>CM039677.1:436998849-437413184 GCA_022496015.1 Hordeum marinum
CAAGAGCTAGGTCAAGCTTCTAGCCCCTTGTAATCGATAGATAAACAATACAAACACAAGCAGGACGTAGGCTATTACCTCGACTTGAGGGGCCAAACCTGGGTAAATCCGTGTCTTTCATCCCGATTAACCCCTTTGAGTCCACCCCGTTAGCAATGGCCTCGAATCCAAGTCCGTTCACCCGGACATCTGCCGTGATAAACCCACGACAGTTAGCGCCCACCGTGGGGCTAGCGCTTGGTGGTGTTGAGTTCTCAAAGGGCTCTCTCCCAGGGCTCGAGGGATACGTGGTTGGAAGGATGAGCAAGAGTCGCTGCGGCCGGCTCTACATCGACGATGCTGGCTAGGGGCTTGATGCTGATTCTGTGGAGTATGGATTCCGGTTCCGTTTGGCAGGATCCAGGTTTTCCTCGGAAAGGTTGATGGATCTACACCCGGGCCGGACATCTGCACCAACATCGTCGAGCCGGCTCGGCGTCTCCAATCTACGAATGATGTGTGGCTAGCCCGTGCCCATCCAGGTCAAAAGCATGTTCTTGTGGGCTTCACTCAAGGTATGGACCTGGAAGCATCCGGGTCATAGGGAACTCTTGTTTGCTTGGAAGATGAGTCCTCCAGTGGGGAGACAGAGTCAGTGTATCAACTCAGTAACGGTGTCCTTGGGGGTTACTACGACACCTATTCTGAGGTAGAGGGATTTGAGTCGGATGCTCCGAGACTCCCGGTTCATGCGGCGGTGTTCATGGCAGGACCGGCTTTAGCCGCCAGTGACACGCCTGCGGGAGCCGTCGCAGCGGGTGATAGCCCGCCGCCGCCGGCTCAGGTTTTAGTGGAATTGATGGACGAGCTTACGGCTCTCATGGCCATGGAAGTAACACCAGACAATCAAACAGCCCGGAATTTAGAGGTGGCACGGATCAAAGACCGGATGGCAGAGGAACGACAAAGGATGGCTGAGATGAAGAGCCGGATGGAGGAAGAGGCGGAGCGTATCAAGGCAGATGCTTTCCATCTAGAGCTGGAACAAAGGTCAGCAGCCGCGGTGCACCGAAGGAGGCATTGATCCTGTCTGCCAGAACGTTACGAAGCAAGGAACCTGTTTAATACCCCTAGTGCGGGGCGGGCTACGGGCGCACCGGAGAGCCGCCCGATGGAACGCCCGGCGACTCATCCACCCCAGCATAACCAAATCTCACCTAGAGCTTTTCCAACACCGGCGGGTCATTATTCTAACCCGGCCGAGAACATGGTGGCAGCGGCCGCCCGGCTTGGGACTATTCCCATCCCAGATGAAGCACCCTTTGTGGAGGACGTGCAAAACGCCATTGGATATTTACAGACGGCCATGGCCCAACAAGAGAGATATGCTCACAGCCGGAGCCGGGTTCACTCTACACCCCTTCCCAGTCGAAGTTTCAACCGGTGCTACGAGTCACCGGCATGTTCCAGCAGTCATCCACGTCGTGGACCACCGGAGGACGAGCAGGCGGCTCTAGATGCACAAGCCCTCACGGACCAGGCGAGGAACAGGCGAGAGGCGGAGATAGCGGCAACCCGTCCAGAGGCGACGCTTTTTGCCTCAGTGGGAGTAGTTAGTACTAGAGCCGTAGGGGTTCCATGTTTAACTCCGGCTCTGAGAAGCGAACGACTACCAAAAGATTTCAAGGGGCCTCGAAAGGTTCCAAATTACACAGCTGATCTACCCCCTGAGACGTGGGTTGAGAGTTATGAACTAGCCATGGAGATGCTGGACGTCAGTGAGGCGGTATGTGCAAAATATTTCATCATGATGCTTGAGGGTCCGGCTCGCACATGGCTGAAAGGTCTGCCGCCTAACACGATAAGTTCATGGGCAGAGCTAAGAGCGAAGTTTATGAAGAATTTTCAGGGGACCTGTAAGCAGCCTATGACCATTGTAGACTTGGACCATTGTGTTCAACAGGAGAATGAGTCGGCCCATCATTGGGTCCGGCGGGTGTCAACCATTATTCACTCTTCGGAGCATATCACAGCGGCTCAAGCGGTGCTTATTCTGGAAAAGAACTGTCATTTTGTTCCATTGAAACAGAAGCTCGGCTAGCTCAACCGCACATGTCAGGACATGGGAGAGCTCATGACGGCCCTAACAAAGTATGCCAACTCAGATAACACCAAGGATCTAGGCTCGGATGATGAGAAAGCCAATCAAGGGAAGTAGAGCAATCAAGGAAAAGGCTTTGTGAACAATGGGAATCAGAATAAGCGGAAGAGCGTTGATGGCGGTTCAGAGCTAGTGGCAAACACCAACACACGAAAAAACCATCCCAAGGGGAATGGAAAATTCAGGCCGTTTCACCAAAGGAACAGAGGCCCTTTCAATTTAGACGAAGCGCTTAGGAAGCCTTGTCCGGAGCACAACACGCTTGACAAGCCGGCGTTGCATGCGTGGGGTGATTGCTTTATCATGCAGAGATTCAAAAACCAGCATTCCCAACCGCGTAATAACCAAGGCGGTGGCCCGCCTGACGGTTCAGGGCACGGCGGATCAGGGGCTGGATTCGGCGCCGGCGGTTCAGGAACCGGGCATCCGGGTCAGAATAACCAGGGAGCACCAATAGCATCCTAGCAACAACAGCAATAACAACAATCAGCAGCAGCGCAATCAATCGGGGTTTCAGAGCAACCTGAAGCAGCTCAGTTCTGGACAGTATCACGTATTCACGACCGGTCACAATAAACAAGACGAGAAGTTGCAGAGGCGAGCGGTTAAGGCGGTTGCTCCGGCTCTCCCGCGGTACTTACCATGGTTTGAGTATGACATAATGTGGAGCCGGGAGGATCACCCGCCGCGGGTAGATGACCCGGGCCGACTGGCCTTAGTTGTGGCCCCTCAGGTGAATGGCTATATGGTGAACAAAGTGCTCATGGACGGAGGCAGCAGTATCAACATCCTTTATTATGACACTTTCCGGAGGATGAAGTTGCTTGACAAAGACCTTAAACCTTCCTCCACCGTCTTTCATGGTGTGGTTCCGGGTAAGTCGGCATACCCGGTGGGTCGGATTTCATTGGAAGTGGCTTTTGGCGATGAGTATAATTATAGGGTGGAGTCCTTGTGGTTTGAGGTGGTTAAAATCAAAAGTCCCTATAATGCGCTGTTTGGGAGGCCGGCTTATGCCAAATTTATGGCTATGCCTTGCTATGTTTATTTACAACTCAAAATGCCCAGCTTAAGTCGAACAATTATTGTTCACGGTAATCGGAAAATGGCTCTCGAGTGTGAGGAAGGAGATGCGATGTATGCAGAGTCTAGTTGTGCCCAGGAGGAGCTGAAGTTCTACAAGGAGAACGTTGACCCGGAGGATATGACCCCGCTGAAGAAGCCTACTACGGAAGTTGAGCCGCCACTCAAGTTTTCAGCGGATGATACCAAGGCAGTAGATTTCGATCCGGGTAACTCATCTAAGTAGTTCATCATTGGGGCTCACATGGATCCCAAATAGGAAAGCACGCTCATTGAATTCATCCGTGAGAGTCGGGACATCTTTGCATGGAAGCCTTCTGACATGCCGGGTGTACCGAGAGAGTTCGCTAAGCACAACCTTAATGTGGATCCAAAGTTTAAACCGATCAAATAGTTTCTACGACGGTTCAACGAAGAGAGATATAAAGCTATTGGGGAGGAAGTTGCCCGGCTCTTAGCTGTAGGCTTTATAGTGGAAGTTTTTCACCCGGAATGGTTGGCTAACCCGGTGCTAGTGCTAAAAAAGAACGACACCTGGCGTATGTGTATAGATTACACGGACCTTAACAAGGCTTGCCCGGCTGATCCTTTTGCACTCCCTCGTATTGATCAGGTTATTGATGCTACAGCCGGATGTGAAAGTTTATGCTTCCTGGATGCATATTCAGGTTATCATCAGATCAAGATGGCAACGAAAGATCAGGAGAAGACAACATTTATTACACCTTTTGGGGCGTTCTGCTACGTCTCCATGCCTTTCGGGCTCAAGAGTGCCCAAGCGACTTACCAACGATGTGTGCAGAACTGCCTTCACAATCAGATTGGCCGAAATGTTCATGCTTACGTAGACGACATCGTGGTTAAATCCAGAAAGAAGGAAACTCTCCTGGAGGATCTGAAAGAAACCTTTGACAATCTCCAGGTCTACAAGATGATGCTTAACCTGACGAAGTGTGTCTTTGGTGTTCCAGCAGGAAAGCTTTTGGGTTTCTTGGTCTCTGAGTGGGGCATCGAGGCTAACCCAGATAAAATTAAGGCTATCACTTCTTTAGGAGAGCCGACGTGCATTAATGACGTTCAGCGCCTTACAGGACGGATTGCTGCATTGAGCCGCTTCATAAGCTGGCTTGGGGAGAAAGCCATTCCCTTATACCAGATGATGAAAAAGACAGACAATTTTAAGTGGAGCAAAGCAGCGGCTGAAGCACTTTAAGCTCTTAAAAAAAAGTTGACTGAGCCGCCAGTGTTAGCCGCTCCGGTTGAGAAAGAGCCATTGTTCCTTTATGTGGCGGCTAACAACAGAGCGGTCAGTGTAGCAATTGTGGTTGAGCGCAAGGAGACAGGCAAGGAGTATCCCGTGCAAAGACCGGTTTATTACATCAGTGAAGTTTTGGCAGAGTCTAAACAGAGGTATCCGCATTGGCAAAAGTTGGTATATGGGGTTTTCATGGCTAATTGCAAGTTAAAACACTACTTTTTGGGGCACCAGATAACAGTGGTCAGTTCTGCCCCGTTGGGAGATATCATTCAAAATAGAGAAGCTACAGGGAGGATTGCCAAGTGGGCCTTAGAGCTGGGTCCTCTTAACATCAAATATGTTTCTCGTACAGCAATAAAGTCTCAAGCTTTGGTGGATTTCATAAATGATTGGACAGAATGCCAAGCCCCCGAAGAGAATCCGGATAACACGTATTGGACTATACACTTTGATGGGTCCAAGCAGCTAGAGGGGTCCGGTGCAGGAGTTGTTCTCACCTCCCCCAAGGGTGACAAGTTTTTTTTATGTGCTCCAGTTAATGTTTCCTTGTACTAATAATGCAGCTGAGTATGAGGCACTGCTCCATGGTCTCAGAGTCTCTAAAGAGATGAACTTAAGCTGGGTCAGATGTTTAGGCGACTCAGATCTTGTGGCTTAGCAAGTTTCGGGTACTTGGGACTCCAAGGATCCGCGGATGGCGGCTTATCGACAGGCGGTTGATATCATTGCCGGTCACTTCAAAGGGTACCAGGTGGATCATATTGATTGTCGCAGGAATGAGGCGGCTGATGCCTTATCACGGTTAGGTTCTCAACGAAAGCCGGTACCACCTAATGTTTTCCTGGGCATATTGCATCATCCGACTGTCAAGATACCCTCTGAGGAGGATCTGGCTATTCCTGACCCAGAAGCGGAATTGGTGGCGGCTCTACATGCCATCCCAGACTGGACTATTCCTTATTTGGTGTATCTGACACGAGGCGAGTTGCCTCAGGAGGAGGATCTGGCCAGGAAGATCACCCGGCATTGTAAGTCTATGACGATTATCAATGGTGAGTTACATAAGTGTACTGCGATGGGTGTCTTTCAGCGCTGCGTCTCACCAGAGGAGGGCCGGCAGATCTTGAGTGAAATTCATGCTGGCGAGTGTGGACATCATGCCGGGTCAAAATCTTTAGTGGCCAAGGCTTTTCGACATGGATTTTTCTGGTTGATGGCTCACAAGGATGCAGAAAACTTAGTCCGTAAGTGTGACGGCTGTCAGAAGTTTGGCCGGCGTGCTCACGTTCCGGCTCAAGAGTTGAGGATGATACCAATCACTTGGCCCTTTGCGGTCTGGGGGCTTGATATGGTAGGAACTTTCAAGAGATCCAAGGATAAGAAGACACACCTTCTGGTGGCAATTGATAAATTTACTAAGTGGGTAGAGGTAGAGCCGGTCAGTAAATGTGATGCGGTTACAACGGTTCAATTTATTAAGAAGCTTATCTATCGCTTTGGTTACCCGCATAGTATCATTACGGAAAATGGAACAAATCTATCCAAAGGAGCTATGAAAGCGTTCTGTGAGAAGGAGCATATCCGGCTTGATGTTTCAGCCATGGCACATCCATAGTCTAATGGTTAGGCGGAGCGAGCCAATCAGGAAATTGTAAGAGGAGTCAAACCACGGCTCATGGTTCCTTTGAAGCGGACACCCGGATGTTTGGTTGAGGAGTTGCCTTCCGTCTTATGGAGCATCAGAACTACCCCTAACAGATCTACAGGTTTCACGCCTTTCTTCATGGTATATGGTGCTGAGGCGGTTCTACCGAGTGATATCCGACATGACTCACCAAGGGTGGCGGCTTATGTTGAGACGGACAATGAGGTAGCACGCCAAGATGCGTTGGACGCCTTGGATGAAGCACGAGAGTTAGCAGCAGCCAGGTCGGCAATTTATCAACAAGACCTGCGACACTATCATAGCCGCAAGGTGAAGACCCGGACATTCCAGGAGGGTGACCTGGTGCTCCGGCTGATTCAAGACCAATCTGGAATGCATAAGTTATCTCCACCATGGGAGGGGCCTTTTGTGATCAGCAGAAACCTTAACAATGGGTCATATTACCTCATTGATATCCGAGGTGAGTCGGAAACCGTGGGTCAAGAGACATTGCAACCATGGAATATTGCACATCTGCGACCATACTTTACTTAGCAGGCATTGAAAGCCGCTGTCATTATATATATCATGCTTACATGAGTAAAAGCTTGCATCCCCGCAAAGACTAGGGCCTCTGCTCTTATGTATATCTTTGTGCAATCAAGATGAAATTTTTCCGGCTCAAAAATTTGAGTTGAAGTGGTTTGTTCGCCGTTAAAACGGCTGATTTATCATCCGGCTTTATGCCCTACCAAGCGTTGTTGCAAGGAGGCTTCTTGCCTTCGGGTATAGCTTACATCTCCCCTGCACAGTCTGCTTTTACGCTGTTGCAAGGAGGCTTCTTGCCTTCGGGTATAGCTTACATCTCCCTTGCACAGCCGTTGTTATGCCCAATTAAGCATTGTTGCGAAGAGGCTTCTTGCCTTCGGGTATAGCTTACATCCCCTTTGCACAACCAGCTGTTATTAAACTATTGCAAGGAGGCTTCTTGCCTTCGGGTATAGCTCACATCTCCCTTGCACAGTTGGCTTTATGCCTAGTTTGGTTACATTAAGCGCTGTTGTTGATGGAGGCTTCTTACCTTTGGTATAGCTTACATGACCCTAAGACAACAGCGTGTACACCAAATTCGAGTTGCTTATCAACTGCGGCCATCGAAGGGGGCTTCTTACCGACGGGTATTGCTTATCTCACCCTAATGGCCGCCTTTATGTCACTTCCGGTTACTTATTAACCGCGGTTGTTGAAGGGGGCTTCTTACCGACGGGTTCGCTTATCTCACCCTAACAACCGGCGTTTACGCCAAAACTCAGTTGCTTATCAACGGTAGTTGTTGAAAGAGGCTTCTTGCCTTCGGGTATAGCTTACATCTCCTTTTAGACAGCCGGCTTTATCAGTAAGCCGTGGTTGTCGATGGAGGCTTCTTGCCTTCGGGTATAGCTTACATTACCCATCGACAGCCGGCGTTCGCGCCTACTGTAGCTGTTGAAGGAGGCTTCTTGCCTTCAGGTATAGCTTACATCTCCCTTCACACAGCCGGCTTTATGCCGTTTTCAGGCTAATCACTAGCCGCGGTTGTCGATGGAGGCTTCTTGCCTTAGGGTATAGCTTACATCTACCATCGACAGCCGGCGTTCGCACATACAACATTTTCTGTTAAAAGGAGGCTTCTTACCGTCAGGTATAGCTTACATTACCCTTCATACAGCCGGCTTCAAGCCGCTTCTGGATCATCAATAGCCGCAGTTGTCGATAGAGGCTTCTTACCATCAGGTATAGCTTACATTATCCTAAGACAACCGGCTCCTTAATGGATTCATCCGACAAGAGTCGGAGCCATGATGCTCCGATTGACAAAATTCAAGTTGTCAAAGATATTGTCCGGCTCTAATCTGCTGGAGAAGGAATGACGTCTTCAAAGACAAACATCCCTCATCAGAAAAGCTCAAGGTATATTTATGCAAAGGAGCGAGCAATCAATGGAGAACCAGCAGTATAGAGAGATGAAAATATATACAGCCGACAACAGCAGGGTCATCCTTACTCTATTACAAAAACTACTCGCAGAAGGAGCAAAAGGCATTGCCAAGTTTCAACCGCTCACGGCGGGTCATTACATGAGTCAGTACATGAGTCTTTGCTCAGAACGATTAAAAGAACAAATTTCAGTTATTGGCCGGCTCATCCCGCTCCGGCTCTTCCGCTAGCATTATCTGGAGATTTCCCAATTCCCAATTACAGTCAGCCAGAGCAGCGAAAGACCCTTCAAGGAAAGGGGACGCGTCAAGCTCACAAGGGAAGAGGTCCTTACTGCGGGCGGGTGTCAGATCCTTCCACTCGTAGAGAGGCCCGTGGATCCTCTTCTCCTCTGCGTCGTAAGCCGCCTGATAGGTGTTCAAGTTAGCTTCATCCGCCAGCACATAGGCCAGATAACGCGATTCTTTGACACACCGGATGTAATCTTCTTTGGTGAACTCTGAGCCGTCATCTTTTTTGGACGGATAACCATCCATCATTTCGGCTGGCGTTAGCTCGGGGGCGAAGGCGAGAGCCCGGCTCAATCCAGGGACGGCTCCTTGGCGGAAGGCAGACTTCTTCAGCTCCTCTATTTGCTTGGGCATTGTGGAGAAAAGTTCCAAGACACCTTTCAGAGCGGTGGGGATCTTCTCCTTGTATTGAACCGTCTTAATCATGAAAATAGCGCTACAATAAAGTTGTTCTGCAAAGGTGTAAATAGCCTTCAGGGGTAAAAGGCTATCTGAAACCAATTGTCAGCTTTTGGGGCCTGTATAGGTCAAACAAAGCAAGATGAGTCGCCATCACAACAGATAAATGAGACATGCTATAAACATGAAGTGAATAAGAACTTACCAAAGAGAGCGGCTGCCATCTTGGTGATATGATGCTTTAGGCCTTGAAGCTCACCCGCCACGGCTATCAGCCGCTGGTCGGCGTCATCCGCTCGCTTGGTCAACGAAGCTTTCTCCAACTCAGTAGAATCCTTTAGAGAAGCAAGCTCCACCTTAATATGGACCAGCTCTTCAGATAGCAGCCGGCACTTTTCGTCAGAGACGCTACGGGCCTCTTGTTGAGCCGCTAGGTTTGCCTTCGTATCAGACAATTGAGAGCCAGCGGCGGCTAAAGCCTCCTATAATGCATCAAAATATAGGATAAGTCGCCAAAATACAGGACGAGGGTTAAAAGCAAATTTATGCAAGTCTCAAGCAGATTGCAAGCAATATATTTGACACTTGGGGGCTAATGTATATTTGATCTTTTAGCATGCAGCGCAGTTCCGGCTCAACTTCTTCGAAGTTAAACCAGAACTTGGGGGCTGCACTATGGCTCTTCAATTTACTTCTAACAGAAGATCCGACTCAACTTCATCAAACTTGAGCCGGCCCTTGGGGGCTAAAACTGGCGGTTTAAGTTATTTAAAGGAAGATCCGATTCAATTTCGGTAAATTAAGCTGACTCTAGGGGACAATGACTATGAATTTTTTTTCTAACAGAAAGCTAAACAAAGACCCGGCTCAATGATTGAGTACATTGAACCGGCCCTTGGGGGCTAAGCAAGGGTATGGAAAAAAGAAGAGTACCTCGTATTTTGTCTTTATTAAAGAGACCAGCCGAAGTTCCAGATCCCGACTGGTGGTAACCCGGTTTATATACCCGGCGTGGAGCTCCTCGGTTGTCATCTTTTCGTACGAAGAGTCAAAGTTCAGCTTCTTCGAGGCCTCGGTCGGCTCTGTATGCTTGGTCAGCACATGAGCCGGAGGAGTTTGATAACCAGACCCGGTGATAACAACATCTGGAGTTTCAGGGGTCTTGGCAGGAGTCGCCGGTTTTGAAGGAGCCTTTGGAGGGCTCTCCATGATGACATCGACAGCAGCCGGTTCTGTGGAGGCAGCTGGTGGATTCTTTTCTGCTTCAGCCTCCTCCGGTTGTTCGAGCTCCGGCTCTGGGATAACAGGGCCGGGGGAGGGCCTGTTGGTCTTGCGATGCTTGGCTTGAGCACTGCAAAATAGAAGGATCAGCAGTCGAAGATGTTGCTATCATATTAAAGAGCTGGATGTCCGGATATCATAGTAAGGAATGCTTACAGCGGATTGATCTTGGGCGGTGGTAGAACTGATGCTGAAGAGTCGCCGGAGGAAGGGGATTTCTAAGAAGAATAAAACAGAAAGATGAGGAAGTGTCAAGTTTACAAGGGAAAGTCAAAGGAAAAGGAGAGACATAAACCTCTGCGGGGCGTTTCTTTGGAGCCGGAGAATTTGGTAACCCGGACACGAGCTCAGTAGAGCCAGTGCTTCGAGTATGTTGATGCTCGGCCTGCTGTTGCTTTTTCAAGAGAAAATTGTGAGGCGGGTAAGCAAGAGGGCGAGAAAGAGGAACTTTTCTGACAACCTGCCGCGGCTTTCGGGGGATGAAACATTCTGAGCCAGAAGAAACGTAATTTACCTCAGGAGCATTGGCGCGGCTGGTTTCCACTTCATACTGCGAGTAAAACAAGCATTAATAAAGCAGGAAGGTAAAAGATCAAAAAAAGCAATTTAAGTATTACCTCTGAGCTGGATGATGGTGGCGGGTCAAACAAATTCTCTTGCGGGGCATCTTTTTTAGCCCTCTTGGTCGCAACCTTCTTCCTGGATTTCTTTAGAGGAGCAACATATTCCTTCTTCCAGAAGTTTGAGTAGGCCTACAGGAATGACCCGAAGAATGAATAGCAAATCAAGAAAGTACAAGAAACATCCAAGAGACGGATGGGAAAAGATTAACTTACGTCCGGAGCCGGATGATTGACGCAGAAAGGCGCCAGCCCGATGGCGCTGCAAGAGCCGGAGGCTTCGTTGACAAGGCTCTGGATGGTCATAGTGATGTCGTCTTCGATCAAAGTTAATTTGCTAAAGCAGAAGGAGCTGTCGTACTTGCCTTCGTATTCACACATAAGCCAGCCCCTGTGGCTTAAGGGCATGATCCGCCAAGAAACCCAGCAGCGGATCAAATCTATTCCTGTTAATCCATTGGCATGAGCGCCTTGAGCTTGGCATGAGCCGGCTCAAATCTGGCACGCTCCGAGGCTGAGAGCCGGCTCGGGAGCACTGAATCTGTCTTATGTCGGGAGGGACGGTAGCCCGCCAAGGGGCGTTCACCCTCAGGAGAGGTATCCTTGCAATAGAACCAGGTTTTATTCTAGTCCTTTGGGTGACTCGGCGTTTGCATAGCCGGAAAAATGATGTCTCTGCGTCGCTGAATAGAGATCCCTCGAAGCTCCAGACTTGGACCGCCCTTCATCTTGGTTTGGTGGTTGGCATAACAGAACTCCCGAAAGAACCCCATAGACGGCCTGGACTGTAGATAAACCTCGCAGAGCACTTGGAAGTGGCATATATTCGAGATAGAGTTGGGGGCCAAGTCTTGAGGGTGCAGCTTATACAAATGAAGAACGTCCCGGAAAAATTTAGAGCCGGGCGGCATGAACCCTCGCTCAATGTGGTCGGTGAAAACGACTACTTCTCCTTTCTTGGGTGTAGGCCGGGTCTCATCACCCAGACCCCGCCAGTGAAGAACCTCTTTGGGAGGGAGAGTGCCCGCTTCGACAAGATCTGCTAAATATTCGTCCGTGACGCAGGAGCCAACCCAGTTGCATGAGTTGGATGCACGAGACATGACAGTGGCTTAACTACTATACAAAGGAGATAAAGATAACAAGTCAAGAACAAGCAGTAATCTACGGCGGCTTACAATTTTAAGGACTCTACGATATCATGCTTCCGTCTGGGTGACAAGAGCCGGACGTGGCTTAGCAACTCATCCAGGAAAAGGAAGATTGAAAATCGGCTAAGTCCTAAAAAATAGATTCCACAAACTATTGCTATGGCTACGGATCTAGAAAAGCAGAGAAAATAATTTTTTCCTGACCTAGCGATGAACAACGGAAGAAAAGGGAAATGGACTCGAGCCGTCGTGGTCCGCGCATTACGTGCGGCCGGCCCGCACGCAGCGGCGAAGCAAGAGCACATTCTAAAGGCGTCAGCGGTGTCGAGATACACTCGCGATGGCGGTGCCGGAGCCCGAGCGGCGGCGGCGGAGCCCCCGGTGAAAACTCTACTACGGCAACGACGATCTAAGGAGCAGGAGAACTCACCGGAGATGGCGCGGCGGAGGCGGACGAAACTCTGGTTCGCACAGGTTGATGCAGCGGCCAGTCGGTGTAGCAGCGTAGATGGCGCCGGACGACGAAGACGCTGGAGCGACGGCGACAGGAAGAAGAAGAAGAAGAGGCACGAGCGGGAGGATGGAAAGCTCCGAACCACACGGGTCGTATTTAAAAAGGGAATAAGGAAGGCGCGAAAATCCAGGCGACGACACCGTTTGACCGAGGCGGACGCCTCGAATCTTTGGATGACAGTTAATGAAAGATTCGGTGGTACGTCAGCAGATCTCATGACGCCACGCCGGGTCATTTCCAGGCGACTCGCCAAAATCGGAAGAGAAGGGTGAAGTGAGCAAGCTCAATTCAACCTGGGGCCTAATGTTGGGGATATAACCCCGCGATATGACCCGCCCTGGAGGCTTCGGGTCATGTTGTTGGCTCGTGAGCCGTCCCAAGGGTGAGCCGTAAGACTGGTGGCCCAGGAAGATAGGCGGCTCAAGGTGTGGGCCGTATGACGGCCCGGACAGAGAAGACCCGGGCGTGTATGCCGTCATATAAGACAACTTGGACAAGAAGAAAGAGAGAGACTCGGATATACAGTAAGACTCAGTTAGCGATTGTAACGACTCGGTGGTCCTGACCTCTTATATAAAGGCAGACCCGGGGCGACTTAGGGGGGAGGTGATCAAGAGCTAGGTCAAGATTCTAGCCCCTTGTAATCGATAGATAAGCAATACAAACACAAGCAGGACATGGGCTATTACCTCGACTTGAGGGGCCAAACCTGGGTAAATCCGTGTCTTTTGTCCCGATTAACCCCTTTGAGTCCACCCCGTTAGCAATGGCCTCGAATCCAGGTCCGTTCACCCGGACATCTACCGTGATAAACCCACGACAGTCGGTGATGGTGGCTCCTCCATTCGTCCGAGAGTGCATTACACCAAAATGTCTAGCACACTAGAACGAAGGAGAAGCAATCCCCACGACAACAGTCGGGAATCTTCCTCTCTCTCTCTCTCT
This sequence comes from Hordeum marinum, assembly GCA_022496015.1. Taxonomy (NCBI): domain Eukaryota; kingdom Viridiplantae; phylum Streptophyta; class Magnoliopsida; order Poales; family Poaceae; genus Hordeum; species Hordeum marinum. The sequence continues at coordinate 437,012,153 of CM039677.1, forward strand.
CACACACACACACACACATATATATATATATATATATATGGTGGATGGACACTCTCCCTCACTGAAAGACACACAATGAGCCGAAACAGACCTAAAGTCAACCCGTTTCATATATCGAGCAATGACATAGAAAAAATTCCCTATGTTTTACTGGAATGACATGAGAATCACAAATAAATTTATAATGAACTTGAATATAATATCACTAATACATCATCCGAATAATCCAGTTCAAGAATTACAGCACACTTTGGATCCTAATGCGTGTGTGACTTTCGGTCCGTCGAGGCTTTCCTTAAGTAACTCTCATATCTCATGGTGTGTTGGTGCGCTCTCTCTCACACTGATATGGTGGTGTATATATGTTGGTGGGCACTCTCTCACAGTAATAGTTCGACCGCCGGTGATGGACGCCCCACCTCTTCTCTTCTTGTGCAATATATCGACGAGTATATCGCAAAGAAGAGAAGAAAGATGAGGTGCCCCCCATGACAACAGTCGGGATTCCTCCATCAAGAACACACATGAAAGTCACACAAGGAGCAATGACAGACCTAAAGTCACACACGCATTATACCGATAAAATATCACAAATACATTAATATTTATAATGAACTCGAATATAATATCACTAATACATCATACCGAATAATCTAGTTAATGCATCATCAAATATTAACTAATACATCTCGAATATTATCATATTAGATCACTAATACAAATCGAATATCCTAGAATGCAAAGTGGAGGACGGTGAACTCGGTTCACTAGCGGTCTGTGAGTCGCCGGCGGTGGACACCCAAAGATAAGGAACCATCATGGAATCATAACTCAAGTGAGATCCCTAGAGGACCTGCCAGGTATTGTCGAACCGGGCATCCAACGCCGCCATGTAGCGACGGACGTGCTCGTCCTCCTCCCTGACACGACGATGTACCACCTCCGCGGATGCCTGCTCCCTCCGCACCGAAAGTGGCCCGCGTGACCGCCACCACAGAAGGTCCGGGTCGACGATGATACCTGCATTGCTCACCAACCTCCGAGCCCGGGAAGGTAGCACCTCCGAGTGCCAGCCCGACAGAGCCCAGTCACGGAGATGGCACCTATCAAGCCATGCTCTCGCGGACTACTCGACGACGAGGATGCGGGCCGGGCATCGTCGACAAATTCCTATGAGAACGTTTTCTTATCGTCTAATCACTAATTTTTCATAAAACCCAATTTTTTTCATCTTTAACATACTAATCTAACATAAACATTCATCATAAACATTCTAATCTAACATAAACATTCATCATAAAAAAATTCTGTAATCTAACAAACACATACTAATCTAACATAAACATTCATCATATAAAAAATCAACATATATTTGAAAAAAATTGCAAGAAGTCGGGGTGGCGGCGGCTCACAGTGGGTCAGCGACGTGGGCGGGGCGGTGACGGGGACAGGACGGCGACGGGGGCGGCGGGGGAGGCGATGGGGGAGGGGCGGTGACAGGAGCGGGGCGACGATGGGGGCGGCGGGGGCGGCGATGGGAGCGGGGCGGCGACATGGGCGACGAGGGAGGCGGCGACGGGGGCGGCGACGAGGGCAGGGCGGTGACAGGGGAGGCGACAGGGACGGGGTGGCGATGAGGAGGGGGATGACGACGGTGGGGGCGACGACGGGAAGGCGACAGGGCTGACGGGGACGGCGACGGGAAGACGAGGAGGGCAATGAAAACTGCGAGATTTCCTAAGTTCTTCTTATATAGAAGAAGCATTGGTCCCGGTTCGTAGCACTATCTGGGACCAATGCCCACCTTTAGTCCCGGTTGGTGCCACCAACCGGGACCAAAGCCCTGTTTTCAGCAGCCCAAAGGGCGGGAAACAAGGACCTTTGGTCCTGGTTGGTGGCACCAACCAGGACCAATGCAAACCTTTAGTCCCGGTTGGTGCCACCAACCGGGACCAAAACCCTCTTTTCAGAAGCCCAAAGGGCGGGAAACAAGGACCTTTGTGAAGGGTAACGCAGTAGAAAACAAAAAAATTCCGACCTACGCACCAGCCTAGGACCACTATGAAGACTGCATACAAGGTTTGATCTTTTCATTACCGACTCGTAGCGCAGCGTAAGTAGAGTCTGTGACGATCGATGGTGCAGATCCCTGCAGCTAGGATTGACAACCTCCCAACCGCGAGGATGTATACCCTCATCTGCCCCTCGGACAGCCCTTCGGGAGGCGGCCAGATAGTCCCCCGGACGGTGTCGCGGACAGCCCTTCGGGAGGACCTCCAAAACTTGGACTGTCACTCGGACAGCCCCTCGGGAGGACCTTCGAAACTCAGACGGTCACATGGACAGCCCTTCGGGAGGCACTCTCGAACTAAGACCGAAACTATGATCTCTCTACAGAGTTGCACACATACGGTGTCATCTATTCGCCAGGGCTTCGCCATCCAGAACGAGTTCCTGTCGGAACCCAGTTGGCCTTTCCGCTCTACGAAACTATTTCCCTGGGAGGGAGAGAAGAAGCCACATCAATGCAATGGCACTTGTATGTGAGAAGGAGAGAGTTTTTGGGCTGCCTCCTCACCCCTATTTATAGGGTGAGAGACTATGGTAAATATACCAAAATGCCCTCAAATATTTTCACTATTCATAATAGTGATTCCACTATTCATAAATAGTGTTTCCCACTATTCACAATAGTGTTTTCCCCTATTTCGTAATAGTGTTTTCACTGGTCATGAGATATTTTCTCCCAATAGTGTTTCCCACTATTCATAATAATGTTTCCACTATTCACGAGATATTTCCTCCCAAAAAGCACTTTCACTATTCACGAGGACATTTTTCAGCGTCCGATCGAACTGAAAATATTTATGTGGGCTTAGAACATTTCCAGTTCCCCACTAAAATAATTTCAATGCAATCTGGAACAATTCCGGATTAGTGATTTTCATGTGCGAAAAGCATCTGAAGCGGTTCCGGCAGCTCCGGAACATTTCCGGTTTTTCTTCTGGAAAATTCCCAGAAGTTTCCAGAATGATTCTGGCACCCTCCAAGAATTATTAGGCATGTGCCCAAACTAATTTGACTTAATGGTATCCCGTGAAAGAACTTTTCAGTTTTACCGAAACTGTTCAAGTGTTCTCTGTGCGGAACTTTTCCGGTGTCCGAAACTTTTTCGGTGATTTTCTCTCAGACTCCCTGTCTAGTATTCAGCAGATAGATGACCCTTAAGTGTAACATCCCAAAATTCCATTTTGGAATGTTATGAATATAGCTATGCATCTATCATCACCATTGCTTGATTGTATGTGTTAGTTGAAATGCCATTTCTGATTTTTCTGAAAGTCCTTTCTACTTTTCCCTATGTTGCTTCCCCTATTTGAAATTTTGGTTAAATGTTCAAAATAAGAGAGGAGTAACATGACACTCCACACCAGGGTCTAATTGGTGAATTATTTGAACAAAATAACCAGGGGTTATTTTGAAAATATTTGCAAAAAAGGATCTAAAAACAATTAGGCAATTTCTGAAAATAATATTTTTTTTCAAAGTGTTCAAATGACAGAATAGAAATGTTCATTAAATAGCATTTATTATTCTGTTAATTTTGATATATAATACCCCTATATTTAGAGATGATTTGAATGCTTTAAAAGTTTTTGAATGTCTCTGGAAATTATTAAAAAGAAACGGTAACCGTTTCCGGTATTAAACGGGCCGGCCCACCGGCTTTAAAAGCCGAAACCGTTACCGGTCGGCCGACCGAGCGCATTCACTCCCCTCTCTCTCACTGACACCGGGCCCCACCCCCGACCGACCGTTGCCCAAAACGGTCATCGTCTTCCCTCCCCCGCGCTCACCGGATCCGACGCCGGCAGTTTCCCCCTCGCCGGATCTCTCTCTCCCCTCTTAACTCCCGCACCCCCCGAGCCTCTATAAGAACCGGACCACTCCCCGCATCCATTCACCCCGAGCCCCCCCTCTCCCCCTCGCCGGAACGCTGCCAATTGCTCGCCGGAGCTACCCCAAGCCGAAGCTCGCCGTCGACCGTAGCCACCACCTCCGACCATCATTCGCCTCGTCGTCGCCACCAATCGCCTCCGGAGGACCGTCCCCGTCGCCCGGACCACTTCCCCTTCTTCCTCGACCACCGGAATACCTCGCCGACGCCGTCGCCGCTACCGGACTCGCCGGAGTACCCCGACGCCGGCAACCTCCTCCCTGTAAGCCCCCTCGACCGTCGGATCCCGAATCAACGTCCCAGATTAGAACAAACTTAAACCGAACCGGTATCTTCTATCAATCGGTCGTCCGCTCTAATTCACCTACCGCACGCCCCCCTTAGCCAATCGGATCACGCCACGTAGCCCCCTGACCAACGCATATTTTTTTTTATTTTCTGTTTTGTTTTAATTAACAGAATGTTTTCCAATTTTGTTTTGCTTATATCTTTTAATCTGTTTAGTGTTTTGAGTTGATTCTTTTTGAAATAGCTCACATTTTTCATGTAGTTTCACCCTGTACTTTTAAATTTCAAATTTGAACTATAAAATTTGAATGTAATCAAATTTGCTCAAAATCTTCAAATCTGAATAACTAGAGTTTGAAAATAGATTTTGACATGATTCTTTTTGCTACTGTTTGGTATTAGTTAGGACTATCTTCATGTTTAGTTTGAGGATTTTTAGGATGATTTTTAATAGTGTTTTAGCTATAAACAGAATCTGCTTATTATTATAATATAGTTTTATAAACTTAATTTTAATTAGTTTGATTTAGATGTTGGTTTCATTTGTTTATTAGATTCTGTTAGTAAACATTTAGTGTTTTCACTTACTGTTAATAAAAATATAAATTTGCCTAGTTTAATTTCATTTAACATAGGAATCACAACTTCTTTTCAAATAGGCATAATTTGATTAAAACAACTAACTAGTAATAGTTTTGTTTTCAAATAAAGTTTTATAATATTTAATTCTGTTTTCTAAGACAGATTTAATAGTAAATTCTTTTCTGTTAAGAACATGTTTTGCTAATAAATAACAAGATTAGTTTTCATTCTTTTGTTAGTACAACTATAGTTGATTCATATAGTGTTTATCAAAACTTTTATAAACTTTACTAAAGTTTTCCCAACAAACTTAAATTGGTTTTCTTTGTTTAATAATAAAATATTCTATTGTTTCCCTTGCTGTCAACAATTGTTTTGCTATTTAAAAATAGTTTTATTATGTAGTAGTGTTTTCATCATCCCCTTTGGAAAAACAAAACTTTGTGTGTTTTACTTGCTAGAGACTTTTGTGCATTGTTTGCATAGTTTGTTTAGTACTTCTTTGCTGAATGTTATGAGTACTTATTATGGTTGTATGCTTATTTGAGTGCATTGTTTGTTTCGTTAGATTATCCGGAGTGCGAAGCTTGTTACTTAGAGTCACTCACGTACGAAGATCATCAATCAGGCAAGTCACTTTGATCATGTTTTACCCATGTTTTATATGCATTAGTTCTACCATCTCCCCAGTTGCATGCAAGATAGGTTAGTTGGAAACTTGGTTACATTGTAGTAGTATCATGTGGTAGATACCTCTCTCAACCCCCTTTGACAACATTGGCCCCGGGAAACGGTGTTTTACCTTTTGCTATGCTATTAGTAGACGGGGTTGGTTGTGTGATTCATGAGAGTTGAGAGAGTTAATAATTTCAAGACCTACATAATGATCAAGATTTCAATACTCCAAGTTTTCAACATACCTCTGGGTGGATGATGGTTGAACGGCGCCCTGGAGAAACCAGTGGTTAGCCTAGGTGATGCTGGAGATGGCCAGTATTCACGCGGAAAGGTCCACCCAGGCACAAAGGGATGGATGGGTGCTTCAAGAACCAAGGCTTACCTGCACAGCCACAAGTCATTATGGGCTCTGGCTTGGTTGGATATCGTGGTGACTCTGGACAGGCGGTGCTACGAGAGGTAGAAGAACGGTAGGAAAGGATGGGCACCGTCAGAGTCACAGGGAAACCCTTTGGAAGACCATGTTTTGGTCATCCGTTTCTCAAACACCCTGAAGTGCGAGAAATCAAACGGAGGCGACCAAATCTTGTGGGGAACGTGTGCAAAACTCTGCAGAGTACTTAAACCTAATCGATTAGCCGTGTCCACGGTTATGGACGACTTGAGCCAAAGGAATTGGAACTTCCGGAACTCTCAACACAAATAATATGATGATGTGGGTATTTAATAATTTTGGGTATGAGAATTTGGTTGGTGGAACCATCTCATTAATCAACCAACTTAGTAATATTTTGCTTAACCCCCTTCGATGTAGGAAAAACTTGGCTTTACGCAAAACTTACACCACCACCTGCCATATAAGCATATAGACTAGCTGATTATTTTCACCCCTCTCTTGTGACTTTGCCGGCATATTCCATATGCTGACCTACACGGCTGCAACGTATCATGTTGCAGAGTATTTTTCCGACCAGGAGTGAGGACGCGTTCTATGCTCAGTGAGATGCCCTTGGAGTCAGATGGACTCATCTACCTTCGACGCTTCCGCAAGATTTAGATATTCTCATGAGTTGGCCTTTAGCCACTTTATTGTAATTTTTATTGTAATAAAGGACTCTATATGAGATTGCGATTAATATAATGCTGTGTGATTTCCCTTTGATATATACATTGATGTACCGTGTGTGTACCAGCATGATCTTGGGATGGTACGGAAAACACCGGAGACTTGGCCTTTCAGGTCGGGTCGCTACAGAAATGGTATCAGAGCACACGCTGACCGTAGGACGTAACCTCTAGGATTGGAAAGCCTTAGGATTGTTTCTCTTTGTCTTTAAATATCTTATACTCTCATCTATTCGTTTCTGACTCCTCTCCGATTATTTCAAAATTTATAGATGGCCACCTTCATCCCAGTGTTGATCACGGAGTTTTGCCAGCCTGACGCAACGATGCCCTTTGGTAAGGAGCTGATGAGGATCGTCAAGGACGTAAGGATTGCTTTGCCGAGCATCACCGGGATTCCTATGATGTCATTTCCCCAAGATGGACGCTACAGGATCGAGGTGCATATTCCAGGGAAGACCTTTGGGAATCGGAAGGAACCCATAGATCTCAAGTTCGTGGCACCCAGTTGGATACTTGGAAGAGACATGGCCATTCATCGTGCCCTTGGACGTATTCAGGAGGAATACAGAGGTGGAACCATTTCACCAGGACTCAGCATGGTTTGCCGCAGAGATGCCCATGGCAACATCATCACCAATCCCACTGCAGACACCACTATCTCCTATATCCAGACCTTGGAGACTCACATCAGGACTCTGGAGCTTCGAGTTCGTGCTGACACGAAGACTATCAAGAATCTGATGAATCGCGAGCTGGACCTTGAAGCTGATCTGCGAGAGGCCAACTATGAACACGAGCATGAAGTGAAGGACTTCCTAGAGAGGATTGATGAGCAGAATGCACGCATCGCAACTCTGGAGGAGCAGCTAGACATGGGGGAAAACCTTCACCCCGAAGGAGACATGGCACCCTTCATCAGCGACGATGAAGACTATGAGGAAAGCACCACCGGAGGACCTACGACTATGCACTTTTGAGGAGAACATTAGTTATGCCCTCCAATGTATCTTTATTTTAGTCGTTAAAGCGTAGGTCGATGTTTAGTTTGTCTGAGATTTGTATCTCGAGGTTTGACATTGATTGAATAAATGAATGAGTGTTTGGTGTGATATGTTTGTTGCATTGCATATGGGTAGTGAATTTCTTCTAGACCCTTGTTCCATTCTAATTCTCATCCCTCTGAAAACAGCAAGATGCCTCCACGACGTGAGACCGACTTCACTTTCCCACCGGAACTCACCCAACTCCTTCAGCAGCAGAATGCACTGATGCAACTATTGATTCAGAATCAGACCAACAACCAGAACAACAACAACAACCACCATCCACCCCAGACTGAAAATCTCACCCGTTTTCTGAGGTTGAACCCTCCAACTTTCTCCAGCAGCACTGAGCCCATTGTGGCAGATGACTGGCTCCGCAAGATGGAGAGAGAACTTGTCACCACTGGATGCACTGACGCTGAGAAAGTGCGATTTGCCGCACATCAACTGGAAGGACCAGCAGCATCATGGTGGGAGAATTACACCACCACTTATCCTATTGCAGATGTGACTTGGGAGCAATTCAAGCTTGCTTTCCGCACAGCTCATGTTTCAGCTGGAGCCATGAGTCTGAAGAAGCGTGAGTTTCGCAACTTGCGCCAGGGTAATCGCTCTGTGACCCAATATGTGGACGACTTCAACACATTGTCACGTTATGCCCCAGGAGATGTGGCCGATGATGCGGCCAAGCAAGAAAAGTTTCTGGAAGGACTCAATGATGAGTTGAGCATACAGCTGGTAGTGGCTAATTTCAACAACTACCAAGAGCTGGTGGATAAGGCACTTATTCTGGAAGGTAAACAGCAGCAGATTGAGAACCGCAAGCGGAAGTACACTCAGGGGAAGTTCAACTCTGGAGCTCATCAGAAGCCTCGTTACTCCCCGTACTCCGGCAATACCGGATCAGGAAACAGTAAGTTTGGAAAGCACACTCATACTGTGCATAACCATGGAGGCCACAATCATGGAGGAAATGGGAACAACCGTCCCAACCATGGTAACTTCAAGAGTGACAATGGGAATGGGAACAACAACCAGCACCGTCACGTTCCTGCTCAGAAGGATCTGAGTCACATTACCTGTTTCAAGTGCCAGAAGACAGGGCACTATGCTATTGAGTGTCCCCAGAGCAAGCAAGGCAATGGAAACGGCAACAACCACGGCAATGCAGCAGCCAAGAAACCCAATCCGTTTCCCCGTGCTCAAGTGAATCACATCGATGTGGAAGAAGTCTATGATCAGCCCGAGACTGTGGTTGGTAAGTTTTTATTGCATTCACGTCCTGTTACAGTACTTTTTGATTCGGGTGCAACTCATTCATTCATATCAAGGGTAGTTGTGGATAAGTATGGTTTGCCCACCAAAACCCTTAGTCAGCCCATTAAGGTTAGTTCTCCAGGAGGTATGATGATGGCAGGGATAGGATGCCATGCCTTGAAACTCAATATAGGGAACCATGTTTTTCCCACCGACCTCATCGTCTTAGAGTCACAAGGATTGGATGTAATCCTAGGCATGGATTGGATGACCAAGTATGAAGGAAATCTTGATTGCCCTAGCAAGTCTGTTTCACTCACCACCCCGGAGAACAAGAGGATTAAGTATGTATCCCGACGCACACGTATGAGTGCTAGGTTAAATTCTCTCACAGGAGTTGTTCAGGAGGAAGTACCTGTGGTAAAAGAATTTCCAGATGTATTTCCGGAAGAATTACCAGGAATGCCACCAGATAGGGAAATTGAGTTATTAATAGAGCTACAGCCAGGGACAGCTCCAATTTCCAAGAGACCCTATCGGATGCCCGCAAATGATCTCTTGGAAATCAAGAAGCAAATAAAGGAGTTATTGGACAAAGGTTATATACGCCCCAGTTCTTCACCTTGGGGAGCCCCAATACTTTTGGTGGAGAAGAAGGATAAATCCTTGAGAATGGTAGTGGACTATCCTGCCTTGAACGAGGTGACTATCAAGAACAAGTACCCTCTACCGATGATTAATGATTTGTTTGATCAGCTCGTAGGAGCCAAAGTATTCTCCAAGATCGATCTTCGATCAGGGTATCACCAGTTGAAAATTCGTGAACAGGATATACCCAAAACAGCTTTCACCACGAGGTATGGCTTGTATGAGTATACGGTCATGTCTTTTGGATTGACTAATGCTCCTGCCTACTTCATGAATTTGATGAACAAAGTATTCATGGAATACCTAGAAAAGTTTGTTGTGGTGTTCATCGATGACATTCTGATATTCTCCAAGAACGAGGAAGAGCATAAGGAACATTTGCGTTTAGTTCTGGAGAAGCTAAGAGAGCATCAGTTATATGCCAAGTTCAGCAAATGTGAATTTTGGTTGACGGAAGTCGGATTCCTTGGACATGTTATTTCCGGAGAAGGAATAGCCGTAGACCCCGCTAAGGTTGAAGCCGTCACCGAGTGGAAGTCACCCACCTCAGTTAAGGAGATCCGCAGTTTCCTTGGACTTGCCGGATATTACCAGAGATTCATTGAGAATTTCTCCAAGGTTGCCAAGCCCATGACAGAGTTGTTGAAGAAAGAATCCAAGTATGTTTGGACTGTGGAATGTGAAGCCAGTTTCCAGGAGTTAAAGGAACGTTTGGTCACAGCCCCAGTGTTGATCTTGCCCGATATTCGGAAGGATTTCCAGGTTTATTGTGATGCTTCACGTCAAGGACTTGGAGGAGTACTTATGCAGGATGGAAAAGTTGTAGCCTATGCTTCCAGACAGCTACGACCTCATGAGTTGAATTATGCCACTCATGATTTGGAACTAGCAGCCGTAGTGCACGCACTCAAGACCTGGAGACATTTCCTTATCGGAAATAGTTGTGATGTTTACACCGACCATAAGAGCCTGAAGTATATCTTCACGCAGAAAGAGTTGAACCTCAGACAGAGGAGATGGTTAGAGTTAATCAAGGACTATGACATGAGATTACACTACCATCCAGGTAAGGCTAATGTTGTAGCCGATGCCTTGAGTCGGAAAACTTATGTGAACACACTCACAGCTGGAGGATTACCTCAAGAGTTAGTCGATGATCTCAGAGAGCTCAAGCTAGAGATAGTTCCAAGAGGATATGTTGTTACACTGGAAATTCAGTCCACCTTGACCGAAAGAATTCGAGAAGCCCAAAAATCGGACAAGGAGATAGCTGAGATTAAACAGAGAATGAAAGATGGTAAAGCTAAAGGTTTTCGTGAGGATGAACACGGAACTTTGTGGTTTGAGAACCGAATCTATGTGCCCAATGAACCAGAGCTCAGGAAGTTGATACTTCAGGAAGCCCACGATTCACCTTACTCGATACACCCAGGCAACACCAAGATGTATCTGGATTTAAAGGAAAGTTATTGGTGGACAGGTATGAAGAAAGATATTGCAGAGCATGTTGCGATATGTGATGTTTGTCAGCGAGTAAAGGCAGAACATCAGAAACCAGCAGGGTTACTCCAACCTTTGCCGATACCCGAGTGGAAATGGGAAAAGCTTGGTATGGATTTCATCACAGGATTACCCAGGACCCGTTCAGGTTATGATTCCATCTGGGTAGTGGTAGATCGCTTGACCAAGGTAGCTCATTTCATTCCAGTGAAAACCACCTATACCAGTGCTAAGCTAGCCAAGATATATATGACCAGGATCGTATGTCTGCATGGAGTTCCGAGGAGTATCGTGTCAGATAGAGGAACACAATTTACCTCAAAGTTTTGGCATCAGTTACATGAAACTTTGGGTACAAGGCTAGAGTTTAGTACAGCTTTTCATCCGCAGACAGATGGACAGACTGAGAGAGTCAACCAGATTCTGGAAGACATGTTGAGAGCTTGTGCGCTAGATTATGGATCTAGTTGGGATGATAACTTGCCTTACGCAGAATTCTCATACAACAACAGTTATCAAACCAGTCTAAAGATGGCCCCTTTCGAAGCTTTATACGGAAGGAGGTGCAGAACACCACTGACGTGGGATGGTGTTGGAGACCGACAACTTTTTGGTCCCGACCTTATTCAAGATTCGGAAGAGAAAGTCAGGTTGATTCGTGACAGACTCAAGATAGGTCAATCTCGACAGAAGAGTTATGCTGACAGCAAGCGCAAAGAAGTGACATATGAAGTGGGAGACAGAGCATATCTTCGTGTATCCCCGCTTCGAGGAACCAAGAGATTTGGTGTTAAAGGAAAATTAGCACCCAGATTCATAGGCCCCTACAAAATTCTTGAACGTAGAGGTGAAGTTGCATACAAACTGGAATTGCCAGAAGGATTATCCGAAGTTCATAATGTGTTCCATGTGTCCCAGCTGAAGAAATGTCATGCTGAGATGGCCAACATCCCTTTGAGAGATACAGTGCCCCTAGAGGCCATACAGCTTGAAAGTGATCTGACTTATGAGGAGAAGCCTGTCAGAATCCTCGAGACATCCAACTGAGTTACCCGCAGCAAGATTATCAAGTTCTGCAAAGTTTTGTGGAGTCACCATACTGAGGAAGAAGCCACCTGGGAACGCGAAGAAGATCTTCGTAGAGACCATCCGCACCTATTTTCTAGCCAACCCGAATCTCGAGGGCGAGATTCATCTTAAGGTGGGTAGGTTTGTAACATCCCAAAATTCCATTTTGGAATGTTATGAATATAGCTATGCATCTATCATCACCATTGCTTGATTGTATGTGTTAGTTGAAATGCCATTTCTGATTTTTCTGAAAGTCCTTTCTACTTTTCCCTATGTTGCTTCCCCTATTTGAAATTTTGGTTAAATGTTCAAAATAAGAGAGGAGTAACATGACACTCCACACTAGGGTCTAATTGGTGAATTATTTGAACAAAATAACCAGGGGTTATTTTGAAAATATTTGCAAAAAAGGATCTAAAAACAATTAGGCAATTTCTGAAAATAATATTTTTTTTCAAAGTGTTCAAATGACAGAATAGAAATGTTCATTAAATAGCATTTATTATTCTGTTAATTTTGATATATAATACCCCTATATTTAGAGACGATTTGAATGCTTTAAAAGTTTTTGAATGTCTCTGGAAATTATTAAAAAGAAACGGTAACCGTTTCCGGTATTAAACGGGCCGGCCCACCGGCTTTAAAAGCCGAAACCGTTACCGGTCGGCCGACCGAGCGCATTCACTCCCCTCTCTCTCACTGACACCGGGCCCCACCCCCGACCGACCGTTGCCCGAAACGGTCATCGTCTTCCCTCCCCCGCGCTCACCGGATCCGACGCCGGCAGTTTCCCCCTCGCCGGATCTCTCTCTCCCCTCTTAACTCCCGCACCCCCCCGAGCCTCTATAAGAACCGGACCACTCCCCGCATCCATTCACCCCGAGCCCCCCCTCTCCCCCTCGCCGGAACGCTGCCAATTGCTCGCCGGAGCTACCCCAAGCCGAAGCTCGCCGTCGACCGTAGCCACCACCTCCGACCATCATTCGCCTCGTCGTCGCCACCAATCGCCTCCGGAGGACCGTCCCCGTCGCCCGGACCACTTCCCCTTCTTCCCCGACCACCGGAATACCTCGCCGACGCCGTCGCCGCTACCGGACTCGCCGGAGTACCCCGACGCCGGCAACCTCCTCCCTGTAAGGCCCCTCGACCGTCGGATCCCGAATCAACGTCCCAGATTAGAACAAACTTAAACCGAACCGGTATCTTCTATCGATCGGTCGTCCGCTCTAATTCACCTACCGCACGCCCCCCTTAGCCAATCGGATCACGCCACGTAGCCCCCTGACCGACGCATATTTTTTTTTTATTTTCTGTTTTGTTTTAATTAACAGAATGTTTTCCAATTTTGTTTTGCTTATATCTTTTAATCTATTTAGTGTTTTGAGTTGATTCTTTTTGCAATAGCTCACATTTTTCATGTAGTTTCACCCTGTACTTTTAAATTTCAAATTTGAACTATAAAATTTGAATGTAATCAAATTTTCTCAAAATCTTCAAATCTGAATAACTAGAGTTTGAAAATAGATTTTGACATGATTCTTTTTGCTACTGTTTGGTATTAGTTAGGACTATCTTCATGTTTAGTTTGAGGATTTTTAGGATGATTTTTAATAGTGTTTTAGCTATAAATAGAATCTGCTTATTATTATAATATAGTTTTATAAACTTAATTTTAATTAGTTTGATTTAGATGTTGGTTTCATTTGTTTATTAGATTCTGTTAGTAAACATTTAGTGTTTTCACTTACTGTTAATAAAAATATAAATTTGCCTAGTTTAATTTCATTTAACATAGGAATCACAACTTCTTTTCAAATAGGCATAATTTGATTAAAACAACTAACTAGTAATAGTTATTGCACTAGAGTCAATAATTTAGTCAGTGCTAATGCACTTTACACCTATGTCATACTGGTTTAAAGTATGCTTCGCTTGTGGTATAGCCTGATGTCCAACAGATCTGACAACTTCAGCTCCGTGTGTAACTGTGCATATCCTCGCGTTTTCACGCTATCACAAAATTTGTATTTTGTGTGAACTTGGAGGTTCATATGTGTGAATCATTGGTCGAAACTTGATTCCTTAGACTGAGCTATGGAGCAACTATTTGCAATAGTCTCTCATCGACCAAAGCCATCTTGGAACCATACTAAGTTCGTGAGTGAATTACATGATTCAACAACTTCTTTGTCACGTCCAAAGCGTCACCATACTTAGCCTTTGTTATAAAATTCGCCACAGTATATTGTTTTGGAACAATTTCCAACTACCGTGCCACCATATTGTGTATTACACAAAACCCTTAACTTAAATCTAAAATCGCATGGAGCATTGATTGAGAATGCATCGATGTAATTACTTACAACGAGCACTTCATAATCTCTACTTGCGAGAAAACATGTCATCAACACTACTCTAGTACTTAATGACATCTTTCACTGTTGTCGCATTATCAGTGCTTTGATCACTTTGGTATCTATACTCGCAAAAACTTGGGAGTATCAGAGATATCTGGTTGTTTTTACATACCATGGAATACATGATTTAATACAAACACTAGAGTGTGTGGAATCTCCATCATGTATTTTACTCGTCAGTGTTTTGGGACACCGAGTCTGGCAAAAACTCTTTCCATGTGACTTCGGCAAGAATCACTCCTTGGCGTTTTTAAACGCTAAAAGGTTTTAGCACCTTGTCAATATGTATTCATTGCTTAGCCCCATTAGGTAAATCTATCTCCATAGATCATCATGCCTAATATTGAGGCTATTTAGCCTAAGCACTTCATCGCAAAACTATTTTCTAATGAAGTCCTAATTTGTTTCAAGAAATTTATTTCCAATTAACAATGTGTCAAGCACACAACGTTTTTAGAAATATTATTATGCTCCCACTTACTTTCTTGAATCACAAGCATCTTCGTTACCCATTGATGAAATCAAAAAACCCTTTTGACCATTTCATCAAACCACGAAGATTCCAACTCCATTTTGCTCTCTTCTGTCCATTGCTGGAACTCTGAAGTTTGCATACTTACTAGCATCCTCTGGATCGACAAATTACTTTGGACTGTATCATATACAAGTCCTAGGTTTCATTTCCATCAGATGGAAATCCTTTTGTCATCCATGTTTCATATCTCATGATTGATATATGTATTAATTGCTAGTTCAACCCGAACCGACCTTAAGCATCGCTACGGTGAAACAACCTCATCGTAGTCAACTCCTTGAACTTGTTATTTCAACAAGTCGAGCTTTATGGATAAAACAATTTTTATCCGTATCAGTTTTTAGTTCCATAAATATTCGTTAATCTCTAAGTCCTCTGAAAGGTGTATCAAGGTTTTAATCTTAAATCACTTATATGGAAACTATCTCGGATTGTATTGGCATTTAGCCAATCCCGGAGTCAGGGCCCATCAACGCTTCCTTGTGTATTGTAGGTATACTATTGTCTAACAACAATATCTCGTTTGCGCACCTGATAGGTTTGCACGAGCTTTGCCTACGTGGTTCAGCTGCACGTTCGACCGAAGTCCATACATTTTATTGTAGAGACTTCCGTATCAGTCATAGTAGGAAACAATGGAATTACTTCCAGGGTTTCTTTCCTTTGAACTAATGACAAAGATACTGGTTATCTTGTCGAGTTGCACTGTCCTCCCACTCACCTTTTGTAAGAACTATTCTCTTTAAAAGCATACCGTTTTGTGGCACAACCCTTCTCCTCGGTATAGTGGTGGGGGAATATCCAATGACATGGGATAACCATACAAAGTAGCACTTGTCTGATTTGGAATAGGTTTGTAACGTTTTACACAAGCCCCATATTCCAAATGTTAAGAAAATATATAACATGGTTGGGCGTACCATACCATGGCATCATTTCAACAGACCTGATGGATCTCTTTTTAGTGTAAAAGCCGTAGTCTCTAAAGCATCACTCTATAAAAGGGGTAATGGCAAATCTATTTATGTCATCTTTGATCTTACCATGTCATAAATGGTTTGATTACATCTTCACGGACTTTCCACTTGCTGTGGTGTTCCGGGAGGTGCAAGTTATGAAACTCTTTTCACAACTCATTAGACATTCGCTAAACTTGTAACTCAAATATTCCTTTCCGCAATCAAATTGTAGAAACATGATTTTCTTGGTACAATAACTTCTACTTCATTTTTGAAAACCTTTCGAATGATTTCAAAAGATCCAGACTTACGTCTCATCAAGTAAATATCCATATATCTACTTGAGTCATTTTTGAAGGTAGACAAATCCACTGTTTGCAGCAATATTTATCAGACTACATACATCAAATGTATGATCACCAATAAGTTCTTTGCTCGTTCCTTATGGCCTGTGAACGGTATTTTAGTTAGTTCACCTTTTGGAGGAAAGTTGCAAGTGTCAGATGATTCAAAATCAAACGACTTCAAAATCCATCATAATGGAATTTTCCATGCGGGTTTCTCCAATGTGACCAAATGAAGTGCCACACATACGTGGTATTCTTTTAGTCTTGCGACATTTAGTGTCAGTGTTATGGATGTATCATATTTCCATCAATATTCATAACATACATCCCATCTAGGATGGAAGCATGGCCCTTCAACGTTTATTCATAATACTGAACAACAATTGTTGTTTTTATGAACAACTCTTTTGCAACAAACATTGTGCAATGGGCTAGAGTGTATGAAACTCTAAAATGAATTATAAAATTAAACCCAGAGGTAATGTATTATTATCAATATTCATAACATACGTCTCATTCATAATGAAAGTATGGCCCTTATGTTATTCATAACACCAAACATGAAAAGTTCTCTTATGAACAACCTTCTTGCAAGATACCTTATGAAAAGGGCTAGAGTGTGAAACTCTAAAATGAATTATGAAACTTAATACATAGGGAATACACCGATGGAAGGCATAGTAACATTTACTATGTTCCCTGCATGTATCTAAACCTCATCCCTGGTTAGTCTTTACGGGCAATAGTAGTTCTTACATCGAGTTGCAACATAATGCAATCGAACGGGTATCTTTGTGACCAACTCACAATACCCAAGAATTAGTGATTAACATGTTTAACCATAATTCCCAAGAACTATATCTTTGACCAGCCTTCTATACATCAAAAACTTGTATAACATTCATACATGAGCTGGATATTCCAGTCTTCTTTCCTTTTGCCATTATACTTCTAAAAGTTTAACTTTTCAGTATTTCTCCTACTCTCAGAAGAAGCATCCAACTTAAGAGTGGCGTTAGCCCTGGACTTCCTAGGCGTGAAATTCTCACTAACACCCTTCGGACACTTCCTTTCTCTTTAAGTTGTTGTTTTATTCACCTTTCATCATATGACAGGCGTTATCCTGGATCCCTCTCTTATCAGTCTAATGCATAGTAAACTTCTTTACTAGTAGTTTGCAAACAAACATTGCTTTGGATATCTCATATCTTTTAGCCTTTGTCTGTCTCTGAAAATGATTTTTAGATTCCATGAATATCACATAACTATCCAAACTTTCGAAGCTCGGGTCTCATGGAAGAAAACATATTGCACTTTGACTGAAAAGGATTTCTAGCTTTTGGATCGAAGGACGAGAGTCACATGATCCATAGCATTAGCGGGAGAATACCAAAAGCATGCGATAGGACAAAGTCCTTCTCGGCACTCTTGAGGACAATCCTCACATTACGTTAGCAATCGTAAAGTTCTAACTAGATATTTAACAGCTATTCAATTTTAATAGGGAAGGTGGAAACGCGAGCCATTATTCTAGAACTATTATGCAAATCACACTTAGACATTGTTCAAAATTAATTGAAGTGAGAATTAAAAGAAATTAAATTCTACAGTGTGCTCCCACTCAAATATATATCTCTCATAATTGATTGTGAGTGATTCAAGATCCATATTACAATTCAACGCCAAGGATGTATCCATCTCAAGTGACGAGAATTGTAATCGGTAGGCCAACTTGCCAATCACATCTCTGTGTGACTCTTGTTCATCTTTTGATGCGTGTGTTCCGAGCTCATGACTTTCATGCCTGAACGTCAAGACAACCAAGTGATCACGCTGCGAGGTCTCAACTCACCCGCCTCACACCCGTACAATCGTTTGTACCCATGTATCCATGTGATACCCCGAAAGGAAAGATGCCGTGACGGTGCTACCCTTGGGAGAACACTAACTACTTGATATTTTGTGAGAGATCACCCTAATAAAAGCGACTACCGCGCAATCAAAAGGGTGCATCTTAAGGGTGGAACCCAAAGAACTGTTAGCTCTTCGTTGATCTGTCAATCAGCATACTCAGGAGCAGCATGAAAGGATCGCGGATTGCCAGAACTTTGTGAGATTCCACCATGCAGTTAAGATCAGGACTATGCAAATTCTAGGGAAGCAACAAGAACATCGGGTTACAGATTTCATCTGCTACCGGCACAAATAATTTTTAGTAATAGATCTCATCTACTACCTAATTATATTGTGGAACACCCATACATCTCTATGTATTGTAGATCGCAACCTGCATCTACGCATAACACGGCTCTTGATGCCACTGAAGGGTAACGCAGCAGAAAACAAAAAAATTCCGATCTACGCACCAGCCCAGGACCACTATGAAGACTACATACAAGGTTTGATCTTTTCATTACAGACTCGTAGCGCAGCGGAAGTAGAGTCGATGACGATCGGCGGTGCAGATCCCCGCCGCTAGGATTTACAACCTCCCAACCGCAAGGATGTATACCCTCATCTGCCCCTCGGATAGCCCTTCGGGAGACGGACAGACAGTCCCCCGGACGGTGTCGCGCACAGTCCTTCGGGAGGACCTCCAAAACTTGGACTGTCACTCGGACAGCCCTTTGGGAGGACCTTCGAAACTCGGACGGTCACACGGACAGCCCTTCGGGAGGCACTCTCAAACTAAGACCGAAACTACGATCTCTCTACAGAGTTGCACACATACGGTGTCATCTATCCGACAGGGCTTCGCCATCCAGAACTAGTTCCTGCCGGAACCTAGACAGCCTTTCGGCTCAACGAAACTATTTCGCTGCGAGGGAGAGAAGAATCCAGATCATTGCAATGGCACTTGTATGTGAGAAGGAGTGAGTTTTTGGGCTGCCTCCTCACCCCTATTTATAGGGTGAGAGACTATGGTAAAAATACCAAAATGCCCTCAGATATTTTCACTATTCATAATAGTGATTCCACTATTCATAAATAGTGTTTCCCACTATTCACAATAGTGTTTTCCACTATTTCGTAATAGTGTTTTCACTAGTCATGAGATATTTTCTCCCAATAGTGTTTCCCACTATTCATAATAGTGTTTCCACTATTTACGAGATATTTTCTCCCAAAAAGCACTTTCACTATTCATGACGACATTTTTCAGCGTCCGGTCGAACGGAAAATATTTATGTGGGCTTAGAACATTTCTAGTAGCCCACTAAAATAATTTTCAATGTGATCCAGAACAATTCCGGATTAGTGATTTTCATCTGCGAAAAACATCTGAAGCGGTTCCGGCAGCTCCGGAACATTTCCGGTTTTTTCCGAAATATTCCTAGAAGTTTCCAGAATGATTTTGGCACCCTCCAAGAATTATCAGGCATGTGCCGAAACCAAATAGACTTAATTGTATCCCCTGAAACAACTTTTCAGTTTTACCAAAACTGTTCCGGTGTTCTCTCTGCGGAACTATTCCGGTGTTCTCTCTACGGAACTTTTCCGCTGTCCGAAACTTTTCCGGTGTCCGAATTTTTTAGGTGATTTTCTCTCAGACTCCCTGTCTAGTATTCAGCAGATAGATGACCCTTAACCATGTGACCCTATAGGTTCGGTGAAGCATAGACATCACCCGGAACCCCTTCCGATCAATGATCAACATCAGAGCCGTGGACACCAATATTGACCCCTATACCCACACGAATGAATATTCGAGTGAACCTCCAGTTGCCGTGTGCTATTCCTGTTGCTTCGCGATATGTTACAAATACCTGAGGTGAGACATGTTGGCATCCCCGTGGATTAACAACTTGTGCACTATGCCAGTTACCTCGTTACCGGTATTGTTCTCTTTTCTCGTTCCCGTGTTGAGGCATCCCCGTGATCAAATCACAAAGGATCTGGCCAGACGATGATGGATACCGTAACACCGAGAGGGCCTAGAGATATCTCTCCATCATCGGAGGACCAAATCCCAATCTTGATCTATCAAGTTACTTGACATACTTTTCCATGAACCCGTAAGCCACCGTAATAGCCACCCATTTACGGATGACGTTTAACAAACCCCAAAGTTCATGAAGCAAGCATGAAGAAACTCAAGACTCTCATGGTCTAAGGAATTATGCAAATATTAACTTCTCTGTGTTATTAACCATTAACTTATGACGAATGTATCTCATAGCATAACATCCATTCGGGTCGATTCAACACAAATGTTCTTCTAACATTGTGCCCTCAAAATTGCCGGCATAGCCAAGCCCATGATCAGGAAAACAGGATCATCATGCAATACTTGAGCCAGTCTTAGAGACCAGACTAGGAATACAATTTACCGTTTATTATTCCACACGTGCATATGAGTCTTCCTTCAAGCCTCGTGGTTATTGTAGACTCGAGAACCATAACAGTTATAGCATGGAACATAAACCTAATTATGAACAGGGAGATAATCAATAACATTTATTATTGCCTCCAGTGCATATCTCCTATACTTTGGTCCCGGTTGGTGCCACCAACCGGGACGAAAGGGGGGCATTTGTCCCGGTTGGTGGCACCAACCGAGACCACTGGTCCCTTTTCGTCGGCCGGCGAGGAAGCAGCACATGTTTAGTCCCACCTCGCTAGTCGAGGGGAGACAACACCTGTTTATAAGCCCCAATGCGCTTGACCTGTCACGCTCCTCTCATAGTGAAAATAGATGCCCTTATATACGAAATTTGACCTAAATTCAAAATGCTAGTTAGGTGCCTAACTAGCACCTTGAAGTTAGGTTGAATTTCAGTGTAAGCGCATCTATTTTCACTTTTGCTATTTTTTTATGTTATTTCTTTGCTATTTTTCCCGCTATTTAATATTACATTGTTTTAACATTATATTCAATTTGGTAATTTTTAGGTTTTATATAACTTTAGTTTCAAAAATACTAGAGGTTTATAATTTTAGTTATTGATTTTTTGAGCTAAATGACCATAAAATTGAAAAGCACTACAAATAAACTCTGAAGAGGTTGAAAGTTGGCATGATATCATCATTTCATCCACATAGAATGTGATAAAAAGTTGAGAGGGTTACGGCAAAAGTTGGATGCACTTCGTGAACAAAACGGACAGTCTCTTTCAAAGTATCACGGTTCCGGACGGAAACTCATCGGTTAAAAAAGGCATTTCATTTTCTTGAACTTATTTGAACTCCAGGCTTTTTGTGTGTTCAGAATGCACCATTCAAAGCCACATCATCAATTTTCAACCCTTTCTGACATCATTTGGTATTTTTCATGTAGTTATTGATTTTTGAGCTAAAAGACCATGAAATTGAAAAGCACTACAAATGAACTCTAAAAAGGTTGAAAGTTGGCATGGTATCATCATTTCACCCACATAGCATGTGCTAAAAAGTTGAGAGGGTTACTACAAAAGCTGGATGCACTTCGTGTACAAAACGGACAATCTCTTTGGAAGTATCAGGGTTCCGGACGGAAACTCATCGGTTACAAAATGGCATTTCATTCTTGAACTTATTTGAACTCCAGGCTTTTTGTGTGTTCAAATGCGCCATTGAAAGCCACATCATTTGTTATTTTTCATGTAGTTATTGATTTTTTTGAGCTAAATGACCATGAAATTGAAAAGCACAACAAATGAACTCTGAAAAGGATGAAACTTGGCATGGTATCATCATTTCACCCACATTGCATGTGCTAAAAAGTTGAGAGGGTTACGGCACAAGCTGGATGCACTTCGTGTACAAAACGGACAGTCTCTTTCGAAGTATCAAGGTTCCAAACGGAAACTCATCGGTTACAAAATGGCATTTCATTTTCTTGAACTTATTTGAACTCCAGGCTTTTTGTGTGTTCAAAATGGGCCACTCAAAGCCACATCATCAATTTTCAACCCTTCCCCACATTATTTGTTGTTTTTCATGCAGTTTTTGATTTTTTTGAGCTAAATGACCCTGAAATTGGAAAGCACTACAAATGAACTCTGAAAAGGTTGA
This sequence comes from Hordeum marinum, assembly GCA_022496015.1. Taxonomy (NCBI): domain Eukaryota; kingdom Viridiplantae; phylum Streptophyta; class Magnoliopsida; order Poales; family Poaceae; genus Hordeum; species Hordeum marinum. The sequence continues at coordinate 437,034,558 of CM039677.1, forward strand.
AAGTTGGCATGGTATCATCATTTCACCCACATAGCATGTGCTAAGAAGTTGAGAGGGTTACGGCAAAAGCTGGATGCACTTCGTATACAAAACGGACAATCTCTTTCGAAGGATCAGGGTTCCGGATGGAAACTCATCGGTTACAAAAAGGCATTTCATTTTCTTCAACTTATTTGAACTCCGGGCTTTTTGTGTGTTCAAAATTCACCATTCAAAGCCACATCATCAATTTTCAACCCTTCTCGACATCATTTGTTATTTTTTCATGCAGTTATTGAGTTTTTTGAGCTAATTGACCCTAAAATTGGAAAGCACGACAAATGAACTTTGAAAAGGTTGAAAGTTGGCATGGTATCATCATTTGACCCACAAAGCATGTGCTAAAAAGTTGAGAGGGTTACGGCAAAAGCGCGATGCACTTCGTCGAAAAAACAAACAGTCTCTTACCATGTATCAGGGTTTCGAACGGAAACTCATCGATTACAAAAGGCATTTGAATTTCTTAAACTTATTTGATCTCCAGGATTTTTGTGTGTTCAAAATGCACCATTCAAAGCCACATCATCAATTTTCAACCCTTTCTAACTTTATTTCGTACTTTTCATGCAGTTATTGATTTTTTAGCTAAATGACCCTAAAAATGAAAAGCAGTACAAATGAACTCTGAAAAGGTTGAAAGTTGGCATGGTATCATCATTTCACCCACATAGCATGTGCTAAAAAGTTGAGAGGGTTACGCCCAAAGCTGGATGCACTTCGTGTACAAAACGGACAGTCTTTTTCGAAGCATGAGGGTTCCGGACGGAAACTCATCGGTTACAAAAGGCATTTCATTTTCTTGAACTTATTTGAACTCCAGGCTTTTTGTGTGTTCAAAATGCACCATTCAAAGCCACGTTATCAATTTTCAACCCTGCCCGACATCATTTGTTATTTTTCAAGTAGATATTGATTTTTTTGAGGTAAATGACCCTGAAAGTGGAAAGCACTACGAATGAACTCTGAAAAGGTTGAAACTTGGCATTGTATCATCAAAGACCACATAGAATGTGCTAAAAAGTTGAGAGGGTTACGGGAAAAGCTGGATGAACTTCGTGTACAAAATGGACAATCTCTTTCGAAGTATCAGGGTCCTGGACGGAAATCATCGGTTACAAAAGGCATTTCCTTTTCTTGAACTTATTTGATCTCCAAGATTTTTGTGTGTCCAAAATGCACGATTCAAAGCCACATCATCAATTTTCATCCCGTTCTGACTTCATTTGGTATTTTTCATGCAGTTATTGATTTTTTTGAGCTAAACGACCCTGAAATTGAAAAGCACTACAAATGAACTCTGAAAAGGTAGAAACTTGGCATGGTATCATCATTTCACCCACATAGCATGTGATAAAAAGTTGAGAGGGTTACAACAAAATATGGACGCACTTCATGTACAAAACGGATAGTCTCTTTCGAAGTATGAGGGTTCCGAACGGAAACTCATCGGTTACAAAAGGCATTTATTTGTCTTGAACTTATTTGAACTCCAGGCTTTTGGTGTGTTCAAAATGCACAATTCAAAGCCACATCATAAGTTTTTAGCCCTTTCTGACTTCATTTCGTATTTTTCATGCAATTATTGATTTTTTTGAGCTAAATGACCCTAAAAATGAAAAGCACTACAAATGAACTCTGAAAAGGTTGAAAGTTGGCATGGTTTCATCATTTCACCCACATAGCTTGTGCTAAAAAGTTGAGAGGGTTACGAAAAAAGCTGGATGCACTTGATGTACAAAACGGAAAGTCTCTTTCGAAGTATGAGCGTTCCAGACGGAAACTCATCGGTTACAAAAGGCATTTCATTTTCTTGAAGTTATTTGAACTCCAGGCTTTTTGTGTGTTCAAAATGCATCATTCAAATCCACATCATCAATTTTCAACCCTGCCCGACATCATTTGTTATTTTTCAAGCAGTTATTGATTTTTTGAGCTAAATGACCCCGAAATTGGAAAGCACTACAAATGAACTCTGAAAAGGTTGAAACTTGGCATGGTATCATCATTTCACCCACATAGCATGTGCTAAAAATTTGAGAGGGTTACGGCAAAATCTGGATGCACTTCGTCCACGAAACGGACAGTCTCTTTCGAAATATCAGGGTTTCGGATGGAAACTCATCGGTTACAAAAGGCATTTCATTTTCTTGAACTTATTAGAACTCCAGGATTTTTGTGTGTTCAAAATGCACCATTCAAAGCCAAATCATCAATTTTCAACCCTTTCTGACTTAATTTGGTATTTTTCATGCAATTATTGATTTTTTTGAGCTAAATGTCCCTGAAATTGAAAAGTACTACAAATGAGTTCTGAAAAGTTAGAAACTTGGCATGGTATCATCATTCCACCCAGATAGCATGTAATAAAAAAGTTGAGAGGGTTACGGCAAAAACTGGATGCACTTCGTATACAAAACGGACAGTCTCTTTCGAAGTATTAGGGTTCCGCACAGAAACTCATCGGTTAGAAAAGGCATTTATTTCCTTGAACTTATTTGAACTCCATGCTTTTTGTGTGTTCAAAATGCACCATTCAAAACCACATCATCAATTTTCAACCCTTCCCGACATCATTTGTTATTTTCCATGTAGTTATTGATTTTTTTGAGCTAAATGACCCTGAAATTGAAAAGCACTACAAATGAACCCTGAAAAGGTTGAAACTTGGCATGGTATCATCATTTCACCCACATAGCATGTGATAAAAAGTTGAGAGGGTCATGGCAAAAGCTGGATGCACTTTGTGTACTAAACGGACAGTCTCTTTCGAAGTATGAGGGTTCCGGACGGAAACTCATCGGTTACAAAAGGAATTTCATTTTCTTAAACTTATTTGAACTCCAGGATTTTTGTGTGTTCAAAATGCACAATTCAAAGCCACGTCATCAATTTTCAACCCTGCCCGACATCATTTGCTATTTTTCATACAATTATTGATTTTTTGAGCTAAATGACCCTGAAATTGGAAAGCACTACAAATGAAGTTTGAAAAGGTTGAAACTTGGCATGGCATCATCATTTCACCCACATAGCATGTGCTAAAAAAGTTGAGACGGTTACGGCAAAAGCTGGATGCACTTCGTGTACAAAACGGACAATGTCTTTCGAAGTATGAGGGCTCCGCACGGAAACTCATCGGTTAGAAAAGGCATTTATTTTCTTGAACTTATTTGAACTCCAGGCTTTTTGTGTCTCCAAAATGCACCATTAAAAGCCACAACATCAATTTTCAACCCGTTCTTGACTTCATTTGGCATTTTTCATGTAGTTATTGACTTTTTTGAGCTAAATGACCTTGAAAATGAAAAGCACTATAAATGAACTCTCAAAAGGTTGAAACTTGGCATGTATCATGATTTCACCCACATAACATGTGCTAAACAGTTGAGAGGGTTACGGAAAAAGCTGGATGCACTTCGTGTACAAAACGGACAGTCTCTTTCGAAGTATCAAGGTTCCAAACGGAAACTCATCGGTTACAAAATGGCATTTCATTTTCTTGAACTTATTTGAACTCCAGGCTTTTTGTGTGTTCAAAATGGGCCACTCAAAGCCACATCATCAATTTTCAACCCTTCCCCACATTATTTGTTGTTTTTCATGCAGTTTTTGATTTTTTTGAGCTAAATGACCCTGAAATTGGAAAGCACTACAAATGAACTCTGAAAAGGTTGAAAGTTGGCATGGTATCATCATTTCACCCACATAGCATGTGCTAAGAAGTTGAGAGGGTTACGGCAAAAGCTGGATGCACTTCGTGTACAAAACGGACAATCTCTTTCGAAGGATCAGGGTTCCGGATGGAAACTCATCGGTTACAAAAAGGCATTTCATTTTCTTCAACTTATTTGAACTCCGGGCTTTTTGTGTGTTCAAAATTCACCATTCAAAGCCACATCATCAATTTTCAACCCTTCTCGACATCATTTGTTATTTTTCATGCAGTTATTGAGTTTTTTGAGCTAATTGACCCTAAAATTGGAAAGCACGACAAATGAACTTTGAAAAGGTTGAAAGTTGGCATGGTATCATCATTTGACCCACAAAGCATGTGCTAAAAAGTTGAGAGGGTTACGGCAAAAGTGCGATGCACTTCGTCGAAAAAACAAACAGTCTCTTACCATGTATCAGGGTTTCGAACGGAAACTCATCGATTACAAAAGGCATTTGAATTTCTTAAACTTATTTGATCTCCAGGATTTTTGTGTGTTCAAAATGCACCATTCAAAGCCACATCATCAATTTTCAACCCTTTCTAACTTTATTTCGTACTTTTCATGCAGTTATTGATTTTTTAGGCTAATGACCCTAAAAATGAAAAGCAGTACAAATGAACTCTGAAAAGGTTGAAAGTTGGCATGGTATCATCATTTCACCCACATAGCATGTGCTAAAAAGTTGAGAGGGTTACGCCCAAAGCTGGATGCACTTCGTGTACAAAACGGACAGTCTTTTTCGAAGCATGAGGGTTCCGGACGGAAACTCATCGGTTACAAAAGGCATTTCATTTTCTTGAACTTATTTGAACTCCAGGCTTTTTGTGTGTTCAAAATGCACCATTCAAAGCCACGTTATCAATTTTCAACCCTGCCCGACATCATTTGTTATTTTTCAAGTAGATATTGATTTTTTTGAGGTAAATGACCCTGAAAGTGGAAAGCACTACGAATGAACTCTGAAAAGATTGAAACTTGGCATTGTATCATCAAAGACCACATAGAATGTGCTAAAAAGTTGAGAGGGTTACGGGAAAAGCTGGATGAACTTCGTGTACAAAATGGACAATCTCTTTCGAAGTATCAGGGTCCCGGACGGAAATCATCGGTTACAAAAGGCATTTCCTTTTCTTGAACTTATTTGATCTCCAAGATTTTTGTGTGTCCAAAATGCACGATTCAAAGCCACATCATCAATTTTCATCCCTTTCTGACTTCATTTGGTATTTTTCATGCAGTTATTGATTTTTTTGAGCTAAACGACCCTGAAATTGAAAAGCACTACAAATGAACTCTGAAAAGGTAGAAACTTGGCATGGTATCATCATTTCACCCACATAGCATGTGATAAAAAGTTGAGAGGGTTACAACAAAATATGGACGCACTTCATGTACAAAACGGATAGTCTCTTTCGAAGTATGAGGGTTCCGAACGGAAACTCATCGGTTACAAAAGGCATTTATTTGTCTTGAACTTATTTGAACTCCAGGCTTTTGGTGTGTTCAAAATGCACAATTCAAAGCCACATCATAAGTTTTTAGCCCTTTCTGACTTCATTTCGTATTTTTCATGCAATTATTGATTTTTTTGAGCTAAATGACCCTAAAAATGAAAAGCACTACAAATGAACTCTGAAAAGGTTGAAAGTTGGCATGGTTTCATCATTTCACCCACATAGCTTGTGCTAAAAAGTTGAGAGGGTTACGAAAAAAGCTGGATGCACTTGATGTACAAAACGGAAAGTCTCTTTCGAAGTATGAGCGTTCCAGACGGAAACTCATCGGTTACAAAAGGCATTTCATTTTCTTGAAGTTATTTGAACTCCAGGCTTTTTGTGTGTTCAAAATGCATCATTCAAATCCACATCATCAATTTTCAACCCTGCCCGACATCATTTGTTATTTTTCAAGCAGTTATTGATTTTTTGAGCTAAATGACCCCGAAATTGGAAAGCACTACAAATGAACTCTGAAAAGGTTGAAACTTGGCATGGTATCATCATTTCACCCACATAGCATGTGCTAAAAATTTGAGAGGGTTACGGCAAAATCTGGATGCACTTCGTCCACGAAACGGACAGTCTCTTTCGAAATATCAGGGTTTCGGATGGAAACTCATCGGTTACAAAAGGCATTTCATTTTCTTGAACTTATTAGAACTCCAGGATTTTTGTGTGTTCAAAATGCACCATTCAAAGCCAAATCATCAATTTTCAACCCTTTCTGACTTAATTTGGTATTTTTCATGCAATTATTGATTTTTTTGAGCTAAATGTCCCTGAAATTGAAAAGTACTACAAATGAGTTCTGAAAAGTTAGAAACTTGGCATGGTATCATCATTCCACCCAGATAGCATGTAATAAAAAAGTTGAGAGGGTTACGGCAAAAACTGGATGCACTTCGTATACAAAACGGACAGTCTCTTTCGAAGTATTAGGGTTCCGCACAGAAACTCATCGGTTAGAAAAGGCATTTATTTCCTTGAACTTATTTGAACTCCATGCTTTTTGTGTGTTCAAAATGCACCATTCAAAACCACATCATCAATTTTCAACCCTTCCCGACATCATTTGTTATTTTCCATGTAGTTATTGATTTTTTTGAGCTAAATGACCCTGAAATTGAAAAGCACTACAAATGAACCCTGAAAAGGTTGAAACTTGGCATGGTATCATCATTTCACCCACATAGCATGTGATAAAAAGTTGAGAGGGTCATGGCAAAAGCTGGATGCACTTTGTGTACTAAACGGACAGTCTCTTTCGAAGTATGAGGGTTCCGGACGGAAACTCATCGGTTACAAAAGGAATTTCATTTTCTTAAACTTATTTGAACTCCAGGATTTTTGTGTGTTCAAAATGCACAATTCAAAGCCACGTCATCAATTTTCAACCCTGCCCGACATCATTTGCTATTTTTCATACAATTATTGATTTTTTGAGCTAAATGACCCTGAAATTGGAAAGCACTACAAATGAAGTTTGAAAAGGTTGAAACTTGGCATGGCATCATCATTTCACCCACATAGCATGTGCTAAAAAAGTTGAGACGGTTACGGCAAAAGCTGGATGCACTTCGTGTACAAAACGGACAATGTCTTTCGAAGTATGAGGGCTCCGCACGGAAACTCATCGGTTAGAAAAGGCATTTATTTTCTTGAACTTATTTGAACTCCAGGCTTTTTGTGTCTCCAAAATGCACCATTAAAAGCCACAACATCAATTTTCAACCCGTTCTTGACTTCATTTGGCATTTTTCATGTAGTTATTGACTTTTTTGAGCTAAATGACCTTGAAAATGAAAAGCACTATAAATGAACTCTGAAAAGGTTGAAACTTGGCATGTATCATGATTTCACCCACATAACATGTGCTAAACAGTTGAGAGGGTTACGGAAAAAGCTGGATGCACTTCGTGTACAAAACGGATAGTCTCTTTCGAAGTATCAAGGTTCCGGATGGAAACTCATCGGTTACAAAAGGCATTTCATTTTCATGAACTTATTTGAACTCCAGGCTTTTTGTGTGTTCAAAATGCACCATTAAAAGCTACATCGTCAATTTTCAACCCTTGGCGACATCATTTGCTATTTTTCATGCAGTTATTGATTTTTTTGAGCTAAATGACCCTGAAATTGGAAACCACTACAAATGAACTCTCAAAAGGTTGAAACTTGGCATGGTATCATCATTTCACCCACATAGCATGTGCTAAAAAGTTGAAAGGGTTACGGCAAATGCTGGATGCACTTCGTGTACAAAACGGATAGTCTCTTTCAAAGTATCAGGGTTCTAAACGAAAACTCATCAGTTACAAAAGGCATTTCATTTTCTTGAACTTATTGGAACTCCAGGCTTTTTGTGTGTCCAAAATGCACCATTAAAAGCCACATCATCAATTTTCAACCCTTTCTTGACTTCATTTGGCATTTTTCATGCAGTTATTGATTTTTTTGAGCTACATAACCCTGAAAATGAAAAGCACTACAAATGAACTCTGAAAAGGATGAAACTTGGCATGGTATCATCATTTCACCCACATAGCATGTGCTAAACAGTTGAGAGGGCTACGGCAAAAGCTTGATGCACTTCATGTACAAAACGGACAGTCTCTTTCGAAGTATCAGGGTTCTAGATGGAAACTCATCGGTTACAAAAGGCATTTCATTTTCTTGAACTTATTTGAACTCCAGGTTTTTGTGTGTTCAAAATGCACCATTAAAAGCCACATCATCAATTTTCAACCCTTGCCGACATCATTTGCTATTTTTCATGCAGTTATTGATTTTTTTGAGCTAAATGACCCTGAAATTGGAAAGCACTACAAATGAACTCTCAAAAGGTTGAAACTTGGCATGGTATCATCATTTCAACCACATAGCATGTGCTAAAAAGTTCAGAGGGTTACGGCAAATGCTGGATGCACTTCGTGTACAAAACGGACAGTCTCTTTCAAAGTATCAGGGTTCTGAACGGAAACTCATCGGTTACAAAAGGCATTTCATTTTCTTGAACTTATTTGAACTCCAGGCTTTTTGTGTGTCCAAAATGCACCATTAAAAGCCACATCATCAATTTTCAACCCTTTCTTGACTTCATTTGGCATTTTTCATGCAGTTATTGATTTTTTTGAGCCAAATGACCCTGAAAATGAAAAGCACTACAAATGAACTCTGAAAAGGTTGAAACTTGGCATGGTATCATCATTTCACCCACATAGCATGTGCTAAACAGTTGAGAGGGCTACGGCAAAAGCTGGATGCACTTCGTGTACAAAACGGACAGTCTCTTTCGAAGTATCAGGGTTCTGAAAGGAAACTCATCGGTTACAAAAGGCCTTTCATTTTCTTGAACTTATTTGAACTCCAGGCTTTTTGTGTGTTCAAAATGCACCATTAAAAGCCACATCATCAATTTTCAACCCTTGCCGTCATCATTTGCTATTTTTCATGCGGTTATTGATTTTTTTGAGCTAAATGACCCTGAAATTGGAAAGCACTACAAATGAACTCTCAAAAGGTTGAAACTTGGCATGGTATCATCATTTCACCCAGATAGCATGTGCTAAAAAGTTGAGAGGGTTACGGCAAAAGCTGGATGCACTTCGTGTACAAAACGGACAGTCTCTTTCAAAGTATCAGGGTTCTGAACGGAAACTCATCGGTTACAAAAGGCCTTTCATTTTCTTGAACTTATTTGAACTCCAGGCTTATTGTGTGTTCAAAATGCACCATTCAAAGCAACACCATCAGTTTCCAACCCTTATTGACATCATTTGGTATTTTTCTTGTAGTTATTGATTTTTTGAGCTAAATGACCCTGAAAATGAAAAGCACTACAAATGAACTCTGAAAAGGTTGAAAGGTTGCATGGTATCATCATTTCATCCACATAGCATGTGCTAAAAAGTTCAGAGGGTTACGGCAAAAGCTGGACGCACTTCGTGTACAAAACGGACAGTCTCTTTCGAAGCATGAGGATTCCGGACGGAAACTCATCGGTTACAAAAGGCATTTCATTTTCTAGAACATATTTGAACTCCAGGCTTTTTGTGTGCTCAAAATGCACCATTCAAAGCCACGTCATCAATTTTCAACCCTGCCCGACATCATTCGTTATTTTTCAAGTAGATATTGATTTTTTTGAGGTAAATGACCCTGAAAGTGGAAAGCACTACGAATGAACTCTGAAAAGGTTGAAACTTGGCATTGTATCATCAAAGACCACATAGAATGTGCTAAAAAGTTGAGAGGGTTACGGGAAAAGCTGGATGCACTTCGTGTACAAAATGGACAATCTCTTTCGAAGTATCAGGGTCCCGGACGGAAACTCATCGGTTACAAAAGGCATTTCCTTTTCTTGAACTTATTTGATCTCCAAGATTTTTGTGTGTCAAAAATGCACGATTCAAAGCCACATCATCAATTTTCATCCCTTTGTGACTTCATTTGGTATTTTTCATGCAGTTATTGATTTTTTGGAGCTAAACGACCCTGAAATTGAAAAGCACTACAAATGAACTCTGAAAAGGTAGAAACTTGGCATGGTATCATCATTTCACCCACATAGCATGTTTTAAAAAGTTGAGAGGGTTACGGCAAAAGCTGGATGCAGTTCGCGTACAAAACGGACAGTCTCTGTCGAAGTATCAAGGTTCCACACGGAAACTCATCGGTTACAAAGGCATTTCATTTTCTTGAACTTACTTGAACTCCAGGATTTTTCTGTGTTCAAAATGCACCATTCAAAGCCACATCATAAATTTTCAGCCCTTCCCGACATCATTTGTTATTTTTCATGAAGTTAATGATTTTTTTTGAGATAAATGACCCTGAAATTGAAAAGCACTACAAATGAACTCTGAAAAGGATGAAAGCTGGCATGGTATCATCATTTCACCCACATAGAATGTGTTAAAAAGTTGATAGGGTGACGACAAAAGTTGGATGCACTTCGTGTACAAAACAGACAGTCTCTTCCGAAGTATCAGGGTTCCGGACGGAAACTCATCCGTTACAAAAGGCATTTCATTTTCTTGAACTTATTTGAACTCCAGGCTTTTTGTCTGTTCAAAATGCACCATTCAAAGCCACATCATCAATTTTCAACCCTTCCTGACATCATTTGTTATTTTTCATGCAGTTATTAATTGTTTTGAGTTAAATGACCCTGAAATTCGAAAGCACTACAAATGAACTCTGAAAAGGTTGAAACTTGGCATGGTATCATCATTTCACCCACATAGCATGTGATAAAAAGTTGAGCGGGTTACAGCAAAATATGGACGCACTTCATGTACAAAACGGATAGTCTCTTTCGAAGTATGAGGGTTCCGAACGGAAACTCATCGGTTACAAAAGGCATTTATTTGTCTTGAACTTATTTGAACTCCAGGCTTTTGGTGTGTTCAAAATGCACAATTCAAAGCCACATCATAAGTTTTCAGCCCTTTCTGACTTCATTTCGTATTTTTCATGCAATTATTGATTTTTTTGAGCTAAATGACCCTAAAAATGAAAAGCACTACAAATGAACTCTGAAAAGGTTGAAAGTTGGCATGGTTTCATCATTTCACCCACATAGCTTGGGCTAAAAAGTTGAGAGGGTTACGAAAAAAGCTGGATGCACTTCATGTACAAAACGGAAAGTCTCTTTCGAAGTATGAGCGTTCCAGACGGAAACTCATCGGTTACAAAAGGCATTTCATTTTCTTGAAGTTATTTGAACTCCAGGCTTTTTGTGTGTTCAAAATGCATCATTCAAATCCACATCATCAATTTTCAACCCTGCCCGACATCATTTGTTATTTTTCAAGCAGTTATTGATTTTTTGAGCTAAATGACCGTGAAATTGGAAAGCACTACAAATGAACTCTGAAAAGGTTGAAACTTGGCATGGTATCATCATTTCACCCACATAGCATGTGCTAAAAATTTGAGAGGGTTACGGCAAAATCTGGATGCACTTCGTCCACGAAACGGACAGTCTCTTTCGAAGTATTAGGGTTCCGCACAGAAACTCATCGGTTAGAAAAGGCATTTATTTCCTTGAACTTATTTGAACTCCATGCTTTTTGTGTGTTCAAAATGCACCATTCAAAACCACATCATCAATTTTCAACCCTTCCCGACATCATTTGTTATTTTCCATGTAGTTATTGATTTTTTTGAGCTAAATGACCCTGAAATTGAAAAGCACTACAAATGAACCGTGAAAAGGTTGAAACTTGGCATGGTATCATCATTTCACCCACATAGCATGTGATAAAAAGTTGAGAGGGTCATGGCAAAAGCTGGATGCACTTTGTGTACTAAATGGACAGTCTCGTTCGAAGTATGAGGGTTCCGGACGGAAACTCATCGGTTACAAAAGGAATTTCATTTTCTTAAACTTATTTGAACTCCAGGATTTTTGTGTGTTCAAAATGCACAATTCAAAGCCACGTCATCAATTTTCAACCCTGCCCGACATCATTTGCTATTTTTCATACAATTATAGATTTTTTGAGCTAAATGACCCTGAAATTGGAAAGCACTACAAATGAAGTTTGAAAAGGTTGAAACTTGGCATGGCATCATCATTTCACCCACATAGCATGTGCTAAAAAAGTTGAGACGGTTACGGCAAAAGCTGGATGCACTTCGTGTACAAAACGGACAATGTCTTTCGAAGTATGAGGGTTCCGCACGGAAACTCATCGGTTAGAAAAGGCATTTATTTTCTTGAACTTATTTGAACTCCAGGCCTTTTGTGTCTCCAAAATGCACCATTAAAAGCCACAACATCAATTTTCAACCCGTTCTTGACTTCATTTGGCATTTTTCATGTAGTTATTGACTTTTTTGAGCTAAATGACCTTGAAAATGAAAAGCACTATAAATGAACTCTGAAAAGGTTGAAACTTGGCATGTATCATGATTTCACCCACATAACATGTGCTAAACAGTTGAGAGGGTTACGGAAAAAGCTGGATGCACTTCGTCTACAAAACGGACAGTCTCTTTTGAAATATCAGGGTTTCGGATGGAAACTCATCAGTTACAAAAGGCATTTCATTTTCTTGAACTTATTTGAACTCCAGGATTTTTGTGTGTTCAAAATGCACCATTCAAAGCCAAATCATCATTTTTCAACCCTTTCTGACTTCATTTGGTATTTTTCATGCGATTATTGATTTTTTGAGCTAAATGTCCCTGAAATTGAAAAGTACAACAAATGAACTCTGAAAAGTTAGAAACTTGGCATGGTATCATCATTTCACCCAGATAGCATGTAATAAAAAAGTTGAGAGGGTTACGGCAAAAACTGGATGCACTTCGTGTACAAAACGGACAATCTCTTTCGAAGTATTAGGGTTCCGCACGGAAACTCATCGGTTAGAAAAGGCATTTATTTTGTTGAACTTATTTGAACTCCAGGCTTTTTGTGTGTTCAAAATGCACCATTCAAAACCACATCATCAATTTTCAACCCTTCCCGACATCATTTGTTATTTTCCATGTAGTTATTGATTTTTTGAGCTAAATGACCCTGAAATTGAAAAGCACTACAAATGAACCCTGAAAAGGTTGAAACTTGGCATGGTATCATCATTTCACCCACATAGGATGTGATAAAAAGTTAAGAGGGTCATGGCAAAAGCTGGATGCACTTCGTGTACAAAACGGACAGTCTCGTTCGAAGTATGATGGTTCCGGACGGAAACTCATCGGTTACCAAAGGCATTTCATTTTCTTGAAGTTATTTGAACTCCAGGCTTTTTGTGTGTTCAAAATGCATCATTCAAATCCACATCATCAATTTTCAACCCTGCCCGACATCATTTGTTATTTTTCAAGCAGTTTTTGATTTTTTGAGCTAAATGACCGTGAAATTGGAAAGCACTACAAATGAACTCTGAAAAGGTTGAAACTTGGCATGGTATCATCATTTCACCCACATAGCATGTGCTAAAAATTTGAGAGGGTTACGGCAAAATCTGGATGCACTTCGTCCACGAAACGGACAGTCTCTTTCGAAATATCAGGGTTTCGGATGGAAACTCATCGGTACAAAAGGCATTTCATTTTCTTGAACTTATTTGAACTCCAGGATTTTTGTGTGTTCAAAATGCACCATTCAGAGCCAAATCATCAATTTTCAACCCTTTCTGACTTAATTTGGTATTTTTAATGCAATTATTGATTTTTTTGAGCTAAATGTCCCTGAAATTGAAAAGTACTACAAATGAACTCTGAAAAGTTAGAAACTTGGCATGGTATCATCATTTCACCCAGATAGCATGTAATAAAAAAGTTGAGAGGGTTACGGCAAAAACTGGATGCACTTCGTGTACAAAACGGACAGTCTCTTTCGAAGTATTAGGGTTCCGCACAGAAACTCATCGGTTAGAAAAGGCATTTATTTCCTTGAACTTATTTGAACTCCATGCTTTTTGTGTGTTCAAAATGCACCATTCAAAACCACATCATCAATTTTCAACCCTTCCCGACATCATTTGTTATTTTCCATGTAGTTATTGATTTTTTTGAGCTAAATGACCCTGAAATTGAAAAGCACTACAAATGAACCGTGAAAAGGTTGAAACTTGGCATGGTATCATCATTTCACCCACATAGCATGTGATAAAAAGTTGAGAGGGTCATGGCAAAAGCTGGATGCACTTTGTGTACTAAATGGACAGTCTCGTTCGAAGTATGAGGGTTCCGGACGGAAACTCATCGGTTACAAAAGGAATTTCATTTTCTTAAACTTATTTGAACTCCAGGATTTTTGTGTGTTCAAAATGCACAATTCAAAGCCACGTCATCAATTTTCAACCCTGCCCGACATCATTTGCTATTTTTCATACAATTATAGATTTTTTGAGCTAAATGACCCTGAAATTGGAAAGCACTACAAATGAAGTTTGAAAAGGTTGAAACTTGGCATGGCATCATCATTTCACCCACATAGCATGTGCTAAAAAAGTTGAGACGGTTACGGCAAAAGCTGGATGCACTTCGTGTACAAAACGGACAATGTCTTTCGAAGTATGAGGGTTCCGCACGGAAACTCATCGGTTAGAAAAGGCATTTATTTTCTTGAACTTATTTGAACTCCAGGCCTTTTGTGTCTCCAAAATGCACCATTAAAAGCCACAACATCAATTTTCAACCCGTTCTTGACTTCATTTGGCATTTTTCATGTAGTTATTGACTTTTTGAGGTAAATGACCTTGAAAATGAAAAGCACTATAAATGAACTCTGAAAAGGTTGAAACTTGGCATGTATCATGATTTCACCCACATAACATGTGCTAAACAGTTGAGAGGGTTACGGAAAAAGCTGGATGCACTTCGTCTACAAAACGGACAGTCTCTTTTGAAATATCAGGGTTTCGGATGGAAACTCATCAGTTACAAAAGGCATTTCATTTTCTTGAACTTATTTGAACTCCAGGATTTTTGTGTGTTCAAAATGCACCATTCAAAGCCAAATCATCATTTTTCAACCCTTTCTGACTTCATTTGGTATTTTTCATGCGATTATTGATTTTTTGAGCTAAATGTCCCTGAAATTGAAAAGTACAACAAATGAACTCTGAAAAGTTAGAAACTTGGCATGGTATCATCATTTCACCCAGATAGCATGTAATAAAAAAGTTGAGAGGGTTACGGCAAAAACTGGATGCACTTCGTGTACAAAACGGACAATCTCTTTCGAAGTATTAGGGTTCCGCACGGAAACTCATCGGTTAGAAAAGGCATTTATTTTGTTGAACTTATTTGAACTCCAGGCTTTTTGTGTGTTCAAAATGCACCATTCAAAACCACATCATCAATTTTCAACCCTTCCCGACATCATTTGTTATTTTCCATGTAGTTATTGATTTTTTGAGCTAAATGACCCTGAAATTGAAAAGCACTACAAATGAACCCTGAAAAGGTTGAAACTTGGCATGGTATCATCATTTCACCCACATAGGATGTGATAAAAAGTTAAGAGGGTCATGGCAAAAGCTGGATGCACTTCGTGTACAAAACGGACAGTCTCGTTCGAAGTATGATGGTTCCGGACGGAAACTCATCGGTTACCAAAGGCATTTCATTTTCTTAAACTTATTTGAACTCCAGGATTTTTGTGTGTTCAAAATGCACCATTCAAAGCCACGTCATCAATTTTCAACCCTGCCCGACTTCATTTGCTATTTTTCATACAATTATTGATTTTTTGAGCTAAATGACCATGAAATTGGAAAGCACTACAAATGAAGTTTGAAAAGGTTGAAACTTGGCATGGCATCATCATTTCACCCACATAGCATGTGCTAAAAAAGTTGAGAGGGTTACGGCAAAAGCTGGATGCACTTCGTGTACAAAACGGACAGTCTCTTTCGAAGTATGAGGGTTCCGCACGGAAACTCATCGGTTAGAAAAGGCATTTATTTTCTTGAACTTATTTGAACTCCAGGATTTTGGTGTGTCCAAAATGCACCATTAAAAGCCACATCATCAATTTTGAACCCTTTCTTGATTTCATTTGGCATTTTTCATGCAGTTATTGATTTTTTTGAGCTAAATGACCTTGAAAATGAAAAGCACTATAAATGAACCCTGAAAAGGTTGAAAGTTGGCATGTATCATGATTTCACCCACATAGCATGTGCTAAATAGTTGAGAGGGTTACGGAAAAAGCTGGATGCACTTCGTGTACAAAACGGATAGTCTCTTTCGAAATATCAAGGTTCCAGATGGAAACTCATCGGTTACAAAAGGCATTTCATTTTCTTGAAGTTATTTGAACTCCAGGCTTTTTGTGTGTTCAAAATGCATCATTCAAATCCACATCATCAATTTTCAACCCTGCCCGAAATCATTTGTTATTTTTCAAGCAGTTATTGATTTTTTGAGCTAAATGACCCTGAAATTGGAAAGCACTACAAATGAACTCTGAAAAGGTTGAAACTTGGCATGGTATCATCATTTCACCCACATAGCATGTGCTAAAAATTTGAGAGGGTTACGGCAAAATCTGGATGCACTTCGTCCACGAAACGGACAGTCTCTTTCGAAATATCAGGGTTTCGGATGGAAACTCATCGGTACAAAAGGCATTTCATTTTCTTGAACTTATTTGAACTCCAGGATTTTTGTGTGTTCAAAATGCACCATTCAGAGCCAAATCATCAATTTTCAACCCTTTCTGACTTAATTTGGTATTTTTAATGCAATTATTGATTTTTTTGAGCTAAATGTCCCTGAAATTGAAAAGTACTACAAATGAACTCTGAAAAGTTAGAAACTTGGCATGGTATCATCATTTCACCCAGATAGCATGTAATAAAAAAGTTGAGAGGGTTACGGCAAAAACTGGATGCACTTCGTGTACAAAACGGACAGTCTCTTTCGAAGTATTAGGGTTCCGCACAGAAACTCATCGGTTAGAAAAGGCATTTATTTCCTTGAACTTATTTGAACTCCATGCTTTTTGTGTGTTCAAAATGCACCATTCAAAACCACATCATCAATTTTCAACCCTTCCCGACATCATTTGTTATTTTCCATGTAGTTATTGATTTTTTTGAGCTAAATGACCCTGAAATTGAAAAGCACTACAAATGAACCCTGAAAAGGTTGAAACTTGGCATGGTATCATCATTTCACCCACATAGCATGTGATAAAAAGTTGAGAGGGTCATGGCAAAAGCTGGATGCACTTTGTGTACTAAATGGACAGTCTCGTTCGAAGTATGAGGGTTCCGGACGGAAACTCATCGGTTACAAAAGGAATTTCATTTTCTTAAACTTATTTGAACTCCAGGATTTTTGTGTGTTCAAAATGCACAATTCAAAGCCACGTCATCAATTTTCAACCCTGCCCGACATCATTTGCTATTTTTCATACAATTATAGATTTTTTGAGCTAAATGACCCTGAAATTGGAAAGCACTACAAATGAAGTTTGAAAAGGTTGAAACTTGGCATGGCATCATCATTTCACCCACATAGCATGTGCTAAAAAAGTTGAGACGGTTCCGGCAAAAGCTGGATGCACTTCGTGTACAGAACGGACAATGTCTTTCGAAGTATGAGGGTTCCGCACGGAAACTCATCGGTTAGAAAAGGCATTTATTTTCTTGAACTTATTTGAACTCCAGGCTTTTTGTGTCTCCAAAATGCACCGTTAAAAGCCACAACATCAATTTTCAACCCGTTCTTGACTTCATTTGGCATTTTTCATGTAGTTATTGACTTTTTTGAGCTAAATGACCTTGAAAATGAAAAGCACTATAAATGAACTCTGAAAAGGTTGAAACTTGGCATGTATCATGATTTCACCCACATAACATGTGCTAAACAGTTGAGAGGGTTACGGAAAAAGATGGATGCACTTCGTCTACAAAACGGACAGTCTCTTTTGAAATATCAGGGTTTCGGATGGAAACTCATCAGTTACAAAAGGCATTTCATTTTCTTGAACTTATTTGAACTCCAGGATTTTTGTGTGTTCAAAATGCACCATTCAAAGCCAAATCATCATTTTTCAACCCTTTCTGACTTCATTTGGTATTTTTCATGCGATTATTGATTTTTTGAGCTAAATGTCCCTGTAATTGAAAAGTACAACAAATGAACTCTGAAAAGTTAGAAACTTGGCATGGTATCATCATTTCACCCACATAGCATGTAATAAAAAAGTTGAGAGGGTTACGGCAAAAACTGGATGCACTTCGTGTACAAAACGGACAGTCTCTTTCGAAGTATTAGGGTTCCGCACGGAAACTCATCGGTTAGAAAAGGCATTTATTTTGTTGAACTTATTTGAACTCCAGGCTTTTTGTGTGTTCAAAATGCACAATTCAAAACCACATCATCAATTTTCAACCCTTCCCGACATCATTTGTTATTTTCCATGTAGTTATTGATTTTTTGAGCTAAATGACCCTGAAATTGAAAAGCACTACAAATGAACCCTGAAAAGGTTGAAACTTGGCATGGTATCATCATTTCACCCACATAGGATGTGATAAAAAGTTGAGAGGGTCATGGCAAAAGCTGGATGCACTTCGTGTACAAAACGGACAGTCTCGTTCGAAGTATGATGGTTCCGGACGGAAACTCATCGGTTACAAAAGGCATTTCATTTTCTTAAACTTATTTGAACTCCAGGATTTTTGTGTGTTCAAAATGCACCATTCAAAGCCACGTCATCAATTTTCAACCCTGCCCGACTTCATTTGCTATTTTTCATACAATTATTGATTTTTTGAGCTAAATGACCATGAAATTGGAAAGCACTACAAATGAAGTTTGAAAAGGTTGAAACTTGGCATGGCATCATCATTTCACCCACATAGCATGTGCTAAAAAAGTTGAGAGGGTTACGGCAAAAGCTGGATGCACTTCGTGTACAAAACGGACAGTCTCTTTCGAAGTATGAGGGTTCCGCACGGAAACTCATCGGTTAGAAAAGGCATTTATTTTCTTGAACTTATTTGAACTCCAGGATTTTGGTGTGTCCAAAATGCACCATTAAAAGCCACATCATCAATTTTGAACCCTTTCTTGATTTCATTTGGCATTTTTCATGCAGTTATTGATTTTTTTGAGCTAAATGACCTTGAAAATGAAAAGCACTATAAATGAACTCTGAAAAGGTTGAAAGTTGGCATGTATCATGATTTCACCCACATAGCATGTGCTAAATAGTTGAGAGGGTTACGGAAAAAGCTGGATGCACTTCGTGTACAAAACGGATAGTCTCTTTCGAAATATCAAGGTTCCAGATGGAAACTCATCGGTTACAAAAGGCATTTCATTTTCTTGAACTTATTTGAACTCCAGGCTTTTTGTGTGTTGAAAATGCACCATTAAAAGCCACATCATCAATTTTCAACCCTTGCCGACATCATTTGCTATTTTTCATGCAGTTATTGATTTTTTTGAGCTAAATGACCCTGAAATTGGAAACCACTACAAATGAACTCTCAAAAGGTTGAAACTTGGCATGGTATCATCATTTCACCCACATAGCATGTGCTAAAAAGTTGAGAGGGTTACGGCAAATGCTGGATGCACTTCGTGTACAAAACGGACAGTCTCTTTCAAAGTATCAGGGTTCTAAACGAAAACTCATCGGTTACAAAAGGCATTTCATTTTGTTGAACTTATTGGAACTCCAGGCTTTTTGTGTGTCCAAACTGCACCATTAAAAGCCACATCATCAATTTTCAACCCTTTCTTGACTTCATTTGGCATTTTTCATGCAGTTATTGATGTTTTTGAGCTAAATAACCCTGAAAATGAAAAGCACTGCAAATGAACTCTGAAAAGGATGAAACTTGGCATTGTATCATCATTTCACCCACATAGCATGTGCTAAACAGTTGAGAGGGCTACGGCAAAAGCTGGATGCACTTCGTGTACAAAACGGACAGTCTCTTTCGAATTATCAGGGTTCTGGATGGAAACTCATCGGTCACAAAAGGCATTTCATTTTCTTGAACTAATTTGAACTCTAGGTTTTTTTGTGTTCAAAATGCACCATTAAAAGCCACATCATCAATTTTCAACCCTTGCCGACATCATTTGCTATTTTTCATGCAGTTATTGATTTTTTGAGTTAAATGACCCTGAAATTGGAAAGTACTACAAATGAACTCTCAAAAGGTTCAAACTTGGCATGGTATCATCATTTCACCCACATAGCATGTGCTAAAAAGTTCAGAGATGTTACGGCAAATGCTGGATGCACTTCGTGTACAAAAGAGACAGTCTCTTTCAAAGTATGAGGGTTCTGAACGGAAACTCATCGGTTACAAAAGGCATTTCATTTTCTTGAACTTATTTGAACTGCAGGCTTTTTGTGTGTCCAAAATGCACCATTCAAAGCAACATCATCAGTTTCCAACCCTTATTGACATCATTTGGTATTTTTCATGCAGTTATTGATTTTTTTGAGCTAAATGACCCCTGAAAATGAAAAGCACTACAAATGAACTCTGAAAAGGTTGAAAGGTTGCATGGTATCATCATTTCATCCACATAGCATGTGCTAAAAAGTTCAGAGGGTTACGGCAAAAGCTGGACGCACTTCGTGTACAAAACGGACAGTCTCTTTCGAAGTATGAGGATTCCGGTCGGAAACTCATCGATTACAAAAGGCATTTCATTTTCTAGAACTTATTTGAACTCCAGGCTTTTTGTGTGTTCAAAATGCACCATTCAAAGCCACATCATCAATTTTTAACCCTGCCCGACATCATTCGTTATTTTTCATGCAGTTATTGATTTTTTTGAGCTAAATGACCCTGAAATTGGAAGGCACTACAAGTGACTCTGAAAAGGTAGAAACTTGGCATGGTATCATCATTTCACCCACATAGCTTGTGCTAAAAAGATGAGAGGGTTACGGCAAAAGTTGGATGCACTTAATGTACAAAACGGACAGTCTCTTTCGAAGTATCAGGGTTTTTGACGGAAACTCATCGGTTACAAAAGGCATTTCGTTTTCTTGAACATATTTGAACTCCAGGATTTTTGTGTGTTCCAAATGCACCATTCAAAGCCACGTCATCAATTTTCAACCCTTTCTGACTTCATTTGGTATTTTTCAAGAAGTTATTGATTTTTTTGAGCTAAATGACAGTGAAAATGAAAAGCACTACAAATGAACTCTGAAAAGGTTCAAAGTTGGCATGGTATCGTCATTTCACCCACATAGCATGTGCTAAAAAGTTGAGAGGGTCACTGCAAAAGCTGGATGCACTTCGTGTACAAAACAGACAGTCTCTTTCGAAGTATCAGGGTTCCGAACAGAAACTCATCCGTTACAAAAGGCATTTCATTTTCTTGAACTTATTTGAACTCCAGGCTTTTTGTGTGTTCAAAATGCACCATTAAAAGCCACATCATCAATTTTCAACCCTTGCCGACATCATTTGCTATTTTTCATCCAGTTATTAATTTTTTTGAGCTAAATGACCCTGAAATGGAAAGCACGACAAATGAACTCTGAAAAGGTTGAAACTTGGCATGGTATCATCATTTCACCCACATAGAGTGTGCTAAAAAGTTAAGAGGGTTACGCCAAAAGCTGGATGCACTTCGTCTACAAAACGGACAGACTCTTTCGAAATATGAGGGTTTCGGACGGAAACTCATCGGTTATAAAAGGCATTTCATTTTGTTGAACTTATTTGAACTCCAGGATTTTTGTGTGTTCAATATGCACCATTCAAAGCCACATCATAAATTTTCAACCCTTTCTGACTTCATTTGGTATTTTTCATGCAATTATTGATTTTTTTGAGCTAAATGACCTTGAAATTGAAAAGCACTACAAATGAACTCTTAAAAGTTTGAAACTTGGCATGGTATCATCATTTCCCCCAAATAGCATGTGCTAAAAAGTTGACAGGGTTACGGCAAAAGCTGGATGCACTTGGTGTACAAAACGGACAGTCTCTTTCGAAGTATCACGGTTTCGGACAGAAACTCATCGGGTACAAAAGGCATTTCATTTTGTTGAACTTATGTGAACTCCAGGATTTTTGTGTGTTCAAAATGCACCATTCAAAGACACATCATCAATTTTCAACCCTTTCTGACTTCATTTGGTATTTTTCATGCAGTTATTGATTTTTTTGAGCTAAATGACCCTGAAATTGAAAAGCACTACAAATGAACTCTGAAAAGGTAGAAACTTGGCATGGTATCATCATTTCACCCACATAGAATGTGCTAAAAAGTTGAGAGGGTTACGGCAAAAGCTGGATGCACTTCGTGTACAAAACAGATAGTGTCTTTCAAATTATCAGGGTTCCAAACGGAAACTCGTCTGTTACAAAAGGCATTTCATTTTACTGAACTTATTTGAACTCCAGGCTTTTTGTGTGTTCAAAATTCTCCATTGAAAGCCACATCATCAATTTTCAACCCTTTCTGACTTCATTTGGTATTTTTCATGTAGTTATTGATTTTTTTGAGCTAAATGACCCTGAAAATGAAAAGCACTACAAATGAACTCTAAAAAGGTTGAAACTTGGCATGGTATCATCATTTCACCCACATAGCATGTGCTAAAAAAGTTGAGAGGGTTACGGCAAAAGCTGGATGCACTTCGTGTACAAAACGGACAGTCTCTTTCGAAGTATCAGGGTTCCGCACGAAAACTCATCGGTTAGAAAAGGCATTTCATTTTCTTGAACTTATTTGAACTCCAGGATTTTTGTGTGTTCAAAATGCACCATTCAAAGCCAAATCATCAATTTTCAACCCTTGCCGACATCGTTTGCTATTTTTCATGCAGTTATTGATTTTTGTGAGCCAAATGACCCTGAAATTGGAAAGCACTACAAATGAACTCTGAAAAGGTTGAAACTTGTCATGGTAGCATAATTTCACCCACATAGCATGCCCTAAAAAGTAGAGAGGGTTACGGCAAAAGCTGGATGCACTTCGTGTACAAAACGGACAGTCTCTTTCAAAGTATCAGGGTTCCGAACGAAAACTCATCAGTTACAAAAGGCATTTCATTTTCTTGAACTTATTTGAACTCCGGGATTTTTGTGTGTTCAAAATGCACCATTCAAAGCAACATCATCAATTTTCAACCCTTTCTGACATCATTTGGTATTTTTTGTGCAGTTATTGATTTTTTGAGCCAAATGACCCTGAAAATGAAAAGCACTACAAATGAACTCTAAAAAGGTTGAAAGGTTGCATGGTATCATCATTACATCCACATAGCATGTGCTAAAAAGTTGAGAGGGTTACGACAAAAGTTGGATGCACTTCGTATACAAAACAGACAGTCTCTTTCGAAGTATCAAGGTTCCGGACGGAAACTCATCAGTTACAAAAGGCTTTTAATTTTCTTGAACTTATTTGAACTCTAGGCATTTTGTGTGTTCGAAATGCACAATTCAAAGCCACATCATCAATTTTCAACCCTTTCCGACTTCATTTCATATTTTTCATGCAATTATTGATTTTTTTCTATCTAAATGACCCTGAAAATGAAAAGCACTACAAATGAACTCTGAAAAGGTTGAAAGTTGGCATGGTTTCATCATTTCACCCACATAGCATATGATTAAAAGTTGAGAGGGTTACGACAAAAGATGGATGCACTTCACGTACAAAATAGAAAGTCACTTTCGAAGTATGAGGGTTTCGGATGGAAACTCATCGGTTACAAAAGGCATTTCATTTTCTTGACCTTATTTGAACTCCAGGATTTTTGTGTGTTCAAAATGCATCATTCAAAGCCACATCATCAATTTTCAACCCTGCCCGACATCATTTGTTATTTTTCATGCAGTTATAAATTTTTTTGAGCTAAATGACTCTGAAAAGGTTGAAACTTTGCATGGTATCATCATTTCACCCACATAGCATGTGCTAAAAAGTTGAGAGGGTTACGGCGAAAGCTGGATGCACTTCGTCTACAAAACGGACAGTCTCTTTCGAAATATTAGGATTTCGGATGGAAACTCATCGGGTACAAAAGGCATTTCATTTTCTTGAACTTATTTGAACTCCAGGATTTTTGTGTGTTCAAAATGCACCATTCAAAGCCACATCATCAATTTTCAACCCTTCCTGACATCATTTGTTATTTTTCATGCTGTTATTGATTTTTTGAGCTAAATGACCCTGAAAATGAAAAGCACTACAAACGAACTATGAAAAGGTTGAAATTTGGCATGGTATCATCATTTCACCCACATAGCATGTGCTAAAAAGTTGAGAGGGTTACGGCAAAAGCTGGATGCACTTCGTGTACAAAACGGACAGTCTCTTTCGAAGTATCGGGGTTCCGGATGGAAACTCATCGGTTACAAAAGGCATTTCATATTCTTGAACTTATTTGAACTCCAGGCTTTTGGTGTGTTTAAAATGCACCATTAAAAGCGACATCATCAATTTTCAACCCTTGGCAACATCATTTGTTAGTTTTCATGCAGTTATTGATTTTTTTGAGCTAAATGACCCTAAAATTGGAAAGCACTACAAATGAACTCTGAAAAGGTTGAAACTTGTCATGGTATCATCATTTCACCCACATAGCATGTCCTAAAAAGTAGAGAGGGTTACGACAAAAGCTCGATGCACTTCGTGTACAAAACGGACAGTCTCTTTCAAAGTATCAAGGTTCCGAACGGAAACTCATCGGTTACAAAAGGCATTTCATTTTCTTGAACTTATTCGAACTCCGGCCTTTTTGTGTGTTCAAAATGCACCATTAAAAGCCACATCGTCAATTTTCAACCCTTTCTGACTTCATTTGGTATTTTTCATCCAGTTATTGATTTTTTTTGAGCTAAATGACCCTGAAATTGGAAAGCATGACAAATGAGCTCTGAAAAGGTTGAAAGTTGGCATGGTATCATCATTTCACCCACATAGCATGTGCTAAAAAGTTGAGATGGTTACGCCAAAAGCTGGATGCACTTCGTCTACAAAACTGATAGTCTCTTTCGAAATATCAGGGTTTCGGACGGAAACTCATCGGTTACAAAAGACATTTCATTTTCTTGAACTTATTTGAACTCCAGGATTTTTGTGTGTTGAAAATGCACAATTCAAAGCCACATCATCAATTTTCAATCCTTTCTGACTTAATTTGGTATTTTTCATCCAGTTATTGATTTTTTTGAGATAAATGACCCTGAAATTGCAAAGCACGACAAATGAACTCTGAAAAGGTTGAAACTTGGCATGGTATCATCATTTCACCCACATAGCATGTGCTAAAAAGTTGAAAAGGTCACTGCAAAAGCTGGATGCACTTCGTGTACAAAACGGACAGTCTCTTTCGAAGTATCAGGGTTCCGGATGGAAACTCATCGGTTACAAAAGGCATTTCATTTTCTTGAACTTATTTGAACTCTAGGCTTGTTGTGTGTTCAAAATGTACCATTAAAAGCCACATCATCAATTTTCAACCCTTACCGACATCATCTGCTATTTTTCAGCCAGTTATTGATTTTTTTGAGCTAAATGACCCTGAAATTGGAAAGCACGACAAATGAACTCTGAAAAGGTTGAAACTTGGCATGGTATCATCATTTCAGCCACATAGCATGTGCTAAAAAGTTTATAGGGTTACGCCAAAAGCTGGATGCACTTCGTCTACAAAACTGATAGTCTCTTTCGAAATATCAGGGTTTCGGACGGAAACTCATCGGTTACAAAAGGCATTTCATTTTCTTGAACTTATTTGAATTCCAGGATTTTTGTGTGTTCAAAATGCACCATTCAAAGACACATCATCAATTTTCAAACCTTTCTAACTTCATTTGGTGTTTTTCATGCAGTTATTGATTTTTTTTGAGCTAAATGACCCTGAAATTGAAAAGCACTACAAATGAACTCTGAAAAGGTAGAAACTTGGCATGGTATCATCATTTCACCCACATAGCATGTGCTAAAATTTTGAGAGGGTTATGGCAAAAGCTGGATGCACTACGTGTACCAAACGAACAATCTCTTTCGAAGTATCAAGGTTCCAGACGGAAACTCATCGGTTACAAAAGGCATTTCATTTTCTTGAACTTATTTGAACTCCAGGCTTTTTGTGTGTTCAAAATGCACCATTCAAAGCCACATCATCAATTTTCAGCGCTTTCCGACATTATTTCTTATTTTTCATGCAGTTATTGATTTTTTTGAGCTAAATGACCCTGAAATTCAAAAGCACTATAAGTGAACTCTGAAAAGGTTGAAAGCTAGCATGGTATCATCATTTCACCCATATAGAATGTGTTAAAAAGTTGAGATGGTTACGGCAAAAGTTGGATCCACTTCGTTTACAAAACGGAAAGTCTCTTTCGAACTATCAGGGTTCCGGATCGAAACTCATCAGTTACAAAAGGCATTTTATTTGCTTGAACTTATTTGAACTCCAGGATGTTTTTTTGTTCAAAATGCACCATTCAAAGCCACATCAACAATTTTCAACCCTTCCCGACATCATTTGTTATTTTTCATGCACTTGTTGATTTTTTTACCTAAACGACCCTAAATTGGAACGCACTACAAATGAACTTTGAAAAGGTTGAAACTTGGCATGGTATAATCATTTCACCCGCATAGCATGTACTATAAAGTCGAGAGGGTTACAGCAAAAGCTGGATGCACTTCATGTACAAAACAGGCAGTCTCTTTCGAAGTATCAAGGTTCCGAACGGAAACTCATCGGTTACAAAAGGCATTTAAGTTTCTTGAACATATTTGAACTCCAGGCTTTTGGTGTGTTCAAAATGAACAATTCAAAGCCACATAATCAATTTTCAACCCTTTCGGACTTCATTTCGTATTTTTCATGCAGTTATTGATTTTTTTAGCTAAATGACCCAGAAAATGAAAAGCAGTACAAATGAACTCTGAAAAGGTAGAAACTTGGCATGGTATCATCATTTCACCCACATAGCATGTGCTAAAAAGTTGAGGGGGTTACGGAAAAAGCTGGATGCACTTTGTGTACAAAACAGACACTCTCTTTCAAATTATCAGGGTTCCGAACGGAAACTCGTCGGTTCCAAAAGGCATTTCATTTTATTGAACTTATTTGAACTCCAGGATTTTTGTGTGTTCAAAATTCACCATTCAAAGTCACATCATCAATTTTCAACCATTCCCGACATCATTTGTTATTTTTCACGCAGTTATTGATTTTTTGAGCTAAATGACCCTGAAATTGGAAGGCACTACAAATGAACTCGGAAAAGGTTTAAACTAGCATGGTATCATCATTGCACCCACATCGCATGTTCTAATAAGTTGAGAGGGTTACAGCAAAAGTTGGATGCACTTCGTGTACAAAACGGACAGTCTCTTTCGAAGTATCAGGGTTTCTAACGAAAACTCATCGGTTACAAAAGGCATTTCATTTTCTTGAACTTATTTGAACTCCAGGATTTTTGTGTGATCAAAATGCACAATTCAAAGCCACATCATCAATTTTCAACCCTTTCTGACTTCATTTGGTATTTTTCATCCAGTGATTGATTTATTTGAGCTAAATGACCCTGAAATAGGAAAGCACGACAAATGAATTCTGACAAGGTTGAAAATTGGCATGGTATCATCATTTCACCCACATAGCATGTGCTAAAAAGTTGAAAGGGTCAGTGCAAAAGCTGGATGCACTTCGTGTACAAAACGGACAGTCTCTTTCGAAGTATCAGGGTTTCGGACGGAAACTCATCTGTTACAATAGGCATTTCATTTTCTTGAACTTATTTGAACTCCAGGCTTTTTGTGTGTTCAAAATTCACCATTAAAAGCCACATCATAAATTTTCAACCCTTGCCGACATCATTTGCTATTTTTCATCCAGTTATTGATTTTTTTGAGCTAAATGACCCTGAAATTGGAAAGCACGACAAATGAACTCTGAAAAGGTTGAAACTTGGCATGGTATCATCATTTCACCCACATAGCATGTGCTAAAAAGTTGAGAGGGTTACGCCAAAAGCTGGATGCACTTCGTCTACAAAACTGACAGTTTCTTTCGAAATATCAGGGTTTCAGACGGAAACTCATCGGTTACAAAAGGCATTTCATTTTCTTGAACTTATTTGAACTCCAGGATTTTTGTGTGTTCAAAATGCACAATTCAAAGCCACATCATCAATTTTCAACCCTTTCTGACTTCATTTGGTATTTTTCATGCAATTTTTGATTTTTTTAAGCTAAATGACCTTGAAATTGAAAAGCACTACAAATGAACTCTGAAAATTTGAAACTTGGCATGGTATCATCATTTCACCCACATAGCATGTGCTAAAAAGTTGATAGGGTTACGGCAAAAGCTGGATGCACTTCGTGTACAAAACGGACAGTCTCTTTCGAAGTATCAGGGTTTCGGACAGAAACTCATCGGTTACAAAAGGCATTTCATTTTCTTGAACTTATTTGAACTCCAGGATTTTTGTGTGTTGAAAAAGCA
Organism: Hordeum marinum; assembly: GCA_022496015.1. Lineage (NCBI taxonomy): Eukaryota > Viridiplantae > Streptophyta > Magnoliopsida > Poales > Poaceae > Hordeum > Hordeum marinum. The sequence continues at coordinate 437,062,754 of CM039677.1, forward strand.
CCATTCAAAGACACATCATCTATTTTCAACCCTTTCTCACTTCATTTGGTGTTTTTCATGCAGTTATTGATTTTTTTTGAGCTAAATGACCCTGAAATTGAAAAGCACTACAAATGAACTCTGAAAAGGTAGAAACTTGGCATGGTATCATCATTTCACCCACATAGCATGTGCTAAAAATTTGAGAGGGTTATGGCAAAAGCTGGATGCACTTCGTGTACCAAACGAACAATCTCTTTCGAAGTATCAAGGTTCCAGACGGAAACTCATCGGTTACAAAAGGCATTTCATTTTCTTGAACTTATTTGAACTCCAGGCTTTTTGTGTGTTCAAAATGCACCATTGAAAGCCACATCATAAATTTTCAGCGCTTCCCGACATTATTTCTTATTTTTCATGCAGTTATTGATTTTTTTGAGCTAAATGACCCTGAAATTGGAAAGCACGACAAATGAACTCTGAAAAGGTTGAAACTAGGCATGGTATCATCATTTCACCCACATAGCATGTGCTAAAAAGTTGAGAGGGTTACGCCAAAAGCTGGATGCACTTCGTCTACAAAACTGACAGTCTCTTTCGAAATATCAGGGTTTCGGACGGAAACTCATCGGTTACAAAAGGCATTTCATTTTCTTGAACTTATTTGAACTCCAGGACTTTTCTGTGTTGAAAATGCACAATTCAAAGCCACATCATCAATTTTCAACCCTTTCTGACTTCATTTGGTATTTTTCATGCAGTTATTGATTTTTTGAGTTAAATGCCCCTGAAATTGGAAAGCACGACAAATGAACTCTGAAAAGGTAGAAACTTGGCATGGTATCATAATTTCACCCACATAGCATGTGCTAAAAATTTGAGAGGGTTATGGCAAAAGCTGGATGCACTTCGTGTACCAAACGAACAATCTCTTTCGAAGTATCAAGGTTCTAGACGGAAATTCATCGGTTACAAAAGGCATTTCATTTTCTTGAACTTATTTGAACTCCAGGCTTTTTGTGTGTTCAAAATGCACCATTCAAACCCACATCATCAATTTTCAGCGCTTCCCGACATTATTTCTTATTTTTCACGCAGTTATTGATTTTTTTTAGCTAAATGACCCTGAAATTGGAAAGCACGACAAATGAACTCTGAAAAGGTTGAAACTTGGCATGGTATCATCATTTCACCCACATAGCATGTGCTAAAAAGTTGAGAGGGTTACGCCAAAAGCTGGATGCACTTCGTCTACAAAACTGACAGTTTCTTTCGAAATATCAGTGTTTCGGACGGAAACTCATCGGTTACAAAAGGCATTTCATTTTCTTGAACTTATTTGAACTCCAGGATTTTTGTGTGTTCAAAATGCACCATTCAAAGCCACATCATCAATTTTTAGCGCTTCCTGACATTATTTCTTATTTTTCATGCAGTTATTGAGTTTTTTTGAGCTAAATGACCCTGAAATTGGAAAGCACGACAAATGAACTCTGAAAAGGTTGAAACTTGGCATGGTATCATCATTTCACCCACATAGCATGTGCTAAAAAGTTGAGAGGGTTACGCCAAAAGCTGGATGCACTTCGTCTACAAAACTGACAGTCTCTTTCGAAATATCAGGGTTTCGGACGGAAACTCATTGGTTACAAACGACATTTCATTTTCTTGAACTTATTTGAACTCCAGGACTTTTGTGTGTTCAAAATGCACAATTCAAAGCCACATCATCAATTTTCAACCCTTTCTGACTTCATTTGGTATTTTTTATCCAGTTATTGATTTTTTTGAGCTAAATGCCCCTGAAATTGGAAAGCACGACAAATGAACTCTGAAAAGGTAGAAACATGGCATGGTATCATAATTTCACCCACATAGCATGTGCTAAAAATTTCAGAGGGTTATGGCAAAAGCTGGATGCACTTCGTGTACCAAACGAACAATCTCTTTCGAAGTATCAAGGTTCCAGACGGAAACTCATCGGTTACAACAGGCATTTCATTTTCTTGAACTTATTTGAACTCCAGGCTTTTGGTGTGTTCAAAATGCACCATTCAAAGCCCATCATCAATTTTCAGCGCTTCCTGACATTATTTCTTATTTTTCATGCAGTTATTGATTTTTTTTGAGCTAAATGACCCTGAAATTGGAAAGCACGACAAATGAAGTCTGAAAAGGTTGAAACTTGGCATGGTATCATCATTTCACCCACATAGCATGTGCTAAAAAGTTGAGAGGGTTACGCCAAAAGCTGGATGCACTTCGTCTACAAAACTGACAGTCTCTTTCGAAATATCAGGGTTTCGGACGGAAACTCATCGGTTACAAAAGGCATTTCATTTTCTTGAACTTATTTGAACTCCAGGACTTTTGTGTGTTCAAAATGCACAATTCAATGCCACATCATCCATTTTCAACCCTTTCTGACTTCATTTGGTATTTTTCATCCAGTTATCTATTTTTTTGAGCTAAATGCCCCTGAAATTGGAAAGCACGACAAATGAACTCTGAAAAGGTTGAAACTTGGCATGGTATCATCATTTCACCCACATAGCATGTGCTAAAAGTTGAACGGGTCACTGCAAAAGCTGGATGCACTTCGTGTACAAAACGGATAGTCTCTTTCGAAGGATCAGGGTTCCAGACGGAAACTCATCGGTTACAAAAGGCATTTCATTTTCTTGAACTTATTTGAACTCCAGGCTTTTTGTGTGTTCAAAATGTAACATTAAAGCCACATCATCAATTTTCAACCCTTGCCGACATCATTTGCTATTTTTCATCCAGTTATTGATTTTTTTGAGCTAAGTGACCCTGAAATTGGAAAGCACGACAAATGAACTCTGAAAAGGTAGAAACTTGGCATGGTATCATCATTTCACCCACATAGCATGTGCTAAAAATTTGAGAGGGTTATGGCAAAAGCTGGATGCACTTCGTGTACCAAACGAACAATCTCTTTCGAAGTATCAAGGTTCCAGACAGAAACTCATCGGTTACAAAAGGCATTTCATTTTCTTGAACTTATTTGAACTCCAGGCTTTTTATGTGTTCAGAATGCACAATTCAAAGCCACATCATAAATTTTCAGCGCTTCCCGACATTATTTCTTATTTTTCATGCAGTTATTGATTTTTTTTGAGCTAAATGACCCTGAAATTGGAAAGCACGACAAATGAACTCTGAAAAGGTTGAAACTTGAGATGGTATTATCATTTCACCCACATAGCATGTGCTAAAAAGTTGAGAGGGTTACGCCAAAAGCTGGATGCACATCGTCTACAAAGCTGACAGTGTCTTTCGAAATATCAGGGTTTCGGACGGAAACTCATCGGTTACAAAAGGCATTTCATTTTCTTGAACTTATTTGAACTCCAAGATTTTTGTGTGTTGAAAATGCACAATTCAAAGCCACATCATCAATTTTCAACCCTTTCTGACTTCATTTGGTATTTTTCATCCAGTTATTGATTTTTTTGAGCTAAATGACCCTGAAATTGGAAAGCACGACAAATGACCTCTGAAAAGGTTGAAACTTGGCATGGTATCATCATTTTACCCACATAGCATGTGCTAAAAAGTTGAACGGGTCACTGCAAAAGCTGGATGCACTTCGTGTACAAAACGGACAGTCTCTTTCGAAGTATCAGGGTTCCAGACGGAAACTCATCGGTTACAAAAGGCATTTCATTTTCTTGAACTTATTTGAACTCCAGGATTTTTGTGTGTTCAAAATGCAACATTCAAAGCCACATCATCAATTTTCAGCGCTTCCCGACATTATTTCTTATTTTTCATGCAGTTATTGATTTTTTTGAGCTAAATGACCCTGAGAAAGCACGACAAACGAACTCTGAAAAGGTTGAAACTTGGCATGGTATCATCATTTCACCCACATAGCATGTGCTAAAAAGTTGAGAGGGTTATGCCAAAAGCTGGATGCACTTCGTCTACAAAACTGACACTCTCTTTCGAAATATCAGGGTTTCGGACGGAAACTCATCGCTTACAAAAGGCATTTCATTTTCTTGAACTTATTTGAATTCCAGGACTTTTGTGTGTTCAAAATGCACAATTCAAAGCCACATCATCAATTTTCAACCCTTTCTGACTTCATTTGGTATTTTTCATCCAATTATTGATTTTTTTGAGCTAAATGCCCCTGAAATTGGAAAGCACGACAAATGAACTCTGAAAAGGTTGAAACTTGGCATGGTATCATCATTTCACCCACATAGCATGTGCTAAAAAGTTGAGAGGGTTACGCCAAAAGCTGGATGCACTTCGTCTACAAAACTGACAGTCTCTTTCGAAATATCAGGGTTTCGGACGGAAACTCATCGCTTACAAAAGGCATTTCATTTTCTTGAACTTATTTGAACTCCAGGACTTTTGTGTGTTCAAAATGCACAATTCAAAGCCACATCGTCAATTTTCAACCCTTTCTGACTTCATTTGGTATTTTTCATCCAATTATTGATTTTTTGAGCTAAATGCCGCTGAAATTGGAAAGCACGACAAATGAACTCTGAAAAGGTTGAAACTTGGCATGGTATCATCATTTCACCCACATAGCATGTGCTAAAAAGTTGAACGGGTCACTGCAAAACCTGGATGCACTTCGTGTACAAAACAGATAGTCTCTTTCGAAGTATCAGGGTTCCGGACGGAAACTCATGGTTACAAAAGGCATTTCATTTTCTTGAACTTATTTGAACTCCAGGATTTTTGTGTGTTGAAAATGCACCATTCAAAGACATATCATCAATTTTCAACCCTTTCTCACCTCATTTGGTGTTTTTCATGAAGTTATTGATTTTTTTTGAGCTAAATGACCCTGAAATTGAAAAGCACTACAAATGAAAGGTGAAAAGGTAGAAACTTGGCATGGTATCATAATTTCACCCACATAGCATGTGCTAAAAATATGAGATGGTTATGCCAAAAGCTGGATGCACTTCGTCTACAAAACTGACACTCTCTTTCGAAATATCAGGGTTTCGGACGGAAACTCATCGCTTACAAAAGGCATTTCATTTTCTTGAACTTATTTGAACTCCAGGACTTTTGTGTGTTCAAAATGCACAATTCAAAGCCACATCGTCAATTTTCAACCCTTTCTGACTTCATTTGGTATTTTTCATCCAATTATTGATTTTTTTGAGCTAAATGCCCCTGAAATTGGAAAGCACGACAAATGAACTCTGAAAAGGTTGAAACTTGGCATGGTATCATCATTTCACCCACATAGCATGTGCTAAAAAGTTGAGATGGTTATGCCAAAAGCTGGATGCACTTCGTCTACAAAACTGACACTCTCTTTCGAAATATCAGGGTTTCGGACGGAAACTCATCGCTTACAAAAGGCATTTCATTTTCTTGAACTTATTTGAACTCCAGGACTTTTGTGTGTTCAAAATGCACAATTCAAAGCCACATCATCAATTTTCAACCCTTTCTGACTTCATTTGGTATTTTTCATCCAATTATTGATTTTTTTGAGCTAAATGCCCCTGAAATTGGAAAGCACGACAAATGAACTCTGAAAAGGTTGAAACTTGGCATGGTATCATCATTTCACCCACATAGCATGTGCTAAAAAGTTGAGAGGGTTACGCCGAAAGCTGGATGCACTTCGTCTACAAAACTGACAGTCTCTTTCGAAATATCAGGGTTTCAGACGGAAACTCATCGCTTACAAAAGGCATTTCATTTTCTTGAACTTATTTCAACTCCAGGACTTTTGTGTGTTCAAAATGCACAATTCCACGCCACATCGTCAATTTTCAACCCTTTCTGACTTCATTTGGTATTTTTCATCCAATTATTGATTTTTTTGAGCTAAATGCCCCTGAAATTGGAAAGCACGACAAATGAACTCTGAAAAGGTTGAAACTTGGCATGGTATCATCATTTCACCCACATAGCATGTGCTAAAAAGTTGAACGGGTCACTGCAAAACCTGGATGCACTTCGTGTACAAAACAGATAGTCTCTTTCGAAGTATCAGGGTTCCGGACGGAAACTCATCGGTTACAAAAGGCATTTCATTTTCTTGAACTTATTTGAACTCCAGGATTTTTGTGTGTTGAAAATGCACCATTCAAAGACATATTATCAATTTTTAACCCTTTCTCACCTCATTTGGTGTTTTTCATGAAGTTATTGATTTTTTTTGAGCTAAATGACCCTGAAATTGAAAAGCACCACAAATGAAAGCTGAAAAGGTTGAAACTTGGCATGGTATCATCATTTTAGCCACATAGCATGTGCTAAAAAGTTGATAGGGTTACGCCAAAAGCTGGATGCACTTCGTCTACAAAATTGACAGTCTCGTTTGAAATATCAAGGTTCCAGACGGAAACTCATCGGTTACAAAAGGCATTTCATTTTCTTGAACTTATTTGAACTCCAGGATTTTTGTGTGTTGAAAATGCACCATTCAAAGACATATCATCAATTTTCAACCCTTTCTCACCTCATTTGGTGTTTTTCATGAAGTTATTGATTTTTTTTGAGCTAAATGACCCTGAAATTGAAAAGCACTACAAATGAAAGCTGAAAAGGTAGAAACTTGGCATGGTATCATAATTTCACCCACATAGCATGTGCTAAAAATATGAGAGGATTATGGCAAAAGCTGGATGCACTTCGTGTACCAAACGAACAATCTCTTTCGAAGTATCAAGGTTCCAGACGGAAACTCATCAGTTACAAAAGGCATTTCATTTTCTTGAACTTATTTGAACTCCAGGCTTTTTGTGTGTTCAAAATGCACCATTCAAAGCCACATCATCAATTTTCAGTGCTTCCCGACATTATTTCTTATTTTTCATGCAGTTATTGATTTTTTTGAGCTAAATGACCCTGAAATTGGAAAGCACGACAAATGAACTTTCAAAAGGTTGAAACTTGGCATGTTATCATCATTTCACCCACATAGCATGTGCTAAAAAGTTGAGAGGGTTACGCCAAAAGCTGGATGCACTTCGTCTAGAAAACTGACACTCTTTCGAAATATCAGGGTTTCGGACGGAAACTCATCGCTTACAAAAGGCATTGCATTTTCTTGAACTTATTTGAACTCCAGGACTTTTGTGTGTTCAAAATGCACAATTCAAAGCCACATCATCAATTTTCAACCCTTTCTGACTTCATTTGGTATTTTTCATCGAATTATTGATTTTTTTGAGCTAAATGCCCCTGAAATTGGAAAGCACGACAAATGAACTCTGAAAAGGTTGAAACTTTGCATGGTATCATCATTTCACCCACATAGCATGTGCTAAAAATTTGAGAGGGTTACGCCAAAAGCTGGATGCACTTCGTCTACAAAACTGACAGTCTCTTTCGAAATATCAGGGTTTCGGACGGAAACTCATCGCTTACAAAAGGCATTTCATTTTCTTGAACTTATTTGAACTCCAGGACTTTTGTGTGTTCAAAATGCACAATTCAAAGCCACATCATCAATTTTCAACCCTTTCTGACTTCATTTGGTATTTTTCATCCAATTATTGATTTTTTTGAGCTAAATGCCCCTGAAATTGGAAAGCACGACAAATGAAGTCTGAAAAGGTTGAAACTTGGCATGGTATCATCATTTCACCCACATAGCATGTGCTAAAAAGTTGAACGGGTCACTGCAAAACCTGAATGCACTTCGTGTACAAAACAGATAGTCTCTTTCGAAGTATCAGGGTTCCGGACGGAAACTCATCGGTTACAAAAGGCATTTCATTTTCTTGAACTTATTTGAACTCCAGGCTTTTTGTGTGTTCAAAATGCACCATTAAAAGCCACATCATAAATTTTCAACCCTTGCCGACATCATTTGCTATTTTTCATCCAGTTATTGATTTTTTTGAGCTAAATGACCCTGAAATTGGAAAGCACTACAAATGAACTCTGATAAGGTTGAAACTTGGCATGGTATCATCATTTCACCCACATAGCATGTGCTAAAAAGTTGATAGGGTTACACCAAAAGCTGGATGCACTTCGTCTACAAAACTGACAGTCTCTTTCGAAATATCAGGGTTTCGGACGGAAACTCATCGGTTACAAAAGGCATTTCATTTTCTTGAACTTATTTGAACTCCAGGACTTTTGTGTATTCAAAATGCACAATTCAAAGCCACATCGTCAATTTTCAACCCTTTCTGACTTCATTTGGTATTTTTCATCCAATTATTGATTTTTTTGAGCTAAATGCCCCTGAAATTGGAAAGCACGACAAATGAACTCTGAAAAGGTTGAAACTTGGCATGGTATCATCATTTCAGCCACATAGCATGTGCTAAAAAGTTGATAGGGTTACGCCAAAAGCTGGATGCACTTCGTCTACAAAACTGACAGTCTCGTTCGAAATATCAAGGTTTCGGACACAAACTCATCGGTTACAAAAGGCATTTCATTTTCTTGAACTTATTTGAACTCTAGGATTTTTGTGTGTTCAAAATGCACAATTCAAAGCCACATCATCAATTTTCAACCCTTTCTGACTTCATTTGGTATTTTTCATGCAATTATTGATTTTTTTGAGCTAAAGGACCCTGAAATTGAAAAGCTCTACAAATGAACTCTGAAAAGTTAGAAACTTGGCATGGTATCATCATTTCACCCACATAGCATGTGCTAAAAAGTTGACAGGGTTATGGCAAAAGCTGGATGCACTTCGTCTACAAAACGGACAGTCTCTTTCGAAGTATCAGGGTTTCGGACAGAAACTCATCGGTTCCAAAAGGCATTTCATTTTATTGAACTTATTTGAATTCCAGGATTTTTGTGTGTTGAAAATGCACCATTCAAAGCCACATCATCAATTTTCAACCGTTTCTCACTTCATTTGGTGTTTTTCATGCAGTAATTGATTTTTTTTGAGCTAAATGACCCTGAAATTGCAAAGCACTACAAATGAAAGCTGAAAAGGTAGAAACTTGGCATGGTATCATAATTTCACCCACATAGCATGTGCTAAAAATATGAGAGGATTATGGCAAAAGCTGGATGCACTTCGTGTACCAAACGAACAATCTCTTTCGAAGTATCAAGGTTCCAGACGGAAACTCATCAGTTACAAAAGGCATTTCATTTTCTTGAACTTATTTGAACTCCAGGCTTTTTGTGTGTTCAAAATGCACCATTCAAAGCCACATCATCAATTTTCAGCGCTTCCCGACATTATTTCTTATTTTTCATGCAGTTATTGATTTTTTTGAGCTAAATGACCCTGAAATTGGAAAGCACGACAAATGAACTTTCAAAAGGTTGAAACTTGGCATGTTATCATCATTTCACCCACATAGCATGTGCTAAAAAGTTGAGAGGGTTACGCCAAAAGCTGGATGCACTTCGTCTAGAAAACTGACACTCTTTCGAAATATCAGGGTTTCGGACGGAAACTCATCGCTTACAAAAGGCATTGCATTTTCTTGAACTTATTTGAACTCCAGGACTTTTGTGTGTTCAAAATGCACAATTCAAAGCCACATCATCAATTTTCAACCCTTTCTGACTTCATTTGGTATTTTTCATCGAATTATTGATTTTTTTGAGCTAAATGCCCCTGAAATTGGAAAGCACGACAAATGAACTCTGAAAAGGTTGAAACTTTGCATGGTATCATCATTTCACCCACATAGCATGTGCTAAAAATTTGAGAGGGTTACGCCAAAAGCTGGATGCACTTCGTCTACAAAACTGACAGTCTCTTTCGAAATATCAGGGTTTCGGACGGAAACTCATCGCTTACAAAAGGCATTTCATTTTCTTGAACTTATTTGAACTCCAGGACTTTTGTGTGTTCAAAATGCACAATTCAAAGCCACATCATCAATTTTCAACCCTTTCTGACTTCATTTGGTATTTTTCATCCAATTATTGATTTTTTTGAGCTAAATGCCCCTGAAATTGGAAAGCACGACAAATGAAGTCTGAAAAGGTTGAAACTTGGCATGGTATCATCATTTCACCCACATAGCATGTGCTAAAAAGTTGAACGGGTCACTGCAAAACCTGAATGCACTTCGTGTACAAAACAGATAGTCTCTTTCGAAGTATCAGGGTTCCGGACGGAAACTCATCGGTTACAAAAGGCATTTCATTTTCTTGAACTTATTTGAACTCCAGGCTTTTTGTGTGTTCAAAATGCACCATTAAAATCCACATCATAAATTTTCAACCCTTGCCGACATCATTTGCTATTTTTCATCCAGTTATTGATTTTTTTGAGCTAAATGACCCTGAAATTGGAAAGCACTACAAATGAACTCTGATAAGGTTGAAACTTGGCATGGTATCATCATTTCACCCACATAGCATGTGCTAAAAAGTTGATAGGGTTACACCAAAAGCTGGATGCACTTCGTCTACAAAACTGACAGTCTCTTTCGAAATATCAGGGTTTCGGACGGAAACTCATCGGTTACAAAAGGCATTTCATTTTCTTGAACTTATTTGAACTCCAGGACTTTTGTGTGTTCAAAATGCACAATTCAAAGCCACATCGTCAATTTTCAACCCTTTCTGACTTCATTTGGTATTTTTCATCCAATTATTGATTTTTTTGAGCTAAATGCCCCTGAAATTGGAAAGCACGACAAATGAACTCTGAAAAGGTTGAAACTTGGCATGGTATCATCATTTCAGCCACATAGCATGTGCTAAAAAGTTGATAGGGTTACGCCAAAAGCTGGATGCACTTCGTCTACAAAACTGACAGTCTCGTTCGAAATATCAAGGTTTCGGACACAAACTCATCGGTTACAAAAGGCATTTCATTTTCTTGAACTTATTTGAACTCCAGGATTTTTGTGTGTTCAAAATGCACAATTCAAAGCCACATCATCAATTTTCAACCCTTTCTGACTTCATTTGGTATTTTTCATGCAATTATTGATTTTTTTGAGCTAAAGGACCCTGAAATTGAAAAGCTCTACAAATGAACTCTGAAAAGTTAGAAACTTGGCATGGTATAATCATTTCACCCACATAGCATGTGCTAAAAATATGAGAGGATTATGGCAAAAGCTGGATGCACTTCGTGTACCAAACGAACAATCTCTTTCGAAGTATCAAGGTTCCAGACGGAAACTCATCAGTTACAAAAGGCATTTCATTTTCTTGAACTTATTTGAACTCCAGGCTTTTTGTGTGTTCAAAATGCACCATTCAAAGCCACATCATCAATTTTCAGCGCCTCCCGACATTATTTCTTATTTTTCATGCAGTTATTGATTTTTTTGAGCTAAATGACCCTGAAATTGGAAAGCACGACAAATGAACTTTCAAAAGGTTGAAACTTGGCATGTTATCATCATTTCACCCACATAGCATGTGCTAAAAAGTTGAGAGGGTTACGCCAAAAGCTGGATGCACTTCGTCTAGAAAACTGACACTCTTTCGAAATATCAGGGTTTCGGACGGAAACTCATCGCTTACAAAAGGCATTGCATTTTCTTGAACTTATTTGAACTCCAGGACTTTTGTGTGTTCAAAATGCACAATTCAAAGCCACATCATCAATTTTCAACCCTTTCTGACTTCATTTGGTATTTTTCATCGAATTATTGATTTTTTTGAGCTAAATGCCCCTGAAATTGGAAAGCACGACAAATGAACTCTGAAAAGGTTGAAACTTTGCATGGTATCATCATTTCACCCACATAGCATGTGCTAAAAATTTGAGAGGGTTACGCCAAAAGCTGGATGCACTTCGTCTACAAAACTGACAGTCTCTTTCGAAATATCAGGGTTTCGGACGGAAACTCATCGCTTACAAAAGGCATTTCATTTTCTTGAACTTATTTGAACTCCAGGACTTTTGTGTGTTCAAAATGCACAATTCAAAGCCACATCATCAATTTTCAACCCTTTGTGACTTCATTTGGTATTTTTCATCAAATTATTGATTTTTTTGAGCTAAATGCCCCTGAAATTGGAAAGCACGACAAATGAACTCTGAAAAGGTTGAAACTTGGCATGGTATCATCATTTCACCCACATAGCATGTGCTAAAAAGTTGAACGGGTCACTGCAAAACCTGAATGCACTTCGTGTACAAAACAGATAGTCTCTTTCGAAGTATCAGGGTTCCGGACGGAAACTCATCGGTTACAAAAGGCATTTCATTTTCTTGAACTTATTTGAACTCCAGGCTTTTTGTGTGTTCAAAATGCACCATTAAAAGCCACATCATAAATTTTCAACCCTTGCCGACATCATTTGCTATTTTTCATCCAGTTATTGATTTTTTTGAGCTAAATGACCCTGAAATTGGAAAGCACTACAAATGAACTCTGATAAGGTTGAAACTTGGCATGGGATCATCATTTCACCCACATAGCATGTGCTAAAAAGTTGATAGGGTTACACCAAAAGCAGGATGCACTTCGTCTACAAAACTGACAGTCTCTTTCGAAATATCAGGGTTTCGGACGGAAACTCATCGGTTACAAAAGGCATTTCATTTTCTTGAACTTATTTGAACTCCAGGACTTTTGTGTGTTCAAAATGCACAATTCAAAGCCACATCGTCAATTTTCAACCCTTTCTGACTTCATTTGGTATTTTTCATCCAATTATTGATTTTTTTGAGCTAAATGCCCCTGAAATTGGAAAGCACGACAAATGAACTCTGAAAAGGTTGAAACTTGGCATGGTATCATCATTTCAGCCACATAGCATGTGCTAAAAAGTTGATAGGGTTACGCCAAAAGCTGGATGCACTTCGTCTACAAAACTGACAGTCTCGTTCGAAATATCAAGGTTTCGGACACAAACTCATCGGTTACAAAAGGCATTTCATTTTCTTGAACTTATTTGAACTCCAGGATTTTTGTGTGTTCAAAATGCACAATTCAAAGCCACATCATCAATTTTCAACCCTTTCTGACTTCATTTGGTATTTTTCATGCAATTATTGATTTTTTTGAGCTAAAGGACCCTGAAATTGAAAAGCTCTACAAATGAAATCTGAAAAGTTAGAAACTTGGCATGGTATCATCATTTCACCCACATAGCATGTGCTAAAAAGTTGATAGGGTTATGGCAAAAGCTGGATGCACTTCGTCTACAAAACGGACAGTCTCTTTCGAAGTATCAGGGTTTCGGACAGAAACTCATCGGTTCCAAAAGGCATTTCATTTTATTGAACTTATTTGAATTCCAGGATTTTTGTGTGTTGAAAATGCACCATTCAAAGCCACATCATCAATTTTCAACCGTTTCTCACTTCATTTGGTGTTTTTCATGCAGTAATTGATTTTTTTTGAGCTAAATGACCCTGAAATTGCAAAGCACTACAAATGAACTCTTAAAAGGTAGAAACTTGGTATGGTATCATCATTTCACCCACATAGCATGTGCTAAAAATTTGAGAGGGTTATGGCAAAAGCTGGATGCACTTCGTGTACCAAACAAACAATCTCTTTCGAAGTACCAAGGTTCGAGACGGAAACTCATCGGTTACAAAAGGCATTTCATTTTCTTGAACTTATTTGAACTCCAGGCTTTTTGTGTGTTCAAAATGCACCATTCAAAGCCACATCATCAATTTTCAGTGCTTCTCGACATTATTTCTTATTTTTCATGCAGTTATTGATTTTTTTGAGCTAAATGACCCTGAAATTCAAAAGCACTACAAATGAACTCTGAAAAGGTTGAAAGCTGGCATGGTATCATCATTTCACCCATATAGAATGTGTTAAAAAGTTGAGATGGTTACAACAAAAGTGGGATGCACTTCGTGTGCAAAACGGAAAGTCTCTTTCGAAGTATCAGGGTTCCGGACGGAAACTCATCAGTTACAAAAGGCATTTCATTTTCTTGAACTTATTTGAGCTCCAGGCTTTTTGTGTGTTCAGAATGCACCATTCAAAGCCACATCATCAATTTACAACCCTACCCGACATCATTTGTTATTTTTCATGCAGTTATTGATTTTTTTTGAGCTAAATGACCCTTACATTGGAAAGCACTACAAATGAACTTTGAAAAGGTTGACACTTGGCATGGTATAATCATTTCACCCGCATAGCATGTACTAAAAAGTCGAGAGGGTTACAGCAAAAGATGGATGCACTTCATGTACAAAACAGACAGTCTCTTTCGAAGTATCAAGGTTCCGAACGGAAACTCATCGGTTACAAAAGGCATTTAAGTTTCTTGAACTTATTTGAACTCCAGGCTTTTGGCGTGTTCAAAATGCACAATTCAAGGCCACATCATCAATTTTCAACCCTTTTTGACTTCAATTCGTATTTTTCATGGAGTTATTGATTTTTTTAGCTCAATGACCCTGAAAATGAAAAGCACTACAAATGAACTCTGAAAAGGTAGAAACTTGCCATGGTATCATCATTTCACCCACATAGCATGTGCTAAAAATTGAGAGGTTACGGCAAAAGCTGGATGCGCTTCGTGTACAAAACAGACAGTCTCTTTCAAATTATCAGGGTTCCGAACGGAAACTCGTCGGTTCCAAATGGCATTTCATTTTATTGAACTTATTTGAACTCCCGGCTTTTCGTGTGTTAAAAATTCATCATTCAAAGCCACATCATCAATTTTCAACCCTTTGTGACTTCATTTGGTATTTTTCATGCAGTTATCGATTTTTTTGAGCTAAATGACCCTGAAATTGAAAAGCACTACAAATGAACTCTGAAAAGGTAGAAACTTGGCATGGTATCATCATTTCACCCACATAGCATGTGCTAAAAAGTTGATAGGGTTACGACAAAAGCTGGATGCACTTTCTGTACAAAACAGACAACCTCTTTCGAAGTATGAGGGTTCCAGACGGAAACTCATCGGTTACAAAAGGCATTTCATTTTCTTGAACTTATTTGATCTCCAGGCTTTTTGTGTGTTCAATGCACCATTCAAAGCAACATCATCAATTTTCAACCCTTCTCGACATCATTTGTTATTTTTCATGCAGTTATTGATTTTTTGAGCTAAATGACCCTGAAATTGGAAAGCACTACAAATGAACTATGAAAAGGATGAAACTTGGCATGGTATTATCATTTCACCCACATAGCATGTGCTAAAAAATTAGAGAGGGTTACAGCAAAAGCTGGATGCACTTCGTGTATAAAACAGACACTCTCTTTCGAAATATTAGGGTTCCGGACGAAAACTCAACGGTTGCAGAAGGCATTTCATTTGCTTGAACTTATTTGAACTCCTGGCTTTTTGTGTGTTCAAAATGCACCATTCAAAGCCACGTCATCAATTTTCAGCCCTTCCCGACATCATTTCTTATTTTTCATGCAGTTATTGATTTTTTTGAGCTAAATGACCCTAAAAATGGAAAGCACTACAAATGAAATCTGAAGAGGTTGAAACTTTGCATGGTATCATCATTTCACCCACATAGCATGTCCTAAAAAGTTGAGAGGGTTACGAGAAAAGCTGGATGCACTTCATGTATAAAACGGACAGTCTCTTTCGGAGTATTAGGGTTCCGGACGGAAACGTAACGGTTGCAAAAGGTATTTCTTTTTCTTGAACTTATTTTATCTCCAGGCTTTTTGTGTCTTCAAAATGCACCATTCAAAGCCACATCATCAATTTTCAACCCTTCCCAACATCATTTGTTATTTTTCATGATGTTATTGATTTTTTTGAGCCAAATGACCCTGAAATTGGAAGGTACTACAAATGAACTCTAAAAAGGTTGAAACTAGCATGGTATCATCATTTCACCCACATAGCGTGTGCTAAAAAGTTGAGAGGGTTACGGCAAAAGCTGGATGCACTTCGTGTACCAAATAGACAGTCTCTTTCAAATTATCAGGGTTCCGAACGGAAACTCATCGATTAGAAAAGGCATTTCATTTTATTGAACTTATTTGAACTCCAGGATTTTTGTGTGTCCAAAATGCACAATTGAAAGCCACACCATCAATTTTCAACCCTTTCTGACTTCATTTGGTATTTTTCATGCAGTTATTGGTTTTTTTGAGCTAAATGACCCTGAAAATGAACAACACTACAAATGAACTTTGAAAAGGTTGAAAGTTGGCATTTTATCATCATTTCACCCACATAGCATGTGCTAAAAAGTTGAGAGGGTTATGGTAAAAGCTGGATGCACTTCCTGTACAAAACGGACAGTCTCTTTCAAAGTATCAGGGTTCCGAACGGAAACTCATCGGTTACAAAAGGCATTTCATTTTCTTGAACTTATTTGAACTCCAGGATTTTTGTGTGTTCAAAATGTACCATTCAAAGCTACATCATCAATTTTCAACCCTTCCCGACATCATTTGTTATTTTTCATGCAGTTATTGCTTTGTTTGAGCTAAATGACCCTGAAATTGAAAAGCACTACAAATGAAACCTGAAAAGGTTGAAACTTGGCACGGTATCATCATTTCACCCACATAGCACGTGCTAAAAAGTTGAGAGGGTTACGGAAAAATCTGGATGCAATTCCTGTACAGAATGGACAGGTTCTTTCGAACTATGGATTCTGAACGGAAACTCATCGGTTACAAAAGGCATTTCATTTTCTTGAACTTATTTGAACTCTAGGATTTTTGTGTGTTCAAACTGTACCATTCAAAGCCACATCATCATTTTTCAACCCTGCCCGACATCATTTGTTATTTTCATGCAGTTGATTTTTTGACCTAATTGACCCTGAAATTGGAAAGCACTACAAATTAACACTGAAAAGTTTTAAACTTGGCATGGCATCATCATTTCACCCACGTAGCATGTGTGCTAGAGAGCTGAGAGGGTTACGGAAAAGCTGGATGCACGTCGTGTACAAAACGGACAATTTCTTTCGAAGTATCAGGGTTTCGAACAAAAACTCATCGGTTACAAAAGGCATTTCATTTTCTTGAGCTTATTTGAACTCCAGGCTTTTTATGTGTTCAAAATGTACCATTCAAAGCTACATCATCAATTGTCAACCCGTCCCGACATCATTTTTTATTGTTCATGCAGTTATTGATTTGTTTGAGCTAAATGACCCTGAAATTGAAAAGCACTACAAGTGAACCGTGAAAAGGTTGAAACTTGGCATGGTCTCATCATTTCACCCACATAGCACGTGCTAAAAAGTTGAGAGGGTTACGGCAAAAGCTGGATGCATTTCTTCTACAGAACGGACAATCTCTTCAAGGTTCCGGATGGAAACTCATCAGTTATAAAAGGCATTTTATTTTCTTGAACTTATTTGAACTCCAAGCTTTTTGATTTTTCTTCTAAAACTCATCATTTCATATTTTTCATGCAGTTATTGATTTTTTTGAGCTAAATGACCCTAAATTGGAAAGCACTACAAATGAACTTTGAAAAGGTTGAAACTTGGCATGGTATCATCATTTCACCCGCCTAGCATGTGCTAAAAAGTAGAGAGGGTTACGGCAAAAGCTGGATGCACTTCATGAACAAAACGGACAGTCTCTTTCCAAGTATCATGGTTCCGAACGGAAACTCATCGGTTACAAAAGGCATTTCATTTTCTTGAACTTATTTGAACTCCAGGCTTTTTCTGTGTTCAAAATGCACCATTCAAAGCCACATCATCAATTTTCAACCCTTTTTGACTTCAATTGAAAAGCACTACAATTGAACTCCGAAAAGGCACTAAATTGAAAAGCAGTACAAATGAAATCTAAAATGGTTGAAAGCTCGCATGGTATCATCATTTCGCCCATATAGAATGTGTTAAAAAGTTGAGAGGGTTACGGCAAAAGTTGGATGCACTTCGTTTACAAAACGGACAGTCTCTTTCGAAGTATGAGGGTTCCGGACGGAAACTCATCGGTTACAAAAGGCATTTCATTTTCTTGAACTTATTTGAACTCCAGGCTTTTTGTGTGTTCAAAATGCACCATTCAAAGCCACATCATCAATTTTCAAAACTTTCTCACTTCATTTCGTATTTTTCATGCAGTTATTGATTTTGTTGAGCTAAATGACCCTAAAAATGAAAAGCATTACAAATGAATTCTAAAAAGGCAGAAAGTTGGCATGGTATCATAATTTCAGCCACATAGCATGTGCAAAAAAGTTGAGAGGGTTACGGCAAAAGCTGGATGCACTTCCTGTACAAAACAGACAGTCTCTTTCGAAGTATGACGGTTCCAAACAGAAACTCATCGGTCACAAAAGGCATTTCATTTTCTTTAACTTATTTGAACTCCATGCTTTTTGTGTGTTCAAAATGCGCCAATGGAAGCCACATCATCAATTTTCAACCCAGCCCGACATCATTTGTTATTTTTCATGCAATTATTGATTTTGTTGAGCTAAATGGCCCTGAAATTGGAAAGCACTACAAATGAACTGTGAAAAGGTTGAAACTTGGCATGGTATCATAATTTCACCCACATAGCATGTGCTAAAAAGTTGAGAGGGGTACGACAAAAGCTGGATGCACTTCGTGTACAAAACGGACAGTCTCTTTCGAAGTATGAGGGTTCTAGACGGAATCTCATCGGTTACAAAAGGCATTTCATTTTCATGAACTTATTAGAACTCCAGGATTCTTGTGTGTTCAAAATGCACCATTCAAAGCCATATCCTCAATTTTCAACCCTTTCTGACTTCATTTGTAATTATTCATGCAGTTATTGATTTTTTTGACCTAAATAACCCTGAAACTGAGAAGCAGTACAAATGAACTCCGAAAAGGTAGAAACTTGGCATGGTGTCATCATTTCACCCACAAAGCATGTGCTAAAAAGTTGAGAGGGTTACGGCAAAAGCTGGATGCACTTCGTGTACAAAACGAACAGTCTCTTTCGAAGTATGAAGGTTCGAGACGAAAACTCATCGGTTACAAAAGGCATTGCACTTTCTTGAACTTATTTGAACTCCAGGCTTTTCGTGTGTTCAAAATGCACCATTCAAAGCCACATCATCAATTTTCAGCCCTTCTCGACATCATTTGTTATTTTTCATGAAGTGATTGATTTTTGTGAGCTAAATGACCCTGAAAATGAAAAGCACTACAAATGAACTCTAAAAATGATGAAAGTTGGCATGGTATTATAAATTCACCGACATAGAGTGTGTTAAAAAGTTGAGAGGGTTACGCTAAAAGCTAGATGAACTTCGTGGACAAAACGGACAATCTCTCTCGAAGTATCAGGGTTCCAGACGGAAACTCATCAGTTACAAAAGGCATTTCATTTTCTTGAACTTATTTGAACTCCAGGCTTTTTGTGTGTTCAAAATGCACTATTCAAAGCGACATCATCAATTTTCAACCCTTTGTGACTTCATTTCGTATTTTTCATGCAGTTATTGATTTTTTTTAGCTAAATGACCCTGAAAATGAAAACCACTACAAATGAACTCTGAAAAGGTTGAAAGTTTGCATGGTATCATCATTTCACCCACATAGCATGTGCTAAAAATTTGAGAGGGTTACGACAAAAGCTGGATGCACTTCGTGTTCAAAACGGACAGTCTCTGTCGAAGTATCAGGGTTCCGCACGGAAACTCATCGGTTACAAAAGGCATTTCATTTTCTTGAACTTATTTGAACTCCAGGATTTTTGTGTGTTCAAAATGCACCATTCAAAGCCACATCATCAATTTTCAACCCTACCCGACATCATTTGTTATTTTTCATGCAGTTATTGATTTTTTTGAGCTAAATGACCCTGAAACTGAAAAGCACTACAAATGAACTCCGAAAAGGTAGAAACTTGGCATGGTCTCATCATTTCACCCACAAAGCATGTGCTAAAATGTTGAGAGGGTTACGGCAAAAGCTGGATGCACTTTGTGTACAAAACGAACAGTCTCTTTCGAAGTATGAAGGTTCCAGACGAAAACTCATCGGTTACAAAAGGCATTTCACTTTCATGAACTTATTTGAACTCCAGGCTTTTTGTGTGTTCAAAATGCACCATTCAAAGCCACATCATCAATTTTCAGCCCTTCTCGACATCATTTGTTATTTTTCATGAAGTTATTGATTTTTGTGAGCTAAATGACCCTAAAATTGAAAAGCACTACAAATGAACTCTAAAAATGATGAAAGTTGGCATGGTATCATCAGTTCACCCACATAAGGTGTGTTAAAAAGTTGAGAGGGTTACGGCAAAAGCTGGATGCACTTCGTGGACAAAACGGACAATCTCTTTCGATGTATCAGGGTTCCGGACGGAAACTCATCAGTTACAAAAGGCATTTCATTTTCTTGAACGTATTTGAACTCCAGGCTTTTTGTGTGTTCAAAATGCACCATTCAAAGCGACATCATCAATGTTCAACCCTTTGTGACTTCATTTCGTATTTTTCATGCAGTTATCGATTTTTTTGAGCTAAATAACCCTGAAAATGAAAACCACTACAAATGAACTCTGAAAAGGTTGAAAGTTTGCATGGTATCATCATTTCACCCACATAGCATGTGCTAAAAAGTTGAGAGGGTTACGACAAAAGCTGGATACACCGTGTACAAAACGGACAGTCTCTTTCGAAGTATCAGGGTTCCGCACGGAAACTTGTCGGTTACAAAAGGTATTTCATTTTCTTGAAATTATTTGAACTCCAGGATTTTTGTGTGTTCAAAATGCACCATTCAAAGCCACATCATCAATTTTCAACCCTACCCGACATCATTTGTTAGTTTTCATGAAGTTATTGATTTTTTTGAGCTAAATGACCTAGAAATTGAAAAGCACTACAAATGAACTCTGGAAAGGTACAAACGTTGCACGGTATCATCATTTCACCCACATAGCATGTGCTAAAAAGTTGAGAGGGTTACGGCAAAAGCTGGATGCACGTTGTGTACAAAACGGACAGTCTCTTTCGAAGTATCAAGGTTACGGATGGAAATTCATCGGTACAAAAGGCATTTCATTTTGTTGAACTTATTTGAACTCCAGGATTTTTGTGTATTCAAAATGCACCATTCAAAGCTAAGTCCTCAATTTTCAGCCCTTCCCGACATCATTTATTATTTTTAATGCAGTTATTGATTTTTTTGAGCTAAATAACCCTTAAATTGAAAAGCACTACAAATGAACTCTGAAAAGGTTGAAAGTTGGCATGGTATCATCATTTCACCCACATAGAATGTGTTAGAAAGTTGAGAGGATTACGACAAAAGCTGGATGCACTTCGTGTACAAAACAGACAGTCTCTTTCGAAGTATGAGGGTTCCGGACGGAAACTCATCGGTTACAAAATGCATTTCATTTTCTTGAACTTATTTGAACTCCAGGCTTTTTGTGTGTTCAAAATGCACCATTCACAGACACATCATCAATTTTCAACCCTTCCCGGCGTCATTTATTATTTCTGATGAAGTTATTCATTTTTTTGAGCTATATGACCCTGAAATTGGAAAGCACTACAAATGAACTCTGAAAAGGTAGAAAGTTGGCATGGTATCATAATTTCACCCACATAGCATATGCTAAAAAGTTGAGAGGGTTACAGCAAAAGCTGAATGATCTTCGTGTACAAAACGGACAATCTCTTTCAAAGTATCAGGGTTACGAACGGAAACTCATCGGTTACAAAAGGCATTTCTTTTTCTTGAACTTATTTGAACTCCAGGCTTTTTGTGTGTTCAAAATGCACCATACAAAGCCACATCATCAATTTTCAACCCGGCCCGACATCATTGGTTATGTTTCATGAAGTTACTGATTTTTTTGAGCTAAATGACTCTGAAATTGGAAATCCCTACAAATGAACTCTGAAAAGGTTTAAACTTGCCATGGTATCATCATTTCACCCACATAGCATGTGCTAAGTAGTTGAGAGGGTTACGGCAAAAGCTGGATGCACGTCGTGTACAAAACGGACAGTCCCTTTCGAAGTATAATGGTTTCAGACGGGAATTCATCGGTTACAAAATGCATTTCATTTTCTTGAACTTATTTGAACTCCAGGATTTTTGTGTGTACAAAATGCACCATTCAAAGCCACGTCATCAATTTTCAGCCCTTCCCGACAACATTTGTTATTTTTCATGTAGTTATTGATTTTTTTGAGCTAAATGACCCTGAAATTGAAAAGCACTACAAATGAACTCTAAAAAGGTTGAAAGCTGTCATGGTATCATCATTTCACCCATATAGAATGTGTTAAAATATTGAGAGGGTTACAAAAAAAGGTGGATGCACTTTGTTTACAAAACGGTCAGTCTCTTTCGAAGTATGAGGGTTCCGGATGGAAACTCATCTGTTACAAAAGGCATTTCATTTTCTCGAACTTATTTGAACTCCAGGCTTTTTGTGTGTTCAAAATGCACCATTCAAAGCCACATCATCAATTTTGAACCCTTTCTGACTTCATTTCGTATTTTTCATGTAGTTATTGATTTTTTGAGCTAAATGACCCTGAAAATGGAAAGCACTACAAATGAACTCTGAAAAGCTAGAAAGTTGGTATGGTATCATAATTTCAAGAACAGAGCATGTGCTAAAAAGTTGAGAGGGTTACGGCAAAGGTTGGATGCACTTCGTGCACAAAACGGACAGTCTCTTTCGAAGTGTGAGGGTTCAGGACGGAAACTCATCGGTTACAAAAGGCATTTCATTTTCTTGAACTTATTTGAACTCCAAGCTTTTTGTGTCTTCAAATTACACCATTCAAAGCCACATCATCAATTTCAACCCTACCCGAAATTATTTGTTATTTTTCATGCAGTTATTGATTTTTTTGAGCCAAATGACCCTGAAATTGGAAGGCACTACAAATGAACTCTGAAAAGGTTGAAACTTGGCATGGTATCATCATTTAACCCACATACCATGTGCTAAGCAGTTAAGAGGGTTAAGGCAAAAGCTGGATGCACTTCCTGTACAAAACGGGTAGTCTCTTTCGAAGTATGAGGGTTCCGAACGGGAACTCATCGGTCACAAAAGGCATTTCATTTTCTTGAACTTATTGAACTCCATGCTTTTTGTGTGTTCAAAATGCACCATTCAAAGCCAGATCATCAATTTTCAACCCAGCCCAACATCATATGTTATTTTTTATGTAGTTATTGATTTTTTGAGCTAAATGACCCTGAAATTAGAAAGCACTACAAATGAACTCTGAAAAGGTTGAAACTTGGCATGGTATCATAATTTCACCCACATAGAATGTGCTAAAAAGTTGAGAGGGTAACGACAAAAGCTGGATGCGCTTTGTATACAAAACGGACAGTCTCTTTCGAAGTATCAGGGTTCCGGACGGAAACTCATCGGTTATAAAAGGCATTTCATTTTCTTGAACTTATTTGAACTCCAGGCTTTTTGTGTGTTCAAAATGCACTATTCACAGACACATCATCAATTTTCAACCCTTCGCGACATCATTTGTTATTTCTCATGAAGCTATTGATTTTTGTGAGCTAAATGACCCTGAAATTGGAAAGCACTACAAATGAACTCTGAAAAGGTAGAAAGTTGGCATGGTATCATAATTTCACCCACATAGCATATGCTAAAAAGTTGAGAGGGTTACGGCAAAAGCTGAATGATCTTCGTGTACAAAACGGACAATCTCTTTCAAAGTATCAGGGTTCCGAACGGAATCTCATCGGTTACAAAAGGCATTTCTTTTTCTTGAACTTATTTGAACTCCAGGCTTTTTGTGTGTTCAAAATGCACCATTCAAAGCCACATCATCAATTTTCAACCCTGCCCGACATCATTGGTTATTTTTCATGCAGTTACTGATTTTTTTGAGCTAAATGACCCTGAAATTGGAAAGCCCTACAAATGAACTCTGAAAAGGTTTAAACTTGCCATGGTATCATCATTTCACCAACATAGCATGTGCTAAGTAGTTGAGAGGGTTACGACAAAAGCTGGATGCACGTCGTGTACAAAACGGACAGTCCCTTTCGAAGTATAATGGTTTCAGACGGGAATTCATCGGTTACAAAATGCATTTCATTTTCTTGAACTTATTTGAACTCCGGGATTTTTGTATGTTCAAAATGCACCATTCAAAGCCACATCATTAATTTTCAACCCTTTCTGACTTCATTATTGATTTTTTTGAGCTAAATGACCCTGAAGTTGAAAAGTACTACAAGTGAACTCTGAACAGGTAGAAACTTGGCATGGTATCATCATTTCACCCACATAGCATGTGCTACAAAGTTGAGAGGGTTACGGCAAAAGCTGGATGCACTTCGTGTACAAAACGAACAATCTCTTTCGAAGTATCAAGGTTCCGGACGGAAACCTATCGGTTACAAAAGGCATTTCATTTTCTTGAACTTATTTGAACTCCAAGATTTTTGTGTGTTCAAAATGCACCATTCAAAGCCACGTCATCAATTTTCAGCCCTTCTCGACAACATTTGTTATTTTTCATGCAGTTATTGATTTTTTTGAGCTAAATGACCCTGAAATTGAAAAGCACTACAAATGAACTCTAAAAAGGTTGAAAGCTGGCATGGTATCATCATTTCACCCATATAGAATGTGTTAAAATATTGAGAGGGTTACGGCAAAAGTTGGATGCACTTTGTTTACAAAACGGTCAGTCTCTTTCGAAGTATGAGGGTTCCGGATGGAAACTCATCTGTTACAAAAGGTATCTCATTTTCTCGAACTTATTTGAACTCCAGGCTTTTTGTGTGTTCAAAATGCACCATTCAAAGCCACGTCATCAATTTTGAACCCTTTCTGACGTCATTTCGTATTTTTCATGTAGTTATTGATTTTTTGAGCTAAATGACCCTGAAAATGGAAAGCACTACAAATGAACTCTGAAATGGTAGAAAGTTGGCATGGTATCATAATTTCAAGAACAGAGCATGTGCTAAAAAGTTGAGAGGGTTACGGCAAAAGTTGGATGCACTTCGTGCACAAAACGGACAATCTCTTTCAAAGGATGAGGGTTCCAGACGGAAACTCAACGGTTACAAAAGGCATTTCATTTTCTTGAACTTATTTAAACTCCAAGATTTTTGTGTGTTCGAAATGCACCATTCAGAGCCACATCATCAATTTTCAACCCTACCCGACATCATTTGTTATTTTTCATGCAGTTATTGATTTTTTTGAGCTAAATGACCCTGAAATTGGAAAGCACTACAAATGAACTCTGAATGGGCTGAAACTTGGCATGGTATCATCATTTCACCCACATAGCATGTGCTAAAAAGTTTAGAGGGTTACCGCAAAAGCTGGATGCAATTCGTGTACAAAACGAACAATCTCTTTCGAAGTATCAAGGTTCCAGACGAAAACTCATCGGTTACAAAAGGCATTTCATTTTCTTGAACTCATTTGAACTCCAAGATTTTTGTGTGTTCAAAATACACCATTCAATGCCACATCATCAATTTTTAGCCCTTCCCGACAACATTTGTTATTTTTCATGCAGTTATTGATTTTTTCTGAGCTAAATGACCCTTAAATTGAAAAACACTACAAATGAACACTAAAAAGGTTGAAAGCTCGCATGGTATCATCATTTCACCCATATAGAATGAGTTAAAAAGTTGAGAGGGTTACGGCAAAAGTTGGATGCACTTCGTTTACAAAACGGACAGTCTCTTTCGAAGTGTGAGGGTTCAGGACGGAAACTCATCGGTTACAAAAGGCATTTCATTTTCTTGAACTTATTTGAACTCCAAGCTTTTTGTGTGTTCAAATTACACCATTCAAAGCCACATCATCAATTTCAACCCTACCCGACATTATTTGTTATTTTTCATGCAGTTATTGATTTTTTTGAGCCAAATGACCCTGAAATTGGAAGGCACTACAAATGAACTCTGAAAAGGTTGAAACTTGGCATGGTATCATCATTTAACCCACATACCATGTGCTAAAAAGTTAAGAGGGTTAAGGCAAAAGCTGGATGCACTTCCTGTACAAAACGGGTAGTCCCTTTCGAAGTATGAGGTTTCCGAACGGGAACTCATCGGTCACAAAAGGCATTTCATTTTCTTGAACTTATTTGAACTCCATGCTTTTTGTGTGTTCAAAATGCACCATTCAAAGCCAGATCATCAATTTTCAACCCAGCCCAACATCATTTGTTATTTTTCATGTAGTTATTGATTTTTTGAGCTAAATGACCCTGAAAGTAGAAAGCACTACAAATGAACTCTGAAAAGGTTGAAACTTGGCATGGTATCATAATTTCAACCACATAGCATGTGCTAAAAAGTTGAGAGGGGTACGACAAAAGCTGGATGCGCTTTGTATACAAAACGGACAGTCTCTTTCGAAGTATCAGGGTTCCGGACGGAAACTCATCGGTTATAAAAGGCATTTCATTTTCTTGAACTTATTTGAACTCCAGGCTTTTTGTGTGTTCAAAATGCACCATTCACAGACACATCATCAAT
Source organism: Hordeum marinum (assembly GCA_022496015.1). Lineage (NCBI taxonomy): Eukaryota > Viridiplantae > Streptophyta > Magnoliopsida > Poales > Poaceae > Hordeum > Hordeum marinum. Next base: position 437,089,035 of record CM039677.1, read on the forward strand.
TTTCAACCCTTCCCGACATCATTTGTTATTTCTCATGGAGCTATTGATTTTTGTGAGCTAAATGACCCTGAAATTGGAAAGCACTACAAATGAACTCTGAAAAGGTAGAAAGTTGGCGTGGTATCATAATTTCACCCACATAGCATATGCTAAAAAGTTGAGAGGGTTACGGCAAAAGCTGAATGATCTTCGTGTACAAAACGGACAATCTCTTTCAAAGTATCAGGGTTCCGAACGGAATCTCATCGGTTACAAAAGGCATTTCTTTTTCTTGAACTTATTTGAACTCCAGGCTTTTTGTGTGTTCAAAATGCACCATTCAAAGCCACATCATCAATTTTCAACCCTGCCCGACATCATTGGTTATTTTTCATGCAGTTACTGATTTTTTTGAGCTAAATGACCCTGAAATTGGAAAGCCCTACAAATGAACTCTGAAAAGGTTTAAACTTGGCATGGTATCATCATTTCACCCACATAGCATGTGCTAAGTAGTTGAGAGGGTTACGGCAAAAGCTGGATGCACGTCGTGTACAAAACGGACAGTCCCTTTCGAAGTATAATGGTTTCAGACGGGAATTCATCGGTTACAAAATGCATTTCATTTTCTTGAACTTATTTGAACTCCGGGATTTTTGTATGTTCAAAATGCACCATTCAAAGCCACATCATTAATTTTCAACCCTTTCTGACTTCATTATTGATTTTTTTGAGCTAAATGACCCTGAAGTTGAAAAGTACTACAAGTGAACTCTGAATAGGTAGAAACTTGGCATGGTATCATCATTTCACCCACATAGCATGTGCTACAAAGTTGAGAGGGTTACGGCAAAAGCTGGATGCACTTCGTGTACAAAACGAACAATCTCTTTCGTAGTATCAAGGTTCCGGACGGAAACCTATCGGTTACAAAAGGCATTTCATTTTCTTGAAATTATTTGAACTCCAAGATTTTTGTGTGTTCAAAATGCACCATTCAAAGCCACGTCATCAATTTTCAGCCCTTCCCGACAACATTTGTTATTTTTCATGCAGTTATTGATTTTTTTTGAGCTAAATGACCCTGAAATTGAAAAGCACTACAAATGAACTCTAAAAAGGTTGAAAGCTCGCATGGTATCATCATTTCACCCATATAGAATGTGTTAAAATGTTGAGAGGGTTACGGCAAAAGTTGGATGCACTTTGTTTACAAAACGGTCAGTCTCTTTCGAAGTATCAGGGTTCCGGATGGAAATTCATCTGTTACAAAAGGCATCTCATTTTCTCGAACTTATTTGAACTCCAGGCTTTTTGTGTGTTCAAAATGCACCATTCGAAGCCACGTCATCAATTTTGAACCCTTTCTGACGTCATTTCGTATTTTTCATGTAGTTATTGATTTTTTGAGCTAAATGACCCTGAAAATGGAAAGCACTACAAATGAACTCTGAAATGGTAGAAAGTTGGCATGGTATCATAATTTCAAGAACAGAGCATGTGCTAAAAAGTTGAGAGGGTTACGGCAAAAGTTGGATGCACTTCGTGCACAAAACGGACAATCTCTTTCAAACTATGAGGGTTCCAGACGGAAACTCAACGGTTACAAAAGGCATTTCATTTTCTTTAACTTATTCAAACTCCAAGATTTTTGTGTGTTCGAAATGCACCATTCAGAGCCACATCATCAATTTTCAACCCTACCCGACATCATTTGTTATTTTTCATGCAGTTATTGATTTTTTTGAGCTAAATGACCCTGAAATTGGAAAGCACTACAAATGAACTCTGAATGGGCTGAAACTTGGCATGGTATCATCATTTCACCCACATAGCATGTGCTAAAAAGTTTAGAGGGTTACTGCAAAAGCTGGATGCAATTCGTGTACAAAACGAACAATCTCTTTCGAAGTATCAAGGTTCCAGACGGAAACTCATCGGTTACAAAAGGCATTTCATTTTCTTGAACTCATTTGAACTCCAAGATTTTTGTGTGTTCAAAATACACCATTCAATGCCACATCATCAATTTTTAGCCCTTCCCAACAACATTTGTTATTTTTCATGCAGTTATTGATTTTTTCTGAGCTAAATGACCCTTAAATTGAAAAACACTACAAATGAACACTAAAAAGGTTGAAAGCTCGCATGGTATCATCATTTCACCCATATAGAATGAGTTAAAAAGTTGAGAGGGTTACGGCAAAAGTTGGATGCACTTCGTTTACAAAACGGACAGTCTCTTTCGAAGTGTGAGGGTTCAGGACGGAAACTTATCGGTTACAAAAGGCATTTCATTTTCTTGAACTTATTTGAACTCCAAGCTTTTTGTGTGTTCAAATTACACCATTCAAAGCCACATCATCAATTTCAACCCTACCCGACATCATTTGTTATTTTTCATGCAGTTATTGATTTTTTTGAGCTAAATGACCCTGAAATTGGAAAGCACTACAAATGAACTCTGAATGGGCTGAAACTTGGCATGGTATCATCATTTCACCCACATAGCATGTGCTAAAAAGTTTAGAGGGTTACGGCAAAACCTGGATGCAATTCGTGTACAAAACGAACAATCTCTTTCGAAGTATCAAGGTTCCAGACGAAAACTCATCGGTTACAAAAGGCATTTCATTTTCTTTAACTCATTTGAACTCCAAGATTTTTGTGTGTACAAAATACACCATTCAATGCCACATCATCAATTTTAAGCCCTTCCCGACAACATTTGTTATTTTTCATGCAGTTATTGATTTTTTCTGAGCTAATTGACCCTTGAATTGAAAAGCACTACAAATGAACTCTAAAAAGGTTGAAAGCTCGCATGGTATCATCATTTCACCCATATAGAATATGTTAAAAAGTTGAGAGGGTTACGGCAAAAGTTGGATGCACTTCGTTTACAAAACGGACAGTCTCTTTCGAAGTGTGAGGGTTCAGGACGGAAACTCATCGGTTACAAAAGGCATTTCATTTTCTTGAACTTATTTGAACTCCAAGCTTTTTGTGTGTTCAAATTACACCATTCAAAGCCACATCATCAATTTCAACCCTACCCGACATTATTTGTTATTTTTCATGCAGTTATTGATTTTTTTGAGCCAAATGACCCTGAAATTGGAAGGCACTACAAATGAACTCTGAATAGGTTGAAACTTGGCATGGTATAATCATTTAACCCACATACCATGTGCTAAAAAGTTAAGAGGGTGAAGGCAAAAGCTGGATGCACTTCCTGTACAAAACGGGTAGTCTCTTTCGAAGTATGAGGGTTCCGAACGGGAACTCATCGGTCACAAAAGGCATTTCATTTTCTTGAACTTATTTGAATTCCATGTTTTTTGTGTGTTCAAAATGCACCATTCTAAGCCAGATCATCAATTTTCAACCCTTTCTGACTTCATTTGCTATTTTTCGTGCAGTTATTGATTTTTTTGAGCTAAATGACCCTGAAATTGGAAAGCACTACAAATGCACTCTGAATAGGTTGAAACTTGGCATGGTATCATCACTTCACCCACATAGCATGTGCTAAAAAGTTGAGAGGGTTACGACAAAAGCTGGATGCACTTCGTGTACAAAACGGACAATGTCTTTCAAAGTATCACGCTTCCGAACGAAAGCTCATCTGTTACAAAAAACATTTCATTTTGTTGAACTTATTTGAACTCCAGGATTTTTGTGTGTTCAAAATGCACCATTCAAAGCCACATCATCAATTTGCAACCCTTACTGACTTCATTTGGTATTTTTCATGCAGTTATTGATTTTTTTTGAGCTAAATGACCCTGGAAATGAAAAGCACTACAAATCAATTCTAAAAAGGTTGAAAGTTTGCATGGTATCATCCTTTCATCCAAATAGCATGTGCTAAAAATTTGAGGGAGTTACGACAAAATCTGGATGCATTTCGTGTACAAAACGGAGAGTCTCTTTCAAAGTATCAGGATTCCGGACGGAAACTCATCGCTGACAAAAGGCATTTCATTTTCCTTAAGTTATTTTAACTCCAGGCTTTTTGTGCGTTCAAAATACACCATTCAAAGCAACATCATCAATTTTCAACCCTTTCTGACATCATATTGTATTTTTCATGCAGTTATTGTTTTTTTGAGCTAATTGACCCTGAAAATGAAAAGGACTACAAATGAACTCTGAAAAGGTTGGAAGTTGGCATGGTATCATCATATCATCCACATAGCATGTGCTAAAAATTTAAGAGGGTTACCGCAAAAGCTGGATGCACTTCATGTACAAAACGGACAGTCTCTTTCGAAGTATGAGGATTCCAGACGGAAACTCATCGGTTACAAAAGGCATTTCATTTTCTTGAACTTATTTGAACTCCGGGCTTTTAGTCTGTTCAAAATGCACCATTCAAAGCCACTTCATCAATTTCAACCCTTTCTGACTTCATTTGGTATTTTTCATGCAGTTATTGATTTTTTTTGAGCTAAATGACCCTGAAAATGAAAAGCACTACAACTGAATACTGAAAAGGTTGAAAGTTTGCATGGTATCATCATTTCAACCACATAGCATGTGCTAAAAAGTTGAGAGAGTTACGGCAAAAGTTGGATGCATTTCGTGTACAAAACGGACATTCTCTTTCAAAGTATCACGATTCGGGACGGAAACTCATCGGTTACAAAAGGCATTTCATTTTCCTTAACTTATTTGAACTCCAGGATTTTTGTGTGTTCAAAATGCACCATTCAAAGCAACATCATCAATTTTCAACCCTTTCTCACATCATATTGTATTTTTCATGCAGTTATTGTTTTTTTGAGCTAATTGACCCTGAAAATGAAAAGTACTACAAATGAACTCTGAAAAGGTTGGAAGTTGGCATGGTATCATCATATCATCCACATAGCATGTGCTAAAAATTTAAGAGGGTTACCGCAAAAGCTGGATGCACTTCATGTACAAAACGGACAGTCTCTTTCGAAGTATGAGGATTCCAGACGGAAACTCATCGGTTACAAAAGGCATTTCATTTTCTTGAACTTATTTGAACTCCGGGCTTTTAGTCTGTTCAAAATGCACCATTCAAAGCCACTTCATCAATTTCAACCCTTTCTGACTTCATTTGGTATTTTTCATGCAGTTATTGATTTTTTTTGAGCTAAATGACCCTGAAAATGAAAAGCACTACAACTGAATACTGAAAAGGTTGAAAGTTTGCATGGTATCATCATTTCAACCACATAGCATGTGCTAAAAAGTTGAGAGAGTTACGGCAAAAGTTGGATGCATTTCGTGTACAAAACGGACATTCTCTTTCAAAGTATCACGATTCGGGACGGAAACTCATCGGTTACAAAAGGCATTTCATTTTCCTTAACTTATTTGAACTCCAGGATTTTTGTGTGTTCAAAATGCACCATTCAAAGCAACATCATCAATTTTCAACCCTTTCTCACATCATTTTGTATTTTTCATGCAGTTATTGATTTTTTTTGAGCTAATTGAGCTTGAAAATGAGAAGCACTACAAATGAACTCTGAAAAGGTTGGAAGTCGGCATGGTATCATCATATCATCCACATAGCATGTGCTAAAAATTTGATAGGGTTACCGCAAAAGCTGGATGCACTTCGTGTACAAAACGGATAGTCTCTTTCGAAGTATGAGAATTCAAGACGGAAACTCATCGGTTACAAAAGGAATTTCATTTTCTTGAACTTATTTGAACTCTAGACTTTTTGTGTGTTCAAAATGCACCATTAAAAGCCACATCATCAAATTTCAACCCTTTCTGACTTCATTTGGTATTTTTCATTCAGTTATTGATTTTTTTTGAGCTGAATGACCCAGAAAATGAAAATCACTACAAATGAATTCTGAAAAGGTTGAAAGTTTGCATGGTATCATCATTTAATCCACATAGCATGTGCTAAAAAGTTGAGAGAGTTACGGCAAAAGCTAGATGCATTTCGTGTACAAAACTGACAGTCTCTTTCAAAGTATCAAGATTCCGGACGGAAATTCATCGGTGACAAAAGGCATTTCATTTTCCTTAACTTATTTCAACTCTAGGCTTTTTGTGTGTTCAAAAAGCACCATTCAAAGCAACATCATCAATTTTCAACCCTTTCTCACATCATTTTGTATTTTTCATGCAGTTATTGATTTTTTTGAGCTAATTGACCCTGAAAATGAAAAGCACTACAAATGAACTTTGAAAAGGTTAAAACTTGGCATGGTATCATCATTTCACCCACGTATCATGTGCTAAAAAGTTGAGAGGGTTACGGCAAAAGCTGGATGCACTTCGTGTACAAAATGGACGGTCTCGTTCGAAGTATGAGGGTTTCGAATGAAAACTCAACGGTTACAAAAGGCATTTCATTTTCTTGCAGTTATTTGAACTCCAGGCTTTTTGTGTGTTAAAAATGCACCATTCAAAGCCACATCATCAATTTTCAACCCTTTCTGACTTCATTTGGTGTTTTTCATGCAGTTATATATTTTTTTGAGCTAAATTACCCTGAAATTCAAAAGCAATGCAAATGAACTCTGAAAACATTGAAAGTTGGCATGGTATCATTATTTCACCCACATAGAATGTGATAAAAAGTTGAGAGGGTTACGGCAAAAGCTGGATGCACTTCGTGTACAAAACGGACAGTCTCTTGCGAAGTATCAGGGTTCCGAACGGGCACTCATCGGTTACAAAAGGCATTTCATTTTCATGAACTTATTTGAACTCCAGATTTTTTGTGTGTTCAAAATGCACCATTCAAAGCCACATCATCAATTTTCAACCCTGCCCGACATCATTTGTTATTTTTCATGGAGTTATTGATTTTTTTGAGCTAAATGACCCTGAAATTGGAAAGCACTACAAATGAACTCTGAAAAGGTTGAAACTTGGCATGGTATCATAATTTCACCCACGTAGCATGTGCCAAAAAGATGAGAAGGGTACGGCAAAAGTTGGATGCACTTTGTGTACAAAAAGGACAGTCTCTTTCGTAGTATGAGGGTTCCGAACGGAAACTCATCTATTACAAAAGGCATTTCATTTTCTTGAACTTATTTGAACTCCAGGCTTTTTGTGTGGTCAAAATGCACCATTCAAAGCCACATGATCAATTTTCAACCCTTTCTGACTTCATTTCGTATTTTTCATGCAGTTATTAATTTTTTTTTAACTAAATGACCCTGAAAATAAAAAGCACTACAAATGAACTCTGAAAAGGTAGAACGTATGTATGGTATCATAATTTCAACCACATAGAATGTGATAAAAAGTTGAGAGGGTGACGGGAAAATTTGGATGCACTTCGTGTACAAAGCGGACAATCACTTTCGAAGTATGAGGGTTCCGAACGAAAACTCAACGGTTACAAAAGGCATTTCATTTTCTTGAACTTATTTGAACTACAAGCTATTTATGTGTTCGAAATGCACCATTCAGAGCCACATCATCAATTTTCAACCCTACCCGACATCATTTGTTATTTTTCATGCAGTTATTGATTTTTTTGAGGTAAATGACCCTGAAATTGGAAAGCACTACTAATGAACTCTGAAAAGGTTGAAACTTGGCATGGTATCATCATTTCACCCACATAGCATGTGCTAAAACGTTTAGAGGGTTACGGCAAAAGCTGGATGCACTTCGTGTACAAAACGAACAGTCTCTTTCGAAGTATCATGGTTCCAGACGGAAGCTCATCGGTTACAAAAGGCATTTCATTTTCTTGAACTTATTTGAACTCCAAGATTTTTGTGTGTTCAAAATGCACCATTCAATGCCACATCATCAATTTTTAGCCCTTCCCGACAACATTTGTTATTTTTCATGAAGTTATTGATTTTTTTGAGCTAAATGACCCTGAAATTGAAAAGCACTACAAGTGAACTCTAAAAAGGTTGAAAGCTGGCATGGTATCATCATTTCGCCCATATAGAATGTGTTAAAAAGTTGAGCGGGTTACGGCAAAAGTTGGATGCACTTCGTTTACAAAACGGACAGTCTCTTTCAAAGTGTGAGGGTTTCGGACGGAAACTCATCGGTTACAAAAGGCATTTCATTTTCTTGAACTTATTTGAACTCCAGGCTTTTTGTGTGTTCAAAATGCACCATTCAAAGCCACGTCGTCAATTTTCAAACCTAATTGACTTCATTTCGTATTTTTCATGCAGTTATTAATTTTTTTGAGCTAAATGACCCTGAAAATGAAAAGCATTACAAATGAACTGTAAAAAGATAGAAAGTTGGCATGGTATCATAAATTCATCCACATAGCATGTGCTAAAATGTTGAGAGGGTTACGGCAAAAGTTGGATGCACTTCCTATACAAAACAGACAATCTCTTTCGACGTATGAGGGTTCCAAACGGAAACTCATCGGTAACAAAAGGAATTTCATTTTCGTGAACTTATTTGAACTCCATGCTTTTTGTGTGTTCAAAATGCACCATTCAAAGCGACATCATCAATTTTCGACCCTGCCCGACATCATTTGTTATTTTTCATGCAATTATAGATTTTTTTGTGCTAAATGACCCTGAAATTTGAAAGCACTACAAATGAACTCTGAATAGGTTGAAACTTGGCATGGTATCATAATTTCACCCACATAGCATGTGCCAAAAATAAGAGAGGGGTACGGCAAAAGTTGGATGCACTTCGTGTACAAAACGGACGGTCTCTTTCGAAGTATGAGGGTTCCGAACGGAAACTCATCTGTTACAAAAGGCATTTCATTTTCTTGAACTTATTTGAACTCCATGCTTTTTGAGTGTTCGAAATGCACCATTCAAAGCCACATCATCAATTTTCAACCCTGCCCGACATCATTTGTTATTTTTCATGCAGTTATTGATTTTTTTGAGCTAAATGACCCTGAAATTGGAAAGCACTATAAATGAACTCTGAAAAGGTAGAAACTTGGCATGGTATCATCATTTCACCCACATAGCATGTGCTAAAAAGTTGAGAGGGTTACGACAAAACCTGGATGCACTTCGTCTAAAAAACGGACAGTCTCTTTCGAAGTATCAGGGTTTCGAACGAAAACTCATCGGTTACAAAAGACATTTCATTTTCTTGAACTTATTTGAACTCCAGGATTTTTGTATGTTCAAAATGCACCATTCAGAGCCTCATCATCAATTTTGAACCCTTTCTGACTTCATTTGGTATTTTTCATGCAGTTATTGATTTTTTTGAGCTAAATGACCCTGAAATTGAAAAGCACTACAAATGAACTCGGAAAAGGTAGAAAGTTGGCATGGTATCATAATTTCGCCCACATAGCATGTGCTAAAAATTTGAGAGGGTTGCAGCAAAAGCTGGATGCACTTCGTGTACAAAACGAACAGTCTCTTTCGAAGTATAAAGGTTCCAGACGGAAACTCATCGGTTACAAAAGGCATTTCATTTTCTTGAACTTATTTGAACTACAGGCTTTTTGTGTGTTCAAATTCACCATTCAAAGCCACATCATCAATTTTCAGCCCTTCAAGACAACATTTGTTATATTTCATGCAGTTATTGATTTTTTTTGAGCTAAATGACCTTGAAATTGAAAAGCACTACAAATGAACCCTAAAAAGGTTGAAAGGTGGCATGGTATCATCATTTCACCCATATACAATGTGTTAAAAAGTTGTCAGGGTTACGGCAAAAGCTGAATGCACTTCGTGTACAAAATGGACAATCTCTTTCAAAGTATCAGGGTTCCGAACGGAAACTCATCGGTTACAAAAGGCATTTCATTTTCTTGAACTTATTTGAACTCCAGGCTTTTTGTGTGTCCAAAATGCACCATTCAACGACACATCATCTATTTTCAACCCTTTCTTGACTTCATTTGGCATTTTTCATGCAGTTATTGATTTTTTGAGCTAAATGGCCCTTAAAAGGAAAAGCACTACAAATGAACTCTCAAAAGGTTGAATATTGGCATGGTATCATCATTTTACCCACATAGCATGAGGTAAAAAGTTGAGAGGGTTATGGCAAAAGCTGGATGCACTTCGTGTACAAAACGGACAGTCTCTTTCGAAGTATTAGGGTTCCGTACGGAAACTCATCGGTTACAAAAGGAATTTCATTTTCTTGAACTTATTTGAACTCCAGGCTTTTTGTGTGTTCAAAATGCACCATTAAAAGCCACATCATCAATTTTGAACCCTTGCCGACATCATTTGCTATTTTTCATGCAGTTATTGATTTTTTGAGCTAAATGACCCTGAAATTGGAAAGCACTACAAATGAACTCTGAAAAGGTTGAAACTTCGCATGGTATCATCATTTCATGCACATAGCATGTGCTAAAAAAGTTGAGAGGGTTACGGCAAAAGATGGATGCACTTCATGTACAAAATGGACAGTCTCTTTCGAAGTATCAGGGTTCCGCATGGAAACTCATCGGTTAGAACAGGCATTTCATTTTGTTGAACTTATTTGAACTCTAGGCTTTTTGTGTGTCCAAAATGCACCATTAAAAGCGACATCATGAATTTTCAACCCTTTCCTTACTTCATTTGGCATTTTTCATGCAGTTATTGATTTTTTTGAGCTACATGACCCTGACAATGAAAAGCACTACAAATGAACTCTGAAAAGGTTGAAAGTTGGCATGGTATCGTCATTTCACCCACATAGCATGTGCTTAAAAGTTGAGAGGGTTACGGCAAAAGCTGGATGCACTTCATGTACAAAATGGACTGTCTCGTTCGAAGTATGAGGGTTTCGAACGAAAACTCATCGGTTTCAAAAGGCATTTCATTTTCTTGAAATTATTTGAACTCCACGCTTTTTGTGTGTTGAAAATGCACCATTCAAAGCCACATCATCAATTTTCAACCGTTTTCTCACTTCATTTGGTGTTTTTCATGCAGTTATATATTTTTTGAGCTAAATGACCCTGAAATGGAAAAGCACTGCCAATGAACTCTAAAAAGGTTGAAAGTTGGCAGAATTAATAGCCACATCATCAATTTTCATCCCTTCCCGACATCATTTGTTATTTTTCATGCAGTTATTGATTTTTTTGAGCTAAATGACCCTGAAACTGGAAAGCACTACAAATGAACTCTGAAAAGGTTGAAACTTGGCATGGTATCATAATTTCACCCACGTAGCATGTGCTAAAAAGTTGAGAGGGTTACGGCAAAATCTGCATGTACTTCGTGTACAAAACGGACAATCTCTTTCAAAGTATCAGGGTTCCGAACGGAAACTCATCGGTTACAAAAGGCATTTCATTTTCTAAAACTTATTTGAGCTCCAGGCTTTTTGTGTGTCCTAAATGCACCATTCAACGCCACATCATCTATTTTCAACCCTTTCTTGACTTCATTTGGCATTTTTCATGCAGTTATTGATTTTTCAGCTAAATGACCCTTAAAAGGAAAAGCACTACAAATGAATTCTGAAAAGGTTGGAAGTTGGCATGGTATCATCATATCATCCACATAGCATGTGCTAAAAAATTGAGAGGGTTACCGCAAAAGCTGGATGCACTTCGTGTACAAAACGGACAGTCTCTTTCGAAATATCAGGGTTTCGGACGGAAACTCATCGGTTACAAAAGGCATTTCATTTTCTTGAACTTATTTGAACTCCATGCTTTTTCTGTGTTCAAAATGCACCATTCAAAGCCACATCATCATTTTTCAACCCTTTTCTGACTTCATTTGGTGTTTTTCATGCAGTTATATATTTTTTTGAGCTAAATGACCCTGAAATGGAAAAGCACTTCAAATGAACTCTGAAAAGGTTGAAAGTTGGCATGGTATCATTATTTCACCCACATAGAATGTGCTAAAAAGTTGAGACGGTTACGGCAAAAGCTGGATGCACTTCGTGTACAAAACGAACAGTCTCTTTCGAAGTATCAAGGTTCCGGACGGAAACTCATCGATTACAAAAGGCATTTCATTTTCACGAACTTATTTGAACTCTAGATTTTTTGTGTGTTCAAAATGCACCATTCAAAGCCACATCATCAATTTTCAACCCTGCTCGACATCATTTGTTATTTTTCATGCAGTTATTTATTTTTTTGAGCTAAATGACCCTGAAATTGGAAAGCACTACAAATGAACTCTGAAAAGGTTGAAACTTGGCATGGTATCATCATTTCACCCACATAGCATGTGCTAAAAATGTTGAGAGGGTTACGGCAAAAGCTGGACGCACTTCGTGTACAAAACAGATAGTCTCTTTCGAAGTATCAAGGTTCCGCACGAAAACTCATCGGTTACGAAAGGCATTTCATTTTCTTGAACTTATTTGAACTCTAGGCTTTTTGTGTGTTCAAAATGCAGCATTCAAAGCCACATCATCAATTTTCATCCCTCCCGACGTCATTTGTTATTTTTCATGCAGTTATTGATTTTTTTTTGAGCTAAATGACCCTGAAAATGAAAAGCACTACAAACGAACTCTCAAAAGGTTGAAAGTTGGCATGGTATCATCATTTCACCCACATAGCATGTGCTAAAAATTTGAGAGGGTTACGACAAAAGCTGGATGCACTTCGTGTACAAAACAGACAGTCTCATTCGAAGTATCAGGGTTTCGCACGGAAACTCATGTGTTACAAAACGCATTTCATTTTCTTGAACTTATTTGAACCCCAGGCTTTTTGTGTGCAAAATGCACCATTCAATGCCACATCATCAATTTTCAACCCTTTCTGACTTCATTTGGTGTTTTTCATGCAATTATTGATTTTTTTGAGCTAAATGACCCTGAAATTGAAAAGCACTGCAAATGAACTCTGAAAAAGGTTGAAAGTTGGCATGGTATCATCATTTCACCAACATAGCGTGTGCTAAAAAGTTGAGAGGGTTACGGCAAAAGATGGATGCACTTCGTGTACAAAACCGACAATCTCTTTCAAACTATCAGGGTTCCGAATGGAAACTCATCGGTTACAACAGGCATTTCATTTTCTTGAACTTATTTGAACTCCAGGCTTTTTGTGTGTCCAAAATGCACCATTCAACGCCACATCATCTATTGTCAACCCTTTCTTGAGTTCATTTGGCATTTTTCAGGCACTTATTGATTTTTTGAGCTAAATGACCCTGAAAAGGAAAAGCACTACAAATGAACTCTAAAAAGGTTGAAAGTTGGCATGGTATCATCATTTCACGCACATAGCATGTGCAAAAAAGTTGAGAGGGTTACAGCAAAAGCTGGATGCACTTCGTGTACAAAACGGACAGTCTCTTTCGAAGTATCAGGGTTCCGGACGGAAACTCATCGGTTACAAAAGGCATTTCATTTTCTTGAACTTATTTGAACTCCAGGCTTTTTGTGTGTTCAAAATGCACCATTAAAAGCCACATGATCAATTTTCAACCCTTGCCGACATGATTTGCTATTTTTCATGCAGTTATTGATTTTTTGAGCTAAATGACCCTGAAATTCCAAAGCACTACAAATGAACTCTGAAAAGGTTTGAACTTGGCATGGTATCATCATTTCACGCACATAGCATGTGCTAAAAAAGTTGAGAGGGTAACGGCAAAAGCTGGATGCACTTCGTGTACAAAATGGACAGTCTCTTTCGAAGTATCAGGGTTCCGCATGGAAACTCATAAGTTAGAAAAGGCATTTGATTTTCTTGAACTTATTTGAACTCCAGGATTTTTGTGTGTCCAAAATACACCATTAAAAGCCACATCATGAATTTTCAACCCTTTCCTTACTTCATTTGGCATTTTTCATGCAGTTATTGATTTTTTTGAGCTAAATGACCCTGAAAATGAAAAGCACTACAAATGAACTCTGAAAAGGTTGAAAGTTGGCATGGTATCATCATTTCACCCACATAGCATGTGCTAAAAAGTTTAGAGGGTTACGGAAAAAGCTGGATGCAATTTGTGTACAAAACGGACAGTCTCTTTCGAAGTATGAGGGTTCCAGACGGAAACTCATCGGTTACAAAAGGCATTTCATTTTCTTGAACTCATTTGAACTCCAGGCTTTTTGTGTGTTCAAAATGCACCATTCAAAGCCACGTCATCAATTTTCAACCCTTTCTGACTTCATTTGGTATTTTTCATGCAGTTATTGATTTTTTTGAGCTAAACGACCCTGAAAATGAAAAGCACTACACATGAACTCTGAAAAGGTTGGAAGTTGGCATGGTATCATCATATCATCCACATAGCATGTGCTAAAAAGTTGAGAGGGTTACCGCAAAAGCTGGATGCACTTCGTGTACAAAACGGACAGTCTCTTTCGAAGTATGAGGATTCGAGACGGAAACTCATCGGTTACAAAAGGCATTTCATTTTCTGGAACTTATCTGAACTCCAAGATTTTTGTGTGTTCAAAATGCACCATTCAAAGCCACATCATCATTTTTCAACCCTGCCCGACATCATTTGTTATTTTTCATGCAATTATTGATTTTTTGATCTAAATGACCCTAAAATTGGAAAGCACTACAAATGAACTCTGAAAAGGTTTAAACTTGACATGGTATCATCATTTCACTCACGTAGCATGTGCTAAAAAGTTGAGAGGGTTACGGCAAAAGCTGGATGCACTTCGTGTACAAAATGGACGGTATCGTTCGAAGTATGAGGGTTTCGAACGAAAACTCATCGGTTACAAAAGGCATTTCATTTTCTTGAAGTTATTTGAACTCCAGGCTTTTTGTGTGTTCAAAATGCACCATTCAAAGCCAGATCATCAATTTTCAACCCTTGCTGACATCATTTGCTATTTTTCATGCAGTTATTGATTTTTTGAGCTAAATAACCCTGAAATTGGAAAGCACTACAAATGAACTCTGAAAAGGTTGAAACTTGGCATGGTATCATCATTTCACGCACATAGCATGTGCTAAAAAAGTTGAGAGGGTTACGGCAAAAGCTGGATGCATTTCGTGTACAAAATGGATAGTCTGTTTCGAAGTATCACGGCTCCGCACGGAAACTCATCGGTTAGAGAAGGCATTTCATTTTCTTGAACTTATTTGAACTCCAGGCTTTTTGTGTGTCCAAAATGCAGCATTAAAAGCCACAACATGAATTTTCAACCCTTTCCTTACTTCATTTGGCATTTTTCATGCAGTTATTGATTTTTTTGAGCTAAATGACCCTGAAAATGAAAAGCACTACAAATGAACTCTGAAAAGGTTGAAAGTTTGCATGGTATCGTCATTTCACCCACATAGAATGTGCTAAAAAGTTGAGAGGGTTACGACAAAAGCTGGATGCACTTCGTGTACAAAACAAACAGTCTCTTTCGAAGTATCAGGTTCCCGGACGGAAACTCATCGGTTACAAAAGGCATTTGATTTTCTTGAACTTATTTGAACTCCAGGCTTTTTGTATGTTCAAAATGCACCATTAAAAGCCACATCATCAATTTTCAACCCATGCCGACATCATTTGCTATTTTTCATGCAGTTATCGATTTTTTTGAGCTAAATGACCCTGAAATTGGAAAACACTACAAATGAACTCTGAAAACGACGAGGAGGGGGAGGCGACAGGGACGGGGCGGCGACGAGTAGGGGGATGACAACGGTGGGGGCGGCGGCGGGGAGGTGACAGGGGTGACAGGGACGGCGACGGGAAGACGAGGAGGGCAATGAAAACTGCGAGATTTCCTAAGTTCTTCTTATATAGAAGTGCATTGGTCCCGGTTCGTGGCACTAACTGGGACCAATGCCCACCTTTAGTCCCAGTTGGTGCCACCAACCGGGACCAAAGCCCTGTTTTCAGCAGCCCAAAGGGCGGGAAACAAGGACCTTTGGTCCTGGTTGGTGGCACCAACCAGGACCAATGCAGACCTTTAGTCCCGGTTGGTGCCACCAACTGGGACCAAAACCCTCTTTTCAGAAGCCCAAAGGGCGGGAAACAGGGACCTTTGTGAAGGGTAACGCAGCAGAAAACAAAAAATTTCCAACCTATGCACCAGCCTAGGACCACTATGAAGACTGCATACAAGGTTTGATCTTTTCATTACCGACTCGTAGCGCAACGTAAGTAGAGTCGATGACGATCGGCGGTGCAGATCCCTGCAGCTAGGATTTACAACCTCCCAACCTCGAGGATGTATACCCTCATCTGCCCCTTGGACAGCCCTTCGGGAGGCGGCCAGATAGTCCCCCGGACGGTGTCGCGGACAGCCCTTCGGGAGGACCTCCAAAACATGGACTGTCACTCGGATAGCCCTTCAGGAGGACCTTCGAAACTCGGACGGTCACATGGACAGCCCTTCGGGAGGCACTCTCGAACTAAGACCGAAACTATGATCTCTCTACAGAGTTGCACACATACGGTGTCATCTATCCGGCAGGGCTTCGCCATCCAGAACTAGTTCCTGCCGGAACCCAGACAGCCTTTTCGCTCTACGAAACTATTTCCCTGGGAGGGAGAGAACAAGCCAGATCATTGCAATGGCACTTGTATGTGAGAAGGAGTGAGTTTTTGGGCTGCCTCCTCACCCCTATTTATAGGGTGAGAGACTATGGTAAATATACAAAAATGCCCTCAAATATTTTCACTATTCATAATAGTGATTCCACTATTAATAAATAGTGTTTCCCCCTATTTCGTAATAGTGTTTTCACTGGTCATGAGATATTTTCTCCCAGTAGTGTTTCCCACTATTCATAATAGTGTTTCCACTATTCACGAGATATTTCCTCCCAAAAAGCACTTTCACTATTCCCGACGACATTTTTCAGCGTCCGATCGAACTGAAAATATTTATGTGGGCTTAGAACATTTCCATTTCCCCACTAAAATAATTTCAATGCGATCGAGAACAATTCCGGATTAGTGATTTTCATCTGCAAAAAGCATCTGAATCGGTTCCGGCAACTCCGGAACATTTCTGGTTTTTCTTCCGGAAAATTCCCAGAAGTTTCCAGAATGATTCTGGCACCCTCCAAGAATTATTAGGCATGTGCCGAAACTAATTTGACTTAATGGTATCCCCTGAAACAACTTTTCCGTTTTACCGAAATTGTTCCGGTGTTCTCTGTGCGGAACTTTTCCGGTGTCCGAAACTTTTTCGGTGATTTTCACTTAGACTCCCTGTCTAGTATTCAGCAGATAGATGACCCTTAAGCGTGTGACCCTATAGGTTCGGTGAAGCATAGACATGACCCGGAACCCCTTCCGATCAATGATCAACATCAGAGCCGTGGACACCCATATTGACCCCTATACCCACACGAACGAATATTCGAGTGAACCTCCAGTTGTCGTGTGTTATTCCTGTTGCTTCGCGATATGTTACAAATACCTGAGGTGAGACATGGTGGCCTCCTCGTGGATCAACAACTTGTCCACTATGCCAGTTACCTCGTTATCGGTATTGTTCTCTTTTCTTGTTCCCGTGTTCAGGCATCCCTGTGATCAAATCACAAAGGGTCTGGCCAGTCGATGATGGATGTCGTAACACCGAGAGGGCCCAGAGATATCTCTCCATCGTCAGAGGAGCAAATCCCAATCTTGAGCTATCAAGTTACTTGGCATACTTTTCCATGAACCCGTAAGCCGCCGTAATAGCCACCCATTTACGGATGACGTTTAACAAACCCCAAAGTTCATGAAGCAAGCATGAAGAAACTCGATACTCTCATGGTCTAATGAATTATGCAAATATTAACTTCTCTGTGTTATTAACCATTAACTTATGACGAATGTATCTCATAGCATAACATCAATTCGGGTCGATTTAACACAAATGTTCTTCTAACATTGTGCCCTCAAAATTGCCGGCATAGCCATGCCCATGATCAGGAAAACAAGATCATCATGCAATACTTGAGCCAGTCTTAGAGGCCAGACTAGGAATACAATTTACCGTTTATTATTCCACACGTGCATATGAGTCTTCCTTCAAGCCTCGTGGTTATTGTAGACTCGAGAACCATAGCAGTTATAGCATGGAACATAAACCTAATTATGAACAGGGAGATAATCAATAACATTTATTATTGCCTCTAGGGCATATCTCTACGGTGAAACAACCTCATCGTAGTCAACTCCTTGAACTTGTTATTTCAACAAGTCGAGCTTTATGGATAAAACAATTTTTATCCGCATCAGTTTTTAGTTCCATAAATATTCGTTACACTCTAAGTCCTCTGAAAGGTGTATCAAGGTTTTAATCTTAAATCACTTATATGGAAACTATCTCGGATTGTATTGGCATTTAGCCAATCCCAGAGTCAGGGCCCATCAATGCTTCCTTGTGTATTGTAGGTATACTGTTGTCTAACAAGAGTATCTCGTTTGCGCACCTGATAGGTTTGCACGAGCTTTGCCTACGTGGTTCAGCTGCACGTTCGACCGAAGTCCATACGTTTTATTGTAGAGACTTCCATATCAGTCGTAGTAGGAAACAGCGGAATCACTTCCAGGGTTTCTTTCCTTTGAACTAATGACGAAGATACTGGTTATCTTGTCGAGTTGCACTGTCCTCCCACTCACCTTTTGTAAGAACTATTCTCTTTAAAAGCATACCGTTTTGTGGCAAAACCCTTCGCCTCAGTATAGTGGTGGGGGAATACCCAATGACATGGGATAACCATACAAGTAGCACTTGTCTGATTTGGAATAGGTTTGTAACCTTTTACACAAGCCCCATATTCCAAATGTTAAGAAAATATATAACATGGTTGGGCGTACCATACCATGGCGTCATTTCAACAGACCTGATGGATCTCTTTTCAGTGTAAAAGCCGCAGTCTCTAAAGCATCACTCTATAAAAGGGGTAATGGCAAATCTATTTATGTCATCTTTGATCTTACCATGTCATAAATGGTTTGATTACATCTTCATGGACTTTCCACTTGCTGTGGTGTTCCGGGAGGTGCAAGTTATGAAACTCTTTTCACAACTCATCAGACATTCACTAAACTTGTAACTCAAATATTCCTTTCCGCAATCAAATTGCAGAAACATGATTTTCTTGGTACAATAACTTCTACTTCATTTTTGAAAACCTTTCGAATGATTTCAAAAGATCCAGACTTACGTCTCATCAAGTAAATATCCATATATCTACTTGAGTCATTTTTGAAGGTAGACAAATCCACTGTTTGCAACAACATTTATCAGACTACATACATCAAATGTATGATCACCAATAAGTTCTTTGCTCGTTCCTTATGGCCTATGAACGGTATTTTAGTTAGTTCACCTTTTGGAGGAAAGTTGCAAGTGTCAGATGATTCAAAATCAAACGACTTCAAAATCCATCATAATGGAATTTTCCATGCGGGTTTCTCCAATGTGACCAAATGAAGTGCCACACATACGTGGTATTCTTTTAGTCTTGCGACATTTAGTGTCAGTGTTATGGATGTATCATATTTCCATCAATATTCATAACATACATCCCATCTAGGATGGAAGCATGGCCCTTCATGTTTATTCATAATACTGGACAACAATTGTTGTTTTTATGAACAACTCTTTTGCAACAAACATTGTGCAATGGGCTAGAGTGTATCAAACTCTATTATGAATTATAAAATTAAACCCAGAGGTTACCTCGTTACCGGTATTGTTCTCTTTTCTCGTTCCCGTGTTGAGGCATCCCCGTGATCAAATCACAAAGGGTCTGGCCAGACGATGATGGATGCCGTAACACCGAGAGGGCCCAGAGATATCTCTCCATCATCGGAGGACCAAATCCCAATCTTGATCTATCAAGTTACTTGACATACTTTTCCATGAACCCGTAAGCCGCCGTAATAGCCACCCATTTACGGATGACGTTTAACAAACCCCAAAGTTCATGAAGCAAGCATGAAGAAACTCAAGACTCTCATGGTCTAAGGAATTATGCAAATATTAACTTCTCTATGTTATTAACCATTAATTATGACGAATGTATCTCATAGCATAACATCAATTCGAGTCGATTCAACACAAATGTTCTTCTAACATTGTGCCCTCAAAATAGCCGGCATAGCCATGCCCATGATCAGGAAAACAGGATCATGATGCAATACTTGAGCCAGTCTTAGAGACCAGACTAGGAATACAATTTACCGTTTATTATTCCACACGTGCATATGAGTCTTCCTTCAAGCCTCGTGGTTATTGTAGACTCGAGAACCATAACAGTTATAGCATGGAACATAAACCTAATTATGAACAGGGAGATAATCAATAACATTTATTATTGCCTCTAGGGCATATCTCCTACACTTTGGTCCTGTTTGGTGGCACCAACCGGGACGAAAGGGGGGAATTTGTCCTAGTTGGTGGCACCAACCGGGACCACCGGTCCCTTTTCGTCGACCGGCGAGGAAGCAGCAGATGTTTAGTCCCACCTCGCTAGTCGAGGGGAGACAACACCTGTTTATAAGCCCCGATGCGCTTGACCTGTCAAGCTCCTCTCATAGTGAAAATAGATGCCCTTATATAAGAAATTTGACCTAAATTCAAAATGCTAGTTAGGTGCCTAACTAGCACCTTGAATTTAGGTTGAATTTCAGTGTAAGCGCATCTATTTTCACTTTTGCTATTTTTTATGTTATTTCTTTGCTATTTTTCCTTCTATTTAATATTACATTGTTTTAATATTATATTCAATTTGGTAATTTTTAGGTTTTATATAATTTTAGTTTATAAATACTAGCGGTTTATAATTTTAGTTATTGATTTTTTTGAGCTAAATGACCATGAAATTGAAAAGCACTACAAATGAACTCTGAAGAGGTTCAAAGTTGGCATGATATCACAATTTCATCCACATAGCATGTGATAAAAAGTTGAGAGGGTTACGGCAAAACCTGGATGCACTTCGTGAACAAAACGGACAGTCTCTTTCAAAGTATCACGGTTCCGGACGGAAACTCATCGGTTAAAAAAGGCATTTCATTTTCTTGAACTTATTTGAGCTCCGGGCTTTTTGTGTGTTCAAAATGCACCATTCAAAGCCACATCATCAATTTTCATCCCTTTCTGACTTCATTTGGTATTTTTCATGTCGTTATTGATTTTTTGAGCTAAAAGACCATGAAATTGAAAAGCACTACAAATGAACTCTAAAAAGGTTGAAAGTTGGCATGGTATCATCATTTCACCCACATAGCATGTGCTAAAAAGTTGAGAGGGTTACTACAAAAGCTGGATGCACTTCGTGTACAAAACGGACAATCTCTTTGGAAGTATCAGGGTTCCGGACGGAAACTCATCGGTTACAAAATGGCATTTCATTCTTGAACTTATTTGAACTCCAGGCAATTTGTGTGTTCAAATGCACCATTCAAAGCAACATCATTTGTTATTTTTCATGCAGTTATTGATTTTTTTGAGCTAAATGACCATGAAATTGAAAAGCACTACAAATGAACTCTGAAAAGGATGAAACTTGGCATGGCATCATCATTTCACCCACATAGCATGTGCTAAAAAGTTGACAGGGTTACGGCAAAAGTAGGATGCACTTCGTGTACAAAACGGACAGTCTCTTTCGAAGTATCAAGGTTCCAAACGGAAACTCGTCGGTTACAAAATGGCATTTCATTTTCTTGAACTTATTTGAAATCCAGGCTTTTTGTGTGTTCAAAATGCACCATTCAAAGCCACATCATCAATTTTCAACCCTTCCCGACATCATTTGCTATTTTTCATGTAGTTATTGATTTTTTTGATTTAAATGACCCTGAAATTGAAAAGCACTACAAATAAACTCTGAAAATGTTGAAAGTTGGCATGGTATCATCATTTCACCCAAATCGCATGTGCTAAAAAGTTGATAGGGTTACGACAAAAGCTGGATGTACTTAGTGTACAAAACGGACAATCTCTTTCGAAGTATCAGGGTTCCGGACGGAAACACATCGGTAACAAAAAGGCATTTCATTTTCTTGAACTTATTTGAACTCCAGGTTTTTTGTGTGTTCAAAATGCACCACTCAAAGCCACATCACCAATTTTCAACCCTTCCCGACATGATTTGTTATTTAACAGGCAGTTATTGATTTTTTTGAGCTAAATGAGCCTGAAATTGGAAAGCACTACAAATTAACTTTGAAAAGGTTGAAAGTTGCCATGGTATCATCATTTCACCCACATAGCATGTGCTAAAAAGTTGAGAGGGTTACGGCAAAAGCTGGATGCACTTCGTGTACAAAACGAAAAATCTCTTTCGAAGTATCAGGGTTCCGGATGGAAACTCATCGGTTACAAAAAGGCAGTTGTTTTTCTTGAACTTATTTGAACTCCGGGCTTTTTGTGTGTTCAAAATTCACCATTCAAAGCCACATCATCAATATTCAACCCTTCCGAACATCATTTGTTATTTTTTCATGTTATTGATTTTTTTTAGCTAAATGACCCTAAAATTGGAAAGCACTAGAAATGAACTCTGAAAAGGTTGAAATTTGGCATGGTATCATAATTTGACCCACATAGAATGTGCTAAAAAGTTGAGAGGGTTACGGCAAAAGCTGGATGCACTTCATGTAAAAACAAACAGTCTATTACCAAGTATTAGGGTTCCGAACGGAAACTCCTCGGTTACAAAAGAAATTTGAATTTCTTGAACTTATTTGAACTCCAGACTTTTTGTGTGTTCAAAATGCACCATTCAAAGCCACATCATCAATTTTCAACCCTTTCTTACTTCATTTCGTATTTTTCATGCAGTTATTGATTTTTTAGCTAAATGACCCTGGAAATGAAAAGCAGTACAAATGAACTCTAAAAAGGTTGAATGTTGGCATGGTATCATCATTTCACCCACATATCATGTGCTAAAAAGTTGAGAGGGTTACGACAAAAGCTGGATGCACTTCGTGTACAAAACGGACAGTCTCTTTCGAAGCATGATGGTTCCGGACGGAAACTCATCGGTTACAAAAGGCATTTCATTTTCTTGAACTTATTTGAACTCCAGGCTTTTTGTGTGTTCAAAATGCACCATTGAAGGCCACATTATCAATTTTCAACCCTGCCCGACATCATTTGTGATTTTTCATGCAGATATTTATTTTTTTGAGGTAAATGACCCTGAAAGTGGAAAGCACTACGAATGAACTCTGAAAAGGTTGAAACTTGGCATCGTATCATCAAAGACTACATAGAATGTGCTAAAAAATTGAGAGGGTTACGGGAAAAGCTGGATGCACTTCGTGTACAAAACGGACAATCTCTTTCGAAGTATCAGGGTCCCGAACGGAAACTCATCGGTTACAAAAGGCATTTCCTTTTCTTGAACTTATTTGAACTCCAGGATTTTTGTGTGTCCAAAATGCACCATTCAAAGCCACACCATCAATTTTCAACCCTTTCTGACTTCATTTGGTATTTTTCATGCAGTTATTGAGTTTTTTGAGCTAAATTACCCTGAAACTAAAAAGCACTACAAATGAACTCTGAAAAGGTAGAAACTTGGCATGGTATCATCATTTCACCCACATAGCATGTTCTAAAAAGTTGAGAGGGTTACGACAAAAGCTGGATGCACTTCGTGTACAAAACGGACATTCTCTTTCGAAGTATCAAGGTTACAGACGGAAACTCACCGGTTACAAAGGCATTTCATTTTCTTGAACTTATTTGAATTCCAGGATTTTTGTGTGTTCAAAATGCACCATTCAAAGCCACATGATCCATTTTCAGGCCTTCCCAACATCATTTGTTATTTTTCACGAAGTTAATGATTTTTTTGAGCTAAATGACCCTGAAATTGAAAAGCACTACAAATGAACTCTGAAAAGGATGAAAGCTAGCATGGTATCGTCATTTCACCCACATAGAATGTGTTAAAAAGTTGATAGGGTGACGACAAAAGTTCGATGCGCTTCGTGTACAAAACGGACAATCTCTTTCGAAGTATCAGGGTTCGGGATGGAAACTCATCGGTTACAAAAGGCTTTTCATTTTCTTGAACTTATTTGAACTCCAGGCTTTTTGTGTGTTCAAAATGCACCATTGAAAGCCACATCATTAATTTTCAACCCTTCCCGACATCATTTGTTATTTTTCATGCAGTTATTGATTTTTTTGAGTTAAATGACCCTGAATTTGGAAAGCACTACAAGTGAACTCTGAAAAGGTTGAAACTTGGCATGGTATCATCATTTCACCCACATAGCATGTGATAAAAAGTTGAGAGGGTTACGGCAAAATATGGATGCACTTCATGTACAAAACGAATAGTCTCTTTCGAAGTATCAGGGTTCCAAACGGAAACTCATCGGTTACAAAAGGCATTTATTTTTCTTGAACTTATTTGAACTCCAGGCTTTTTGTGTGTTCAAAATGCACAATTCAAAGCCACATCATCAATTTTCAGCCCTTTCTGACTTCATTTCGTATTTTTCATGCAATTATAGATTTTTTTGAGCTAAATGACCCTGAACATGGAAAGCACTACAAATGAACTCTGAAAAGGTTGAAACTTGGCATGGCATCATCATTTCACCCACATAGAATGTGCTAAAAAGTTGAGAGGGTTACGCCAAAAGCTGGATGCACTTCGTGTACAAAACGGACAGTCTCTTTCGAAGTATCAGGGTTCCGCAGGGAAACTCATCGGTTAGAAAAGGCATTTATTTTCTTGAACTTATTTGAACTCCCGGCTTTTTGTGTGTCCAAAATGCACCATTAAAACCCATATCATCAATTTTCAACCCTTTCTTGACTTCATTTGGCATTTTTCATGCAGTTATTGATTTTTTTTAGCTAAATGACCCTGAAAATGAAAACACTACAAATGAACTTTGAAAAGGTAGAAACTTGGCATGGTATCATCATTTCACCCACATAGCACGTTCTAAAAAGTGGAGAGGGTTACGGCAAAAGATGGATGCACTTCTTGTACAAAACGGACAGTCTCTTCGAAGTATCAAGGTTCCAGACGGAAACTCATCGGTTACAAAAGGAATTTCATTTTCTTGAACTTATTCGAACTCCAAGATTTTTGTTTGTTCAAAATGCACCATTCAAAGCCACATCATCAATTTTCAACCCTTTCTGACTTCATTTGGTATTTTTCATGCAATTATTGATTTTTTTGAGCCAAATGACCCTGAAATTGAAAAGTACTATAAGTGAACTCTGAAAAGTTAGAAACTTGGCATGGTATCATCATTTCACCCACATAGCATGTGCTAAAAAGTTGAGAGGGTTACGGCAAAAGATGGATGCACTTCGTGTACAAAACGGACAGTCTCTTTCGAAGTATCAGGGTTCCGGACGGAAACTCGTCGGTTACAAAAGGCATTTAATTTTCATGAACATATTTGAACTCAAGATTTGTTGTGTGTTCAAAATGCACCATTCAAAACCACATCATCAATTTTCAACCCTTCCCGACATCATTTGTTATTTTCCATGTAGTTATTGATTTTTTTGAGCTAAATGACCCTGAAATTGAAAAGCACTACAAATGAACCCTGAAAAGGTTGAAACATGGCATGGTATCATCATTTCACCCACATAGCATGTGCTAAAAAGTTGAGAGGGTTATGGCAAAAGCTGGATGCACTTCGTGTACAAAACGGACAGTCTCGTTCGAAGTATCAGGGGTCCGCACGGAAACTCGTCGGTTACAAAAGGCATTTAATTTTCATGAACATATTTGAACTCAAGATTTCTTGTGTGTTCAAAATGCACCATTCAAAACCACATCATCAATTTTCAACCCTTCCCTACACCATTTGTTATTTTCCATGTAGTTATTGATTTTTTTAACTAAATGACCCTGAAATTGAAAAGCACTACAAATGAACCCTGAAAAGGTTGAAACTTGGCATGGTATCATCATTTCACCCACATAGCATGTGATAAAAAGTTGAGAGGGTTACGGCAAAATATGGATGCACTTCATGTACAAAACGGATAGTCTCTTTCGAAGTATCAGGGTTCCAAACGGAAACTCATCGGTTACAAGAGGCATTTATTTTTCTTGAACTTATTTGAACTCCAGGCTTTTTGTGTGTTCAAAATGCAGAATCCAAAGCCACATCATCAATTTTCAGCCCTTTCTGACTTCATTTCGTATTTTTCATGCAATTATAAATTTTTTTGAGCTAAATGACCCTGAAAATGAAGAGCACTACAAATGAACTCTGAAAAGGTTGAAAGTTGGCATGGTTTCATCATTTCACCCACATAGCATGTGCTAAAAATTTGAGAGGGTTACGCCAAAAGCTGGATGCACTTCGTGTACAAAACAGACAGTCTCTTTCGAAGTATCAGGGTTCCGCACGGAAACTCATCGGTTAGAAAAGGCATTTATTTTCTTGAACTTATTTGAACTCCCGGCTTTTTGTGTGTCCAAAATGCACCATTCAAACCCACATCATCAATTTTCAACCCTTTCTTGAATTCATTTGGCATTTTTCATGCAGTTATTGATTTTTTTTAGCTAAATGACCTTGAAAATGAAAAACACTACAAATGAACTTTGAAAAGGTATAAACTTGGCATGGTATCATCATTTCACCCACATAGCACGTTCTAAAAAGTCGAGAGGGTTACGGCAAAAGATGGATGCACTTCTTGTACAAAACGGACAGTCTCTTCGAAGTATCAAGGTTCCAGACGGAAACTCATCGGTTACAAAAGGAATTTCATTTTCTTGAACTTATTTGAACTCCAAGCTTTTTGTGTGTTCAAAATGCACCATTCAAAGCCACATCATCAATTTTCAACTCTTTCTGACTTCATTTGGTATTTTTCATGCAATTATTGATTTTTTTGAGCCAAATGACCCTGAAATTGAAAAGTACTATAAATGAACTCTGAAAAGTTAGAAACTTGGCATGGTATCATCATTTCACCCACATAGCATGTGCTAAAAAGTTGAGAGGGTTACGGCAAAAGATGGATGCACTTCGTGTACAAAACGGACAGTCTCTTTCGAAGTATCAAGGTTCCGGACGGAAACTCGTCGGTTACAAAAGGCATTTAATTTTCATGAACATATTTCAACTCAAGATTTGTTGTGTGTTCAAAATGCACCATTCAAAACCACATCATCAATTTTCAACCCTTCCCGACATCATTTGTTATTTTCCATGTAGTTATTGATTTTTTTGAGCTAAATGACCCTGAAATTGAAAAGCACTACAAATGAACCCTGAAAAGGTTGAAACTTGGCATGGTATCATCATTTCACCCACATAGCATGTGCTAAAAAGTTGAGAGGGTTATGGCAAAAGCTGGATGCACTTCGTGTACAAAACGGACAGTCTCGTTCGAAGTATCAGGGTTCCGCACGGAAACTCGTCGGTTACAAAAGGCATTTAATTTTCATGAACATATTTGAACTCAAGATTTCTTGTGTGTTCAAAATGCACCATTCAAAACCACATCATCAATTTTCAACCCTTCCCGACATCATTTGTTATTTTCCATGTAGTTATTGATTTTTTTAGCTAAATGACCCTGAAATTGAAAAGCACTACAAATGAACCCTGAAAAGGTTGAAACTTGGCATGGTATCATCATTTCACCCACATAGCATGTGATAAAAAGTTGAGAGGGTTACGGCAAAATATGGATGCACTTCATGTACAAAACGGATAGTCTCTTTCGAAGTATCAGGGTTCCAAACGGAAACTCATCGGTTACAAAAGGCATTTATTTTTCTTGAACTTATTTGAACTCCAGGCTTTTTGTGTGTTCAAAATGCATAATCCAAAGCCACATCATCAATTTTCAGCCCTTTCTGACTTCATTTCGTATTTTTCATGCAATTATAATTTTTTTGAGCTAAATGACCCTGAAAATGAAGAGCACTACCAATGAACTCTGAGAAGGTTGAAAGTTGGCATGGTTTCATCATTTCACCCACATAGCATGTGCTAAAAATTTCATAGAGTTACGAAAAAAGCTGGATGCACTTCGTGTACAAAACGGAAAGTCTCTTTCGAAGTATGAGGGTTCCGGACGAAAACTCATCGGTTACAAAAGGCATTTCATTTTGTTGAAGTTATTTGAACTCTAGGCTTTTTTGTGTTCAAAATGCATAATTCAAATCCACATCATCAATTTTCAACCCTACCCGACATCATTTGTTATTTTTCCAACAGTTATTGATTTTTTGAGCTAAATGACCCTGAAATTGGAAAGCACTACAAATGAACTCTGAAAAGGTTGAAACTTGGCATGGTATCATCATTTCACCCACATAGAATGTGCTAAAAAGTTGAGAGGGTTACGACAAAAGCTGGATGCACTTCGTCTACAAAACGGACAGTCTCTTTCGAAGTCTAAGGGTTCCGGACGAAAACTCATCGGTTACAAAAGCCATTTCATTTTCTTAAACTTATTTGAACTCCAGGATTTTTGTGTGTTCAAAATGCACCATTAAAAGCCGCGTTATCAATTTTCAACCCTGCCCGACATCATTTGTTATTTTTCCAACAGTTATTGATTTTCTGAGCTAAATGACCCTGAAATTGGAAAGCACTACAAATGAACTCTGAAAAGGTTGAAACTTGGCATGGCATCATCATTTCACCCACATAGAATGTGCTAAAAAGTTGAGAGGGTTACGACAAAAGCTGGATGCACTTCGTGTAAAAAACGGACAGTCTCTTTCGAAGTATCAGAGTTCCGCACGGAAACTCATCGGTTAGAAAAGGCATTTATTTTCTTGAACTTATTTGAACTCCAGGCTTTTTGTGTGTCCAAAATGCACCATTAAAAGCCACATCATCAATTTTCAACCCTTTCTCGACTTCATTTGGCATTTTTCATGCAGTTATTGATTTTTTTGAGCTAAATGACCCTGAAAATGAAAAACACTACAAATGAACTCTACAAACGTGGAAACTTGGCATGGTATCATCATTTCACCCACATAGGGCGTTCTAAAAAGTGAAGAGGGTTACGGCAAAAGATGGATGCACTTCTTGTACAAAACGGACAGTCTCTTCGAAGTATCAAGGTTCCAGACGGAAACTCATCAGTTACAAAAGGAATTTGATTTTCTTGAACTTATTTGAACTCCAAGCTTTTTGTGTGTTAAAATGCACGATTCAAAGCCACATCATCAATTTTCAACCCTTTCTGACTGCATTTGGTATTTTTCATGCAATTATTGATTTTTTTGTGCTAAATGACCCTGAAATTGAAAAGTACTATAAATGAACTCTGAAAAGTTAGAAACTTGGCATGGTATCATCATTTCACCCACATAGCATGTGCTAAGAAGTTGAGAGGGTTACGGCAAAAGATGGATGCACTTCGTGTACAAAACGGACAGTCTCTTTCGAAGTATCAGGGTTCCGGAGGAAACTCGTCGGTTACAAAAGGCATTTAATTTTCATGAACATATTTGAACTCAAGATTTGTTGTGTGTTCAAAATGCACCATTCAAAACCACATAATCAATTTTCAACCCTTCCCGACATCATTTGTTATTTTCCATGTAGTTATTGATTTTTTTGAGCTAAATGACCCTGAAATTGAAAAGCACTACAAATGAACCCTGAAAAGGTTGAAACTTGGCATGGTATCAACATTTCACCCACATAGCATGTGCTAAAAAGTTGAGAGGGTTATGGCAAAATCTGGATGCACTTCGTGTACAAAACGGACAGTCTCGTTCGAAGTATAAGGGTTCCGCACGGAAACTCGTCGGTTACAAAAGGCATTTAATTTTCATGAACATATTTGAACTCAAGATTTCTTGTGTGTTCAAAATGCACCATTCAAAACCACATCATCAATTTTCAACCCTTCCCGACATCATTTGTTATTTTCCATGTAGTTATTGATTTTTTTGAGCTAAATGACCCTGAAATTGAAAAGCACTACAAATGAACCCTGAAAAGGTTTAAACTTGGCATGGTATCATCATTTCACCCACATAGCATGTGCTAAAAAGTTGAGAGGGCTATTGCAAAAGCTGGATGCACTTCGTGTACAAAACGCACAGTCTCTCTCGAAGTATGAGGGTTCCGGACGGAAACTCATCGGTTACAAAAGGCATTTCATTTTTTTAAACTTATTTGAACTCCAGGATTTTTGTGTGTTCAAAATGCACCATTCAAAGCCACGTCATCAATTTTCAACCCTGCCCGACATCATGTGTTATTTTTCATACAGTTATTGATTTTTTGAGCTAAATGACCCTGAAATTGAAAAGTACTACAAATGAACTCTGAAAAGTTAGAAACTTGGCATGGTATCATCATTTCACCCACATAGCATGTGCTAAAAAGTTGAGAGGGTTACGGCAAAAGATGGATGTACTTCGTGTACAAAATAGACAGTCTCTTTCGAAGTATCAGGGTTCCGGACGGAAACTCATCGGTTACAAAAGGCATTTAATTTTCATGAACATATTTGAAATCAAGATTTTTTGTGTGTTCAAAATGCACCATTCAAAACCACATCATCAATTTTCAACCCTTCCCGACATCATTTGTTATTTTCCATGTAGTTATTTATTTTTTTGATCTAAATGACCCTGAAATTGAAAAGCACTACAAATGAACCCTGAAAGGGTTGAAACTTGGCATGGTATCATCATTTCACCCACATAGGATGTGCTAAAAAGTTGAGAAGGTTATGGCAAAAGCGGCATGCACTTCGTGTACAAAACGGACAGTCTCGTTCGAAGTATGAGGGTTCCGGACGGAAACTCATCGGTTACAAAAGGCATTTCATTTTCTTAAACTTAGTTGAACTCCAGGATTTTTGTGTGTTCAAAATGCACCATTCAAAGCCACGTCATCAATTTTCAACTCTGCCCGACATCATTTGTTATTTTTCATACAGTTATTGATTTTTTGAGCTAAATGACCCTGAAATTGGAAAGCACTACAAATGAACTCTAAAAAGGTTGAAACTTGGCACGGCATCATCATTTCACCCACATATCATGTGCTAAAAAAGTTGAGAGGGTTACGGCAAAAGCTGGATGAACTTTGTGTACAAAACGGACAGTCTCTTTCGAAGTAT
Source organism: Hordeum marinum (assembly GCA_022496015.1). NCBI lineage: Eukaryota > Viridiplantae > Streptophyta > Magnoliopsida > Poales > Poaceae > Hordeum > Hordeum marinum. The sequence continues at coordinate 437,119,908 of CM039677.1, forward strand.
CAGGGTTCCGCACGGAAACTCATCGGTTAGAAAAGGCATTTATTTTCTTGAACTTATTTGAACTCCAGGCTTTTTGTATGTCCAAAATGCACCATTAAAAGCCGCATCATCAATTTTCAACCCTTTCTTGACTTCATTTGGCATTTTTCATGTAGTTATTGATTTTTTTCAGCTAAATGACCCTGAAAATGAAAAACACTACAAATGAACCCTGAAAGGGTTGAAACTTGGCATGGTATCATCATTTCACCCACATAGGATGTGCTAAAAGTTGAGAAGCTTATGGCAAAAGCGGCATGCACTTCGTGTACAAAACGGACAGTCTCGTTCGAAGTATGAGGGTTCCAGACGGAAACTCATCGGTTACAAAAGGCATTTCATTTTCTTAAACTTAGTTGAACTCCAGGATTTTTGTGTGTTCAAAATGCACCATTGAAAGCCACGTCATCAATTTTCAACTCTGCCCGACATCATTTGTTATTTTTCATACAGTGATTGTGTTTTTGAGCTAAATGACCCTGAAATTGGAAAGCACTACAAATGAACTCTGAAAAGGTTGAAACTTGGCACGGCATCATCATTTCACCCACATAGCATGTGCTAAAAAAGTTGAGAGGGTTACGGCAAAAGCTGGATGCACTTTGTGTACAAAACGGACAGTCTCTTTCGAAGTATCAGGGTTCCGCACGGAAACTCATCGGTTAGAAAAGGCATTTATTTTCTTGAACTTATTTGAACTCCAGGCTTTTTGTGTGTCCAAAATGCACCATTAAAAGCCACATCATCAATTTTCAACCCTTTCTTGACTTCATTTGGCATTTTTCATGTAGTTATTGATTTTTTTCAGCTAAATGACCCTGAAAATGAAAAACACTACAAATGAACTCTGAAAAGGTAGAAACTTGGCATGGTATCATCATTTCACCCACATAGCATGTTCTAAAAAGTGGAGAGGGTTACGGCAAAAGATGGATGCACTTCGTGTACAAAACGGACAGTCTCTTCGAAGTATCAAGGTTCCAGACGGAAACTCATCGGTTACAAAAGGAATTTCATTTTCTTGAACTTATTTGAACTCCAAGCTCTTTGTGTGGTCAAGATGCACCATTCAAAGCCACATCGTCTTTCAGCCCTTCCCGACATCATTTGTTATTTTTAATGAAGTTATTGATTTTTTGAGCTACATGACCCTGAAATTGAAAAGCACTACAAATGAACTCTGAAAAAGATGAAAGCTGGCATGGTATCATCATTTCATCCACATAGAATGTGTTAAAAAGTTGATAGGGTGACGGCAAAAGTTGGATGCACTTCGTGTACAAAACGGACAATCTCTTTCGAAGTATCAGGGTTCCGGACCTAAACTCATCGGTTACAAAAGGCATTTCATTTTCTTGAACTTATTTGAACTCTAGGCTTTTTGTTTGTTCAAAATGCACCATTCAAAACCACATCATCAATTTTCAACCCTTCCCGACATCATTTGTTATTTTTCATACAGTTGTTGATTTTTTGAGCTAAATGACCCTGTAATTGGAAAGCACTACAAATGAACTCTGAGAAGGTTGAAACTTGACATGGTATCATCATTTCACCCACATACCATGTGCTAAAAAAGTTGAGAGGGTTACGGCAAAAGCTGGATGCACTTTGTGTACAAAACGGACAGTCTCTTTCGAAGTATCAGGGTTCCGCACGGAAACTCATCGGTTAGAAAAGCCATTTCATTTTCTTGAACTTATTTGAACTCCACGCTTTTTGTGTGTCCGAAATGCACCATTAAAAGCCACATCATCAATTTTCAACCCTTTCTTGACTTCATTTGGCATTTTTCATGCAGTTATTGATTTTTTTTGAGCTAAATGACCCTGAAAATGAAAAGCACTACAAATGAACTCAGAAAAGGTTGAAACTTGGCATGGTATCATCATTTCACCCACATAGCATGTGCTAAAAAGTTGAGAGGGTTATGGCAAAAGCTGGATGCACTTCGTGTACAAAACGGACAGTCTCGTTCGAAGTATCAGGGTTCCGCACGGAAACTCGTCGGTTACAAAAGGCATTTAATTTTCGTGAACATATTTGAACTCAAGATTTGTTGTGTGTTCAAAATGCACCATTCAAAACCGCATAATAAATTTTCAACCCTTCCCGACATCATTTGTTATTTTCCATGTAGTTATTGATTTTTTTGAGCTAAATGACCTTCAAATTGAAAAGCACTACAAATGAACCCTGAAAAGGTTGAAACTTGGCATGGTATCATCATTTCACCCACATAGCATGTGCTAAAAAGTTGAGAGGGTTATGGCAAAATCTGGATGCACTTCGTGTACAAAACGGACAGTCTCGTTCGAAGTATAAGGGTTCCGCACGGAAACTCGTCGGTTACAAAAGGCATTTAATTTTCATGAACATATTTGAACTCAAGATTTCTTGTGTGTTCAAAATGAACCATTCAAAACCACATCATCAATTTTCAACCCTTCCCGACATCATTTGTTATTTTCCATGTAGTTATTGATTTTTTTGAGCTAAATGACCCTGAAATTGAAAAGCACTACAAATGAACCCTGAAAAGGTTGAAACTTGGCATGGTATCATCATTTGACCCACATAGCATGTGCTAAAAAGTTGAGAGGGCTATGGCAAAAGCTGGATGCACTTCGTGTACAAAACGCACAGTCTCTCTCGAAGTATGAGGGTTCCGGACGGAAACTCATCGGTTACAAAAGGCATTTCATTTTCTTAAACTTATTTGAACTCCAGGATTTTTGTGTGTTCAAAATGCACCATTCAAAGCCACGTCATCAATTTTCAACCCTGCCCGACATCATGTGTTATTTTTCATACAGTTATTGATTTTTTGAGCTAAATGACCCTGAAATTTAAAAGTACTACAAATGAACTCTGAAAAGTTAGAAACTTGGCATGGTATCATCATTTCACCCACATAGCATGTGCTAAAAAGTTGAGAGGGTTACGGCAAAAGATAGATGTACTTCGTGTACAAAATAGACAGTCTCTTTCGAAGTATCAGGGTTCCGGACGGAAACTCATCGGTTACAAAAGGCATTTAATTTTCATGAACATATTTGAAATCAAGATTTGTTGTGTGTTCAAAATGCACCATTCAAAACCACATCATCAATTTTCAACCCTTCCCGACATCATTTGTTATTTTCCATGTAGTTATTTATTTTTTTGATCTAAATGACCCTGAAATTGAAAAGCACTACAAATGAACCCTGAAAGGGTTGAAACTTGGCATGGTATCATCATTTCACCCACATAGGATGTGCTAAAAAGTTGAGAAGGTTATGGAAAAAGCGGCATGCACTTCGTGTACAAAACGGACAGTCTCGTTCGAAGTATGAGGGTTCCGGACGGAAACTCATCGGTTACAAAAGGCATTTCATTTTCTTAAACTTAGTTGAACTCCAGGATTTTTGTGTGTTCAAAATGCACCATTGAAAGCCACGTCATCAATTTTCAACTCTGCCCGACATCATTTGTTATTTTTCATACAGTTATTGTGTTTTTGAGCTAAATGACCCTGAAATTGGAAAGCACTACAAATGAACTCTAAAAAGGTTGAAACTTGGCACGACATCATCATTTCACCCACATAGCATGTGCTAAAAAAGTTGAGAGGGTTACGGCAAAAGCTGGATGCACTTTGTGTACAAAACGGACAGTCTCTTTCGAAGTATCAGGGTTCCGCACGGAAACTCATCGGTTAGAAAAGGCATTTATTTTCTTGAACTTATTTGAACTCCAGGCTTTTTGTGTGTCCAAAATGCACCATTAAAAGCCGCATCATCAATTTTCAACCCTTTCTTGACTTCATTTGGCATTTTTCATGTAGTTATTGATTTTTTTCAGCTAAATGACCCTGAAAATGAAAAACACTACAAATGAACCCTGAAAGGGTTGAAACTTGGCATGGTATCATCATTTCACCGAAATAGGATGTGCTAAAAAGTTGAGAAGGTTATGGCAAAAGCGGCATGCACTTCGTGTACAAAACGGACAGTCTCGTTCGAAGTATGAGGGTTCCGGACGGAAACTCATCGGTTACAAAAGGCATTTCATTTTCTTAAACTTAGTTCAACTCCAGGATTTTTGTGTGTTCAAAATGCACCATTCAAAGCCACGTCATCAATTTTCAACTCTGCCCGACATCATTTGTTATTTTTCATACAGTTATTGAGTTTTTGAGATAAATGACCCTGAAATTGGAAAGCACTACAAATGAACTCTGAAAAGGTTGAAACTTGGCACGGCATCATCATTTCACCCACATAGCATGTGCTAAAAAAGTTGAGAGGGTTACGGCAAAAGGTGGATGCACTTTGTGTAGAAAACGGACAGTCTCTTTCGAAGTATCAGGGTTCCGCACGGAAACTCATCGGTTAGAAAAGGCATTTATTTTCTTGAACTTATTTGAACTCCAGGCTTTTTGTGTGTCCAAAATGCACCATTAAAAGCCACATCATCAATTTTCAACCCTTTCTTGACTTCATTTGGCATTTTTCATGTAGTTATTGATTTTTTTCAGCTAAATGACCCTGAAAATGAAAAACACTACAAATGAACTCTGAAAAGGTAGAAACTTGGCATGGTATCATCATTTCACCCACATAGCATGTTCTAAAAAGTGGAGAGGGTTACGGCAAAAGATGGATGCACTTCGTGTACAAAACGGACAGTCTCTTCGAAGTATCAAGGTTCCAGACGGAAACTCATCGGTTACAAAAGGAATTTCATTTTCTTGAACTTATTTGAATTCCAAGCTCTTTGTGTGGTCAAGATGCACCATTCAAAGCCACATCGTCATTTTTTAGCCCTTCCCGACATCATTTGTTATTTTTAATGAAGTTATTGATTTTTTGAGCTAAATGACCCTGAAATTGAAAAGCACTACAAATGAACTCTGAAAAAGATGAAAGCTGGCATGGTATCATCATTTCATCCACATAGAATGTGTTAAAAAGTTGATAGGGTGACGGCAAAAGTTGGATGCGCTTCGTGTACAAAACGGACAATCTCTTTCGAAGTATCAGGGTTCCGGACGGAAACTCTCGGTTACAAAAGGCATTTCATTTTCTTGAACTTATTTGAACTCTAGGCTTTTTGTTTGTTCAAAATGCACCATTAAAAACCACATCATCAATTTTCAAACCCTTCCCGACATCATTTGTTATTTTTCATACAGTTATTGATTTTTTGAGCTAAATGACCCTGAAATTGGAAAGCACTACAAATGAACTCTGAGAAGGTTGAAACTTGACATGGTATCATCATTTCACCCACATAGCATGTGCTAAAAAAATTGAGAGGGTTACGGCAAAAGCTGGATGCACTTCGTGTACAAAACGGACAGTCTCTTTCGAAGTATCAGGGTTCCGCACGGAAACTCATCGGTTAGAAAAGGCATTTCATTTTCTTGAACTTATTTGAACTCCACGCTTTTTGTGTGTCCGAAATGCACCATTAAAAGCCACATCATCAATTTTCAACCCTTTCTTGACTTCATTTGGCATTTTTCATGCAGTTATTGATTTTTTTTCAGCTAAATGACCCTGAAAATGAAAAGCACTACAAATGAACTCTGAAAAGGTTGAAACTTGGCATGGTATCATCATTTCACCCACATAGCATGTGCTAAACAGTTGAGAGGGTTACGGCAAAAGCTGGATGCACTTCGTTTCAAAACGGACAGTCTCTTTCGAAGTATGAGGGTTCCGGATGGAAACTCATCATTTACAAAAGGCATTTCATTTTCTTGAACTTATTTGAACTCCAGGCTTTTTGTGTGTTTAAAATGCATCATTACAAGCGACATCATCAATTTTCAACCCTTGCCGACATCATGTGCTATTTTTCATGCAGTTATTGATTTTTTTGAGCTAAATGACCCTCAAATTGGAAAGCACTACAAATGAACTCTGAAAAGGTTGAAACTTGTCATGGTATCATCATTTAACCCACATAGCATATCCTAAAAAGTAGAGAGGGTTACGACAAAAGCTCGATGCACTTCGTGTACAAAAAGGACAGTCTCTTTCAAAGTATCAGATTTCTGAACGGAAACTCATCAGTTACAAAAGGCATTTCATTTGCTTGAACTTATTTGAACTCCAGGATTTTTGTGTGTTCAAAATGCACCGTTCAAAGCCACATCATCAATTATCAACCCTTTCTGACTTCATTTGGTATTTTTCGTGCAATTATTGATTTGTTGAGCTAAATGACCCTGAAATTCAAAAGCACTACAAATGAACTCTGAAAAGTTTGAAACTTGGCATGGTTTCATCATTTCACCCACATAGCATGTGCTCAAAAGTTGACAGGGTTACGGCAAAAGCTGGATGCACTTCGTGTACAAAACGGACAGTCTCTTTCGAAGTATCAGGGTTCCGGACAGAAACTCATCGGTTACAAAAGGCATTTCATTTTCTTGAACTTATTTGAACTCCAGGATTTTTGTGTGTTCAAAATGCACCATACAAAGACACATCATCAATTTTCAACCCTTTCTGACTTCATTTGGTATTTTTCATGCAGTTACTGTTTTTTTTAGCTAAATGACCCTAAAATTGAAAAGCACTACAAATGAACTCTCAAAAGGTAGAAACTTGGCATGGTATCATAATTTAACCCACATAGCATGTGCTAAAAATTTGAGAGGGTTATGGCAAAAGCTGGATGCACTTCGTGGACCAAACGAACAGTCTCTTTCGAAGTATCAAGGTTCAGACGGAAACTCATCCGTTACAAAAGGCATTACATTTTCTTGAACGTATTTGAACTCCAGGCATTTTATGTGTTCAAAATGCACCATTCAAAGCCACATCATCAATTTTCAGCCCTTCCCGACATCATTTCTTATTTTTCATGCAGCTATTGTTTTTTTTAGCTAAATGACCCTGAAATTAAAAAGCAATACAAATGAACTCTAAAAAGGTTGAAAGCTGGCATGGTATCATCATTTCACCCATATAGAATGTGTACATAACAGACAGTCTCTTTCGAAGTATCACAGTTCCGGACGGAAACTCATCAGTTACAAAAGACATTTCATTTTCTTGAACTTATTTAAACTCCAGGATTTTTGTGTGTTCAAAACGCACCAATCAAATCCACATCATCAATTTTCAACCCTTCCCGACATCATTTGTTATTTTTCATGCAGTTATTGATTTTTTTACCTAAATGACCCTACATTGGAACGCACTACAAATGAACTCTGAAAAGCTTGAAACTTGGCATGGTATAATCGTTTCACCCGCGTAGCATGTGCTAAAAAGTCGAGAGGGTTACAGCAAAAGCTGGATGCACTTCATGTACAAAACGGACAGTCTCTTTCGAAGTATCAAGGTTCCGAACGGAAACTCATTGGTTACAAAAGGCATTTAAGTTTCTTGAACTTAGTCGAACTCCAGGCTTTTGATGTGTTCAAAATGCACAATTCAAAGCCACATCATCAATTTTCAACCCTTTCTAACTTCATTTCATATTTTTCATGCAGTTATTGATTTTTTTTGAGCTAAATGACCCTGAAAATGAAAAGCACTACAAATGAACTCTGAAAAGGTTGAATGTTGGCATGGTATCATCATTTCACCCACATAGCATGTGCTAAAAAGTTGAGAGGGTTACGACAAAAGCTGGATGCACTTCATGTACAAAACGGACAATCTCTTTCGAAGTATCAGGGTTCCGGACGGAAACTCATCCGTTACAAAAGGCATTTCATTTTCTTGAACTTATTTGAAATCCAGGCTTTTTGTGTGTTCAAAATGCACCATTCAAAGCCACATCATCAATTTTCAACCCTTCCCGACATCATTTGTTATTTTTCATGCAGTTATTGATTTTTTGAGCTAATTGACCCTGAAATTGTAAAGCACTACAAATGAACTCTAAAAATGAAGAAACTTGGCATGGTATCATTATTTCACCCACATAGCATGTGCTAAAAAGTTGAGAGGGTTACGTCAAAAGCTGGATACACTTTGTGTACAAAACAGACAGTCTCTTTCAAATTATCAGGGTTCCGAACGGAAACTCGTCTGTTACAAAAGGCATTTCATTTTATTGAACTTATTTTAACTCCAGGCATTTTGTGTGTTCAAAATTCACCATTCAAAGCCACATCATCAATTTTCAACCCTTTCTCACTTCATTTGTTATTTTTCATGCAGTTACTGATTTTTTGAACTAAATGACCCTGAACTTGAAAAGCACTACAAATGAACTCTGAAAAGGTAGAAACTTGGCATGGTATCATCAGTTCACCCACATAGCATGTGCTAAAAAAGTTGAGAGGGTTACGGCAAAAGCTGGATGCACTTCATGTACAAAATGGACAGTGTCTTCCGAAGTATCAGGGTTCCGCACGGAAACTCATCGGTTAGAAAAGGCATTTCATTTTCTTGCACTTATTTGAACTCCTGGCTTTTTGTGTGTCCAAAATGCACCATTAAAAGGCACATCCTCAATTTTCAACCCTTTCTTGACTTCATTTCGCATTTTCATGCAGTTATTGATTTTTTTGAGCTAAATGACCCTGAAAATGAAAAGCACTACAAATGAACTCTGAAAAGGTAGAAACTTGGCATGGTATCATCATTTCACCCACATAGCATGTTGTTAAAAGTTGAGAGGGTTACGACAAAAGCAGGATGCACATCGTGTACAAAACGGACAGTCTGTGTCGAAGTATCAAGGTTCTAGATGGAAACTCATCGGTTACAAAAGGCATTTCAATTTCTTGAACTTATTTGAACTCCAGGCTTTTTGTGTGTTCAAAATGCACCATTCAAAGCCACATCATCAATTTTCAGCCCTTCCCGACATCATTTGTTATTTTTCATGAAGTTATTGATTTTTTTGAGCTAAATGACCCTGAAATTGAAAAGCACTACAAATGAAGTCTGAAAAGGATGAAAGGTTGCATGGTATCATCATTTTACCCACATAGAATGTGTTAAAAAGTTGATAGGGTGACGGCAAAAGTTGGATGCACTTCGTGTACAAAACAGATAGTCTCTTTCGAAGTATCAGGATTCCGGACGGAAACTCATCAGTTACAAAAGGCATTTCATTTTCTTCAACTTATTTGAACTCCAGGATTTTTGTGTGTTCACAATGCACCATTCAAAGCCACATCATCAATTTTCAGCCCTTCCCGACATCATTTGTTATTTTTCATGGAGTTATTGATTTTTTGAGCTAAATGACCCTGAAATTGGAAAGCACTACAAATGAACTCTGAAAAGGTTGAAACTTGGCATGGTATCATCATTTCACCCACATAGCATGTGCTTAAAATTTGAGAGGGTCACTTCAAAAGCTGGATGCACTTCGTGTACAAAACAGACAGTCTCTTTCGAAGTATCAGGGTTCCGGACGGAAACTCATCGGTTACAAAAGGCATTTATTTTCTTGAACTTATTTGAACTCCAGGCTTGTTGTGTGTTCAAAATGCACCATTAAAAGCCACATCATCAATTTTCAACCCTTGCCGACATCATTTGGTATTTTTCATGCAGTTATTGATCTTTTTGAGCTAAATGACCCTGAAATTGGAAAGCACTACAAATGAACTGTGAAAAGGTTGAAACTTGGCATGGTATCATCATTTCACCCACATAGCATGTGCTAAAAAGTTGAGAGGGTTACGCCAAAAGTTGGATGCACTTCGTCTACAAAACGGACAGTCTCTTTCGGAATATCAGGGTTGCGGACGGAAACTCATCGGTTACAAAAGGCATTTCATTTTCTTGAACTTATTTGAACTGCAGGATTTTTGTGTGTTCAAAATGCACCATTCAAAGACACATCATAATTTTTCAACCCTTTCTGACTTCATTTGGTATTTTTCATGCAATTATTGATTTTTTTGAGCTAAATGACCCAGAAATTGAAAAACACTACAAATGAACCCTGAAAAGGTTGAAACTTGGCATGGTATCATCAATTCACCCACATAGCATGTGCTAAAAAGTTGACAGAGTTACGGCAAAAGTTGGATGCACTTCGTGTACAAAACGGACAATCTCTTTCGAAGTATGAGGGTTCCGGACGGAAACTCATCGGTTACAAAAGGCATTTCATTTTCTTGAACTTATTTGAACTCCAGGCGTTTTGTTTGTTCAAAATGCACCATTCAAAGCCACGTCATTAATTTTCAACCCTGCCCGACATCATTTGTAATTTTTCATACAGTTATTGATTTTTTGAGCTAAATAACCCTGAAATTGGAAAACACTACAAATGAACTCTGAAAAGGTTGAAACTTGGCATGGTATCATCATTTCACCCACATAGCATGTGCTTAAAAAGTTGAGAGGGTTACGGCAACAGCTGGATGCACTTCGTGTACAAAACAGACAGTCTCTTTCGAAGTATCATGGTTCCGCACGGAAACTCATCGGTTAGAAAAGGCATTTCATTTTCTTGAACTTATTTTAAGTCCAGGCTTTTTGTGTGTTCAAAATGCACCATTAAAAGCCACATCATCAATTTTCAACCCTTGCCGACATCATTTGCTATTTTTCATGCAGTTATTGATTTTTTTTGAGCTAAATGACCCTGAAATTGGAAAGCACTACAAATGAACTCTGAAAAGGTTGAAACTTGGCATGGTATCATCATTTCACCCACATAGCATGTCCTAAAAAGTAGAGAGGGTTACGGCAAAAGCTGGATGCATTTGATGTACAAAACGGACAGTCTCTTTCCAAGTATCAGGGTTCCGGATGGAAACTCATCGGTTACAAAAGGCATTTCATTTTCTTGAACTTATTTGAACTCCAGGCTTTTTGTGTGTTCAAAATGCACCATTCAAATCCACATCATCAATTTTCAACCCTTTCTTGACTTCATTTGGCATTTTTCATGCAGTTATTGATTTTTTTGAGCTAAATGACCCTGTAAATGAAAAGCACTACAAATGAACTCTGAAAAGGTTGAAACTTTGCATGGTATCATCATTTCACCCACATAGCATGTGCTAAAAAGTTGAGAGGGTTACGGCAAAAGTTGGACGCACGTCGTGTACAAAACGGACAGTCTCTTTCAAAGTATCAGTGTTTCGAACGGAAACTCATCGGTTACAAAAGGCATTTCATTTTTCTTGAACTTATTTGAACTCCAGGCTTTTTGTGTGTTCAAAATACACCATTCAAAGCCACATCATCATTTTTCAACCCTTTCCTGACTTCATTTGGCATTTTTCATGCAGTTATTGATTTTTTTGAGCTAAAGGACCCTGAAAATGATAAGCACTACAAATGAACTCTAAAAAGGTTGAAACATGGCATGGTATCATCATTTCACCCACATAGCATGTGCTAAACAGTTGAGAGGGTTACGACAAAACGTGGATGCACTTCTTGTACAATACGGATAGTCTCTTTCAAAGTATGAGGATTTCGGACGGAAACTCATCGGTTACAAAAGGCATTTCATTTTCTTGAACTTATTTGAACTCCTGGCTTTTTGTGTGTTCACAATGCACCATTCAAAGCCACATCATCAATTTTCAACCCTGTCTTGACTTCATTTGGCATTTTTCATGCAGTTATTGATTTTTTTGAGCTAAATGACCCTGAAAATGAAAAGCACTACAAATGAACTCTGAAAAGGTTGAAACTTGGCATGGTATCATCATTTCAGCCACATAGCATGTGCTAAACAGTTGAGAGGGTTAGGACAAAAGCTGGATGCACTTCGTGTACAAAACGGACAATCTCTTTCGAAGTATGAGGATTCCGGACGGAAACTCATCGGTTAGAAAAGGAATTTCATTTTCTTGAACTAATTTGAACTCCAGGCTTTTTATGTGTCCAAAATGCACCATTAAAAGCCATATCATTAATTTTCAACCCTTTCTTGACTTCATTTGGCATTTTTCATGCAGTTATTTTTTTTTTAGCTAAATGACCCTGAAAATGAAAAGCAGTACAAATGAACTCTGAAAAGGTTGAAACTTGGCAAGGTATCATCATTTCACCCACATAGCATGTGCTAAACAGTTGAGAGGGTTACGGCAAAAGCTGGATGCACTTCGTGTACAAAACGGACGGTCTCTTTCAAAGTATCAGGGTTCCAAATGGAAACTAATCGGTTACAAAAGGCATTTCATTTTCTTAAACTTATTTGAACTCCAGGCTTTTTGTGTGTTCAAAATGCACCATTAAAAGCCACATCATCAATTTTCAACCCAAGCCGACATCATTTGCCATTTTTCATGCCGTTATTGATTTTTTTGACCTAAATGACCCTGAAATTGGAAAGCACTACAAATGAACTCTGAAAAAGTTGAAACTTGGCATGGTATCATCATTTCACCCACATAGCATGTGCTAAAAAGTTGAGAGGGTTACGGCAAAAGATGGATGCACTTCCTGTACAAAACGGACAGTCTCTTTCAAAGTATCAGTGTTCCGAACGGAAACTCATCGGTTACAAAAGGCATTTCATTTTCTTGAACTAATTTGAAGTGCAAGCTTTTTGTGTGTTCAAAATGCACCATTCAAAGCCACATCATCAATTTTCAACCCTTTCTTGACTTCATTTGTCATTTTTCATGCAGTTATTGATTTTTTTGTGCTAAATGACCCTGAAAATAAAAAGCACTACAAATGAATTCTGAAAAGGTTGAAACTTGGCATGGTATCATCATTTCACCCACATAGCATGTGCTAAACAGTTGAGAGGGTTACGACAAAAGCTGGATGCACTTCGTGTACAATACGGACAGTCTCTTTCAAAGTATGAGGATTTCGGACAGAAACTCATCGGTTACAAACGACATTTCATTTTATTGAAATTATTTGAACACCAGGCTTTTTGTGTGTTCAAAATGCACCATTCAAATCCACATCATCAATTTTCAACCCTTTCTTGACTTCATTTGGCATTTTTCATGTAGTTATTGATTTTTTTTGAGCTAAATGACCCTGAAAATGAAAAGCACTACAAATGAACTCTGAAAAGGTTGAAATTTGGCATGGTATCATCATTTCACCCACATAGCATGTGCTATACAATTGAGAGGGTTACGACAAAAGCTGGATGCACATCGTGTACAATACGGACAGTCTCTTTCAAAGTATCAGGGTTCTGAACGGAAACTCGTCGGTTACAAAAAGGCATTTCATTTTCTTGAAATTATTTGAACACCAGGCTTTTTGTGTGTTCAAAATGCACCATTCAAAGCAACATCATCAATTTTCAACCCTTTCTGACATCATTTGGTATTTTTCATGCAATTATTATTATTTTTTTAGCTAAATGACCCTGAAAATGAAAAGCACTAGAAATAAACTCTGAAAAGGTTGAAAGGTTGCATGGTATCATCATTTCATCCACATAGCATGTGCTAAAAAGTTGAGAGGGTTACGGCAAAACCTCGATGCACTTCGTGTACAAAACGGAGAGTCTCTTTCGAAGTATGAGGATTCCGGACGGAAACTCATCGGTTAGAAAAGGCATTTCATTTTCTTGAACTAATTTGAAGTACAAGCTTTTTGTGTGTCCAAAATGCACCATTAAAAGCCATATCATCAATTTTCAACCCTTTCTTGACTTCGTTTGGCATTTTTCATGCAGTTATTGATTTTTGTGAGCTAAATGACCATGAAAATGAAAAGCACTACAAATGAACTCTGAAAAGGTTGAAACTTGGCATGGTATCATCATTTCACCCACATAGAATGTGCTAAATAGTTGAGAGGGTTACGGCAAAAGCTGGATGCATTTCATGTACAAAACGGACAGTCTCTTTCCAAGTATCAGGGTTCGGATGGAAACTCATCGGTTACAAAAGGCATTTCATTTTCTTGTACTTATTTGAACTCCGGGATTTTTGTGTGTTCAAAATGCACCATGAAAAGCCACATGATCAATTTTCAACCCTTGCCGACATAATTTGCTATTTTTCATGCAGTTATTGATTTTTTTGAGCTAAATGACCCTGCAAATGAAAAGCACTACAAATGAACTCTGAAAAGGTTGAAACTTGGCATGGTATCATCATTTCACCCACGTAGCATGTGCTAAACAGTTGAGAGGGTTACAACAAAAGCTGGATGCACTTCGTGTACAATACGGACAGTCTCTTTCAAAGTATGAGGATTTCGGAAGGAAACTCATCGGTTACAAAAGGCATTTCATTTGCTTGAACTTATTTGAACTCCAGGCTTTTTGTGTGTTCAAAATGCACCATTCAAACCCACATCATCAATTTTCAACCCTTTCTGGACTTCATTTGGCATTTTTCATGCACTTATTGATTTTTTTGAGCTAAATGACCCTGAAAATGAAAAGCACTACAAATAAACTCTGAAAAGGTTGAAACTTGGCATGGTATCATCATTTCACCCACATAGCATGTGCTAAAAAGTTGAGAGGGTTACGGCAAAAGTTGGATGCACGTCGTGTACAAAACGGACAGTCTCTTTCAAAGTTTCAGTGTTTCGAACGGAAACTCATCGGTTACAAAAGGCATTTCATTTTTCTTGAACTTATTTGAACTCCAGGCTTTTTGTGTGTTCAAAATGCACCATTCAAAGCCACATCATCATTTATCAACCCTTTCTTGACTTCATTTGGCATTTTTCATGCAGTTATTGATTTTTGTTAGCTAAATGACCGTGAAAATGATAAGTACTACAAATGAACTCTGAAAAGGTTGAAAGGTTGCATGGTATCATCATTTCATCCACATAGCATGTGCTAAAAAGTTGAGAGGGTTACGACAAAAGCTGGATGCACTTCGTGTACAAAACAGACAGTCTCTTTCGAAGTATGAGGATTCCGGACGGAAACTCATCTGTTAGAAAAGGCATTTCATTTTCTTGAACTTATTTGAACTCCAGGCTTTTTGTGTGTCCAAAATGCACCATTAAAAAGCCATATCATTAATTTTGAACCCTTTCTTGACTTCATTTGGCTTTTTTCATGCAGTTATTCATTTTTTTGAGCTAAATGACCCTGAAAATGAAAAGCACTACAAATGAACTCTGAAAAGGTTGACTCTTGGCAAGGTATCATCATTTCACCCACATAGCATGTGGTAAACAGTTGAGAGGGTTACGGCAAAAGCTGGATGCACTTCGTGTACAATACGGACAGTCTCTTTCAAAGTATCAGGGTTCCGGACGGAAACTCGTCGATTACAAAAAGGCATTTCATTTTCTTGAACTTATTTGAACTCCAGGCTTTTTGTGTGTTCAAAATGCACCATTAAAAGCCACATCATCAATTTTCAACCCTTTCTTGACTTCATTTGGCATTTTTCATGCAATTATTGATTTTTTTTAGCTAAATGACCATGAAAATGAAAAGCACTACAAATGAACTCTGAAAAGGTTCAAACTTGGCATGGTATCATCATTAAACCCAAATAGCATGTGCTAAACAGTTGAGAGGGTTACGGCAAAAGCTGGATGCACTTCATGTACAAACGGACAGTCTCTTTCCAAGTATCAGGGTTCCAGATGGAAACTCATCGGTTACAAAAAGGCATTTCATTTTCTTGAACTTATTTGAACTCCGGGCGTTTTGTGTGTTCAAAATGCACCATTCATAGCCACATGATCAATTTTCAACCCTTGCCGACATAATTTGCTATTTTTCATGCAGTTATTGATTTTTTTGACCTAAATGACCCTGAAATTGGAAAGCACTACAAATGAACTCTGAAAAAGTTGAAACTTGGCATGGTATCATCATTTCACCCACATAGCATGTGCTAAAAAGTTGAGAGGGTTACGGCAAAAGCTGGATGCACTTCGTGTACAAAACGGACAGTCTCTTTGAAAGTATCAGGGTTTCGAACGGAATCTCATCGGTTACAAAAGGCATTTCATTTTTCTTGAACTTATTTGAACTCCAGGCTTTTTGTGTGTTCAAAATGCACCATTCAAAGCCACATCATCAATTTTCAACCCTTTCTTGACTTCATTTGGCATTTTTCATGCAGTTATTGATTTTCTTGAGCTAAATGACCCCTAAAATGATAAGTGCTACAAATGAACTCTGAAAAGGTTGAAAGGTTGCATGGTATCATAATTTAATCCACATAGCATGTGCTAAAAAGTTGAGAGGGTTACGACAAAAGCTGGATGCACTTCGTGTACAAAACGGACAGTCTCTTTCGAAGTATGAGGATTCCGGACGGAAACTCATCGGTTAGAAAAGGAATTTCATTTTGTTGAACTTATTTGAACTCCAGGCTTTTTGTGTGTTCAAAATGCACCATTCAAAGCCACATCATCAATTTTCAACACTAGCCGACATCATTTGCTATTTTTCATGCAGTTATTGATTTTTTTGACCTAAATGACCCTGAAATTGGAAAGCACGACAAATGACCTCTGAAAAAGTTGAAACTTGGCATGGTATCATCATTTCACCCACATAGCATGTGCTAAAAAGTTGAGAGGGTTACGGCAAAAGCTGGATGCACTTCGTGTACAAAACGGACAGTCTCTTTCAAAGTATCAGTGTTCCGAACGGAAACTCATCGGTTACAAAAGGCATTTCATTTTCTTGAACTTATTTGAACTCCAGGCTTTTTGTGTGTTCAAAACGCACCATTCAAAGCAACATCATCAATTGTCAACCCTTTCTGACATCATTTGGTATTTCTCATGCAGTTATTGATTTTTTTGAGCTAAATGACCCTAAAAATGATAAGTACTACAAATGAACTCTGAAAATGTTGAAAGGTTGCATGGTATCATCATTTCATCCACATAGCATGTGCTAAAAAGTTGAGAGGGTTACGGCAAAAGCTGGATGCACTTCGTGTAGAAAACGGACAGTGTCTACCGAAGTATGAGGATTCCGGACGGAAACTCATCGGTTACAAAAGGAATTTCATTTTCTTGAACTTATTTGCACTCCAAGCTTTTTGTGTGTTCAAAATGCACCATTCAAAGCCACATCATCAATTTTCAACCCTTTCTTGACTTCATTTGGCATTTTTCATGCAGTTATTGATTTTTTTGAGCTAAATGACCCTGAAAATGAAAAGCACTACAAATGAACTCTGAAAAGGTCGGAACTTGGCATGGTATCATCATTTCACCCACATAGCATGTGCTAAATAGTTGAGCAGGTTACGACAAAAGCTGGATGCACTTCGTGTACAATACAGACAGTCTCTTTCAAAGTATGAGGATTTCGGACGGAAACTCATCGGTTACAAAAGGCATTTCATTTTTTTGAACTTATTTGAACTCCAGGCTTTTTGTGTGTTCAAAATGCACCATTCAAAGCCACATCATCAATTTTCAACCCTTTCTTGACTTCATTTGGCATTTTTCATGCAGTTATTGATTTTTTTGAGCTAAATGACCCTGAAAATGAAAAGCACTACAAATAAACTCTGAAAAGGTTGAAACTTGGCATGGTATCCTCATTTCACCCACATAGCATGTGCAAAACAGTTGAGAGGGTTACGACAAAAGCTGAATGCACTTCGTGTACAATACGGACAGTCTCTTTCAAAGTATCAGGGTTCCGGACGGAAACTCGTCGATTACAAAAAGGCATTTCATTTTCTTGAACTTATTTGAACTCCAGGCTTTTTGTGTGTTCAAAATGCACCATTCAAAGCCACATGATCAATTTTCAACCCTGTCTTGACTTCATTTGGCATTTTTCATGCAGTTATTTATTTTGTTGAGCTAAATGACCCTGAAAATGAAAAGCACTACAAATGAACTCTGAAAAGGTTGAAACTTGGCATGGTATCATCATTTCACCCACATAGCATGTGCTAAACAGTTGAGAGGGTTACGGCAAAAGCTGGATGCACTTCGTGTACAAAACGGACAGTCTCTTTCGAAGTATCAGGGTTCCGGATGGAAACTCATCGTTTACAAAAGGCATTTCATTTTCTTGAACTTATTTGAACTCCAGGATTTTTGTGTGTTCAAAATGCACCATTAAAAGCCACATGATGAATTTTCAACCCTTGCCGACATCATTTGCTACTTTTCATGCAGTTATTGATTTTTTTGACCTAAATGACCCTGAAATTGGAAAGCACTACAAATGAACTCTGAAAAAGTTGAAACTTGGCATGGTATCATCATTTCACCCACATAGCATGTGCTAAAAAGTTGAGAGGGTTACGGCAAAAGCTGGATGCACTTCGTGTACAAAACGGACAGTCTCTTTCAAAATAGTAGGGTTCCGAACGGAAACTCATCGGTTACAAAAGGCATTTCATTTTCTTGAACTTATTTGAACTCCAGGTTTTTTGTGTGTTCAAAATGCACCATTCAAAGGAACATCATCAATTTTCAACCCTTTCTGACATCATTTGGTATTTTTCATCTAGTTATTGATTTTTTTGAGCTAAATGACCCTGAAAATGATAAGTACTATAAATGAACTCTGAAAAGGTTGAAAGGTTGCATGGTATCATCATTTCATCCACATAGCATGTGCTAAAAAGTTGAGAGGGTTACGGCAAAAGCTGGATCCACTTCGTGCACAAAACGGACAGTCTCTTTCGAAGTATCAGGATTCCGGACGGAAACTCATCGGTTAAAAAGGCATTTCATTTTCTTCAACTTATTTGAACTCCAGGATTCTTGTGTGTTAAAAATGCACCATTCAAAGCCACATCATCAATTTTCAACCCTTTCAGACTTCATTTGTTACTTTTCATTAAGTTATTGATTTTTTGAGCTAAATGACCTTGAAATTGAAAAGCACTACAAATGAACTCCGAAAAGGAAGAAACTTGGCATGGTATCATAATTTGTTCACAAAACATGTGCTAAAAAGTTGAGAGGGTTACGGCAAAAGCTGGATGCACTTCGTGTACAAAACGAACTGTCTTTTTCGAAGTATCAAGGTTCCAGACGAAAACTCATCGGTTACAAAAGGCATTTCATTTTCTTGAACTTATTTGAACTCCATGATTTTTGTGTGTTCAAAATGCACCATTCAAAGCCACATCATCAATTTTCAACCCTGCCCGACATCATTTGTTATTTTTCATGCAATTATTGATTTTTTTGAGCTAAATGGCCCTGAAATTGGAAAGCACTACAAATGAACTGTGAAAAGGTTGAAACTTGGCTTGGTATCATCATTTCACCCACGTAGCATGTGTGCTAAAAAGTTGAGAGGGGTACGGCAAAAGCTGGATGCACATCGTGTACAGAACGGACAATCTCTTTCGAAGTATCAGGGTTTCGAACGAAAACTCATCGGTTACAAAAGGCATTTCATTTTCTTGAACTTATTTGAACTCCAGGCTGTTTGTGTGTTCAAAATGTACCATTCAAAGCCACATCATCAATTTTCAACCCTTCCTGACATCATTTGTCATTTTTCATACAGTTATTGATTTGTTTGAGCTAAATGACCCTGAAATTGAAAAGCACTACAAATGAACCCTGAAAAGGTTGAAACTTGGCATGGTATCATCATTTCACCCACATAGCATGTGCTAAAAAGTTGAGAGGGTTACGGCAAAAGCTGGATGCACTTCGTGAACAAAACGGACAGTCTCTTTCGAAGTATCATGGTTCCGGACGAAAACTCATCGGTTACAAAAGGCATTTCAATTTCTTGAACTTATTTGAACTCCAGGATTTTTGTGTGTTCAAAATGTACCATTCAAAGCCACATCATCAATTTTCAACCCTTTCTGACTTCATTTCGTATTTTTCATGCAGTTATTGATTTTTTCAGTTAAATGACCCTGAAACTGAAAAGCACTACAAATGAACTCCAGAAAGGCACTAAATTGAAAAGCACTACAAATGAACTCTAAAAAGGTTGAAAGCTCGCATGGTATCATAATTTCGCCCATATAGAATGTGTTAAAATGTTGAGAGGGTTACGGCAAAAGTTGGATGCACTTCGTTTACAAAACGGACAGTCTCTTTCCAAGTATGAGGGTTCCGGATGGAAACTCGTCGGTTACAAAAGGCATTTCATTTTCTTGAACTTATTTGAACTCCAGGATTCTTGCGTGCTCAAAATGCACCATTCAAAGCCAGATCATCAATCTTCAACCCTTTCTGACTTCATTTCGTATTTTTCATGCAGTTATTGATTTTTTTGAGCTCAATGACCCTGAAATTGAAAAGCACTACAAATGAACTCCGAAAAGGTAGAAACTTGGCATGGTATCATAATTTCACCCACAAAGCGTGTGCTAAAAAGTTGAGAGGGTTACGGCAAAAGCTGGATGCACTTCCTGTACAAAACGGACAGTCTCTTTCGATGTATGAGGGTTCCAAAGGGAAATTCATCGGTCACAAAAGGCATTTCATTTTCTTTAACTTATTTGAACTCCATGCTTTTTGTGTGTTCAAAATGCACCATTCAAAGCCACATCATCAATTTTCAACCCTACCCGACATCATTTGTTATTTTTCATGCAATTATTGTTTTTTTGAGCTAAATGGCCCTGAAATTGGAAAGCACTACAAATGAACTGTGGAAAGGTTGAAACTTGGCATGGTATCATAATTTCACCCACATAACATGTGCTAAAAGTTGAGAGGGGTAGGACAAAAGCTTGATGCACTTCGTGTACAAAACGAACAGTCTTTTTCGAAGTATCAAGGCTCCAAACGAAAACTCATCGGTTAATAAAGGCATTTCATTTTCTTGAACTTATTTGAACTCCAGGCTTTTTGTGTGTTCAAAATGCACCATTCAAAGCCACATCAGCAATTTTCAGCCCTTCTCGACATCATTTGTTATTTTTCATGAAGTTATTGATTTTTGTGAGCTAAATGACCCTGAAATTGAAAAGCACTACAAATGAGCTCTAAAAATGATGAAAGTTGGCATGGTATCATCATTTCACCCACATAGAGTGTGTTAAAAAGTTGAGATTGTTACGGCAAAAGCTGGATGCACTTCGTGTACAAAACGAACAATCTCTTTCGAAGTATCAGGGTTCCGGACGGAAACTCATCAGTTACAAAAGGCATTTCATTTTCTTGAACTTATTTGAACTCCAGGCTTTTTGTGTGTTCAAAATTCACCATTCAAAGCGCCATCATCAATTTTCAACCCTTTCTGACTTCATTTCGTATTTTTCATGCAATTATTGAAAATTTTTTACCTAAATGACCCTCAAAATGAAAAGCACTACAAATGAACTCTGAAAAGGATGAAACTTTGCATGGTATCATCATTTCACCCACATAGCATGTGCTAAAAAGTTGAGAGGGTTACGACAAAAGCTGGATCTACTTCGTGTACAAAACGGACAGTCTCTTTCGAAGTATCAGGGTTCCGCACGGAAACTCGTCGGTTACAAAAGGCGTTTCATTTTCTTGAACTTATTTGAACTCCAAGATTTTTGTGTGTTCAAAATGCACGATTCAAAGCCACATCATAAATTTTCAACCGTACCCGACATCATTGGTTATTTTCATGCGGTTATTAATTTTTTTGAGCTAAATGACCCAGAAATTGAAAAGCACTACAAATGAACTCTGAAAAGGTAGAAACATTGCACGGTATCATCATTTCACCCACATAGCATGTGCTAAAAAGTTGAGAGGGGTATGGCAAAAGCTGTATGCACGTCGTGTACAAAACGGACAGTCTCTTTCGAAGTATCAAGGTTCCCGATGGAAATTCATTGGTACAATGGGGCATTTCATTTTGTTGAAATTATTTGAACTCCAGGATTTTTGTGTTTTCAAAATGCACCATTCAAAGCTACATCATCAATTTTCAGCCCTTCCCGACATCATTTGTTATTTTTCATGTAGTTATTGATTTTTTTAGCTAAATAACCCTTAAATTGAAATGCACTACAAATGAACTCTGAAAAGGTTGAAAGTTGGCATGGAATCATCATTTCACCCACATAGAATGTGTTAAAAAGTTGAGAGGATTACGACAAATGCTCGATGCACTTCGTGTACAAAACAGACAGTCTCTTTCGAAGTATGAGGGTTCCGGACGGAAACTCATCGGTTACAAATGGCATTTCATTTTCTTGAACTTATTTGAACTCCAGGCTTTTTGTGTGTTCAAAATGCACCATGCAAAGACACATCATCAATTTTCAACCCTTCCGGACATCATCTGTTATTTCTCATGTAGTTATTGATTTTTTTGAGCTAAATGACCTTGAAATTGAAAAGCACTAAAAAAGAACTCTGCAAAGGTTGAAACTTGGCATGGTATCATCATTTCACCAGCATAGCATGTGCTAAGTAGTTGAGAGGGTTACGGCAAAAGATGGATGCACGTCGTGTACAAAACGGGCAATCCCTTTCAAAGTATCAGGGTTCTGGACAGAAACTCATCGGTTACAAAAGGCATTTCATTTTCTTGAACTTATTTGAACTCGAGGATTTTTGTGTGTTCAAAATGCACCATTCAAAGCCACATCATTAATTTTCAACCCTTTCTGACTTCATTATTGATTTTTTGAGCTAAATGACCCTGAAATTGAAAAGCACTACAAATGAACTCTAAAAACGTATAAACTTGTCATGGTATCATCATTTCACCCACATAGCATGTGCTAAAAAGTAGAGATGGTTACGGAAAAAGTTGGATGCACTTCGTGTACAAAACAAACAGTCCCTTTCGAAGTATCAAGGTTCCGGACGAAAACTCATCGGTAACAAAAGGCATTTTATTTTCTTGAACTTATTTGAACTCCAGGCTTTTTGTGTGTTCAAAATGCACCATTCAATGCCACATCATCAATTTCAGCCCTTCCCGACATCATTTGTTATTTTTCATGCAGTTATTCATTTTTTAGAGCTAAATGACCCTGAAATTGAAAAGCACTACAATTGAACTCTGAAAAGGTTGAACGTTGGCATGGTATCATCATTTCACCCACATAGAATGTGTTAGAAAGTTGAGTGTTACGGCAAAAGTTGGATGCACTTCGTGTACAAAGCGGACAGTCTCTTTCGAAGTATTAGGGCTCCGGACGGAAACTCATCGGTTACAAAAGGCATTTCATTTTCTTGAACTTATTTGAACTCCAAGATTTTTGTGTGTTCAAAATACACCATTCAAAGCCACATCATCAATTTTCAACCCTACCCGACATCATTTGTTATTTTTCATGCAGTTATTGATTTTTTGAGCCAAATGACCCGGAAATTGGAAAGCACTACAAATGAACTCTGAAAAGGTTGAAACTTTGCATGGTATCACAATTTCAGCCACATAGAATGTGATAAAAAGTTTAGAGGGTTACGGCAAAAGCTGGATGCACTTCCTGTACAAAACGGGTAGTCTCTTTCGAAGTATGAGGGTTCCGAACGGAAACTCATCGGTCACAAAAGGCATTTCATTTTCTTGAACTTATTTGAACTCCGTGCTTTCTGTGTGTTGAAAATACACCATTCAAAGCCACATCATCAATTTTCAACCCTACCCGACATCATTTGTTATTTTTCATGCAGTTATTGATTTTTTTGAGCCAAATGACCCTGAAATTGGAAAGCACTACAAATGAACTCTCAAAAGGTTGAAACTTGGCATGGTATCATCACTTCACCCACATAGCATGTGCTAAAAAGTTGAGAGGGGTACGACAGAAGATGGATGCACTTCGTGTACAAAACGGACAGTCTCTTTCAAAGTATCAGGGTTCCGGACGGAAACTCATCGGTTACAAAAGGCATTTCATTTTCTTGAACTTATTTGAACTCGAGGATTTTTGTGTGTTCTAAATTCACCATTCAAAGCCACATCATTAATTTTGGACCCTTTGTGACTTCATTTGGGAATTTTCATGCAGCTATTGATTTTTGGAGCTAAATGACCCTAAAATTGAAAAGCAGTACAAATGAACTCTAAAAAGGTAGAAAGTTGGCATGGTATCATAATTTCAGCCACATAGCATGTGCTAAAACGTTGAGAGGGTTATGGCAAAAGTTGGATGCACTTCCTGTACAAAACGGACAGTCTCTTTCGAAGTATCAAGGTTCCAGACGGAAACTCATCGGTTACAAAAGAAATTTCATTTTCGTGAACTTATTTGAACTCCATGCTTTTTGTGTGTTCAAAATGCACCATTCAAATCCACATCATCAATTTTCAACGCTGCCCGACATCATTTGTTATTTTTCATGCAATTATTGATTTTTTTTGAGCTAAATGACCCTGAAATTGGAAAGCACTACAAATGAACTTTGAAAAGGTTGAAACTTGGCATGGTATCATAATTTCAACCACACAGCATGTGCTAAAAAGTTGAGAGGGGTACGGCAAAAGCTGGATGCACTTCGTGTATGAAACGGACAGTCTCCTCCGAAGTATGAGGGTTCCGAACGGAAACTCATCGGTTACAAAAGGCATTTCATTTTCTTGAACTTATTTGAACTCCATGGTTTTTGTGTGTTCAAAATGCACCATTCAAAGCCGCGTCATCAATTTTCAACCCTGCCCGACATCATTTGTTATTTTTCATGCAGCTATTGATTTTTTTGAGCTAAATGACCCTGAAATTGGAAAGCACTACAAATGAACTCTAAAAAGGTTGAAACTTGGCATGGTATCATCATTTCACCCACATAGCATGTGCTAAAAAGTTGAGAGGGTTACGACAAAAGCTGGATGCACTTCGTCTACAAAACGGACTGTCTCTTTCGAAGTATCAGGGTTTCGGACGAAAACTCATCGGTTACAAAAGGCATTATATTTTCTTGAACTTATTTGAACTCCAGGATTTGTGTCTGTTCAAAATGCACCATTCAGAGCCACATCATCAATTTTCAACCCTTCCCGACATCATCTGTTATTTCTCATGTGGTTATTGATTTTTTTGAGCTAAATGACCCTGAAATTGGAAAGCACTAAAAATGACCTCTGAAAAGGTTGAAAATTGGCATGGTAGCATCATTTCACCAGCATAGCATGTGCTAAGTAGTTGAGAGGGTTACGGCAAAAGATGGATGCACGTCGTGTACAAAACGGGCAATCCCTTTCAAAGTATCAGGGTTCCGGACAGAAACTCATCGGTTACAAAAGGCATTTCATTTTCTTGAACTTATTTGAACTCCAGGATTTTTGTGTGTTCAAAATGCACCATTCAAAGCCACATCATTAATTTTCAACCCTTTCTGACTTCATTATTGATTTTTTTGAGCTAAATGACCCTGAAATTAAAAAGCACTACAAATGAACTCTAAAAACGTATAAACTTATCATGGTATCATCATTTCACCCACATAGCATGTGCTAAAAAGTTCAGATGGTTATGGAAAAAGTTGGATGCACTTCGTGTACAAAACAAACAGTCCCTTTCGAAGTATCAAGGTTCCGGACGGAAACTCATCGGTTACAAAAGGCATTTCATTTTCTTGAACTTATTTGAACTCCAGGCTTTTTGTGTGTTCAAAATGCACCATTCAATGCCACATCATCAATTTCAGCCCTTCCCGACATCATTTGTTATTTTTCATGCAATTATTCATTTTTTAGACCTAAATGACCCTGAAATTGAAAAGCACTACAATTGAACTCTGAAAAGGTTGAACGTTGGCATGGTATCATCATTTCACCCACATAGAATGTGTTAGAAAGTTGAGTGTTACGGAAAAGTTGGATGCACTTCGTGTACAAAGCGGACAGTCTCTTTCGAAGTATTAGGGCTCCGGACGGAAACTCATCGGTTACAAAAGGCATTTCATTTTCTTGAACTTATTTGAACTCCATGCTTGTTGTGTGTTCAAAATGCACCATTCAAAGCCGCGTCATCAATTTTCAACCCTGCCCGACATCATTTGTTATTTTTCATGCAGCTATCGATTTTTTTGAGCTAAATGACCCTGAAATTGGAAAGCACTACAAATGAAATCTAAAAAGGTTGAAACTTGGCATGGTATCATCATTTCACCCACATAGCATGTGCTAAAAAGTTGAGAGGGTTACGACAAAAGCTGGATGCACTTCGTCTACAAAACGGACTGTCTCTTTCGAAGTATCGGGGTTTCGGACGAAAACTCATCGGTTACAAAAGGCATTTCATTTTCTTGAACTTATTTGAACTCCAGGATTTGTGTGTGTTCAAAATGCAGCATTCAAAGCCACATCATCAATTTGCAACCCTTTCTGACTTCATTTGGTATTTTTCATGCAGTTATTGATTTTTTTGAGCTAAATGACCCTGGAATTGAAAAGCACTACAAATGAACTCTGAAAAGGTAGAAACTTGGCATGGTATCATCATTTCACCCACATAGCATGTGCTTAAAATTTGAGAGGGTTGCGGCAAAAGCTGGATGCACTTCATGTACAAAACGAACAGTCTCTTTCGAAGTATCAAGGTTCCAGACGGAAACTCGTCGGTTACAAAACGCATTTCATTTTCTTAAACTTATTTGAACTCCAATCTTTTTGTTACGGCAAAATTCACCATTCAAAGCCACATCATCAATTTTCAGCCCTTCTAGACAACATTTATTATTTAGCATGTAGTTATTGATTTTTTTTTGAGCTAAATGACCCTGAAATTGAAAAGCACTACAAATGAACTCTAAAAAAGGTTGAAAGCTGGCATGGTATCAACATTTCACCCATATACAATGTGTTAAAAAGTTGACAGGGTTACGACAAAAGTTGGGTGCACTTCGTGTACAAAACGGACAGTCTCTTTCGAAGAGTGAGGGTTCCGGACGGAAACTACTCAGTTACAAAAGTCATTTTATTTTCTTGAACTTATTTGAATTCCAGGCTTTTTGTGTGTTCAAAATGCACAATTCAAAGCCACATTATCAATTTTCAACCCTTTCTGACTTCATTTCGTATTTTTCATGTAGTTATTGATTTTCTGAGCTAAATGACCCTGAAAATGAAAACCACCACAAATGAACTCTGAAAATGTTGAAAGTTTGCATGGTATCATCATTTTACCCACATAGCATGTGCTAAAATGTTGAGAGGGTTACGGCAAAAGCTGGATGCACTTCGTGTACAAAATGGACAGTCTCTTTCGAAGTATCAAGGTTCCAGACGGAAACTCTTCGGTTACAAAAGGCATTTCATTTTCTTGAACTTATTTGAACTCGAGGATTTTTGTGTGTTCTAAATGCACCATTCAAAGCCACATCATTAATTTTCGACCCTTTCTGACTTCATTTGGGAATTTTCATGCAGCTATTGATTTTTTGAGCGAAATGACCCTAAATTGAAAAGCACTACAAATGAACTCTGAAAAGGTAGAAACTTGGCATGGTATCATCATTTCACCCACATAGCTTGTGCTAAAAAGTTGAGAGGGTTACGGCAAAAGCTAGATGCACTTCGTGTACAAAACGGACAGTCTCTTTCGAAGTATCAAGGTTCCGGACGGATACTCATCGGTTACAAAAGGCATTTCATTTTCTTGAACATTTTTGAACTCCGGGATTTTTGTGTGTCCAAAATGCACCATTCAAAGCGATATCATCAATTTTGAACCCTTTGTGACCTCATTTGGTATTTTTCATGCAGTTATTGATTTTTTGAGCTAAATGACCCTGAAAATGAAAAGCACTACAAATGAACTTTGAAAAGGTTGAAGGTTGGCATGGTATCATAATTTAACCCACATAGCATGTGCCAAAAGTTGATAGGGTTATGGAAAACTCTGGATGCACTTCGTGTAGAAAACGGACAGACTCTTTCGAACTATCACGGTTCCGAACGGAAACTCATCGGTTACAAAGGGCATTTCATTTTCTTGAACTTATTTGAACTCTAGGATTTTTGTGTGTTCAAAATGCACCATTCAAAGCCACATCATCAATTTTCAACCCTTTCTGACTTCATTTGGTATTTTTCATGCACTACAAACGAACTCTGAAAAGGTTGAAAGTTGGCATGGTATCATCATTTCACCCACATAGCATGTGCTAAAAAGTTGAGAGGGTTACGACAAAAGCTGGATGCACTTCGTGTACAAAACAGAAAGTCTCTTTCGAAGTATCAGGGTTTCAGACGGAAACTCATGTGTTACAAAACGCATTTCATTTTCTTGAACTTATTTGAACCCCAGGCTTTTTGTGTGTTCAAAATGCTCCATTCAAAGCCACATCATTAATTTACAACCCTACCCGACATCATTTGTTATTTTTCATGCAGTTATTGATTTTTTTGAGCTAAATGACCCTTACAATGGAAAGCACTACAAATGAACTTTGAAAAGGTTGAAAGTTGGCATAGTATCATCATCTCACCCACATGGATGTGCTAAAAAGTTTAGAGGGTTACGGCAAAAGCTAGATGAACCTCGTGTACAAAACGGATAGTCTCTTTCGAAGTATCAGGGTTTCGGACGGAAACTCATGTGTTACAAAACACATTTCATTTTCTTGAACTTATTTGAACTCCAGATTTTTTGTGTGTTCAAAATGCACCATTCAACGCCACATCATCAATTTTCAACCCTTCCCGACATCATTTGTTATTTTTCAAGTAGTTATTGATTTGTTTGAGCTAAATGACCCTGAAATTGAAAAGCACTACAAATGAACCCTGAAAAGGTTGAAACTTGGCATGGTATCATCATTTCACCCACATAGCATGTGCTAAAAAGTTGAGAGGGTTACGGCAAAAGCTGGATGCACTTCGTGTACAAAACGGACAATCTGTTTCGAAGTATGAGGGTTCCGAACGGAAACTCATCGGTTACAAAAGGCATTTCATTTTCTTGAACTTATTTGAACTCCAGGTTTTTTGTGTGTTAAAAATGCACCATTCAACGCCACGTCATCAATTTTCAACCCTTTCTGACTTCATTTGGTATTTTTCATGCAGTTATTGATTTTTTAAGTTAAATGACCCTGAAAATAAAAAGCACTACAAATGAACTCTGAAAAGGTTGAAAGTTGGCATGGTATCATCATTTAATACAAAAAGCATGTGATAAAAAGTTGAGAGGGTTATGGCAAAAGCTGGACGCACTACTTGTACAAAACAGAAAGTCTCTTTCGAAGTATGAGGGTTCTGGACGGAAACTCATCGGTTAAAAATGGCATTTCATTTTCTTGAACTTATTTGAACTCCAGGCTTTTTGTGTGTTCAAAATGCACCATTCAAAGCCACATCATCAATTTTCAACCCTTTTTGACTTCATTTCGTATTTTCATGTAGTTATTGATTTTTTTTGAGCTAAATGACCCTGAAAATGAAAGCACTACAAATGAACTCTGAAAAGGTTGAAAGTTGGCATGGTATAATCATTTCACCCACATAGTATGTGCTAAAAAGTTGAGAGGCTTACGGCAAAAGTTGGATGCACTTCATGTACAAAACGGACAATCTCTTTCGAAGTATGAGGCTGCCGGACGGAAACTCATCGGTTACAAAAGGCACTTCATTTTCTTGAACTTATTTGAACTCCAGGGTTTTGTGTGTTCAAAATGAACCATTCAAAGCCACATCATCAATTTTCAACCGTGCCCGACATCATTTGTTATTTTTCATGCAGTTATTGATTTTTTAAGTTAAATGACCCTGAAAATAAAAAGCACTACAAATGAACTCTGAAAAGGTTGAAAGTTGGCATGGTATCATCATTTAATACAAATAGCATGTGATAAAAAGTTGAGAGGGTTACGGCAAAAGCTGGACGCATTACTTGTACAAAACAGAAAGTCTCTTTCGAAGTATGAGGGTTCCGGACGGAAACTCATCGGTTAAAAATGGCATTTCATTTTCTTGAACTTATTTGAACTCCAGGCTTTTTGTGTGTTCAAAATGCACCATTCAAAGCCACGTCATCAATTTTCAACCCTTTCTGACTTCATTTCGTATTTTCATGCAGTTATTGATTTTTTTGAGCTAAATGACCCTGAAAATGAAAGCACTACAAATGAACTCTGAAAAGGTTGAAAGTTGGCATGGTATAATCATTTCACCCACATAGTATGTGCTAAAAAGTTGAGAGGCTTACGGCAAAAGCTGGATGCACTTCATGTACAAAACGGACAATCTCTTTCGAAGTATGAGGCTGCCGGATGGAAACTCATCGGTTACAAAAGGCATTTCATTTTCTTGAACTTATTTGAACTCCGGGCTTTTGTGTGTTCAAAATGAACCATTCAAAGCCACATCATCAATTTTCAACCGTGCCCGACATCATTTGTTATTTTTCATGCAGTTATTGATTTTTTTGAGCTAAATGACCCTGAAATTGGAAAGCACTACAAATGAACTCTGAAAAGGGTGAAACTTGGCATGGTATCTGTTGGGGAACGTTGCATGGGAACAAAAAAATTCCTACGCACACGCAAGATCTATCCTTGGTGATGAGCATCTACGAGAGGTAGAGTGGATGTACATACCCTTGTAGATCGCTAAGCAGGAAGCGTTAAGAAACGCGGTTGGTGTAGTCGAACATCTTCGCGATCCAAATCGCCGAGCGTCCCACAATCTCATCACGATCCGTCCCGCGATCCAATCACGATCCGTCCCATGAACTCATCACGATCCGTCTCATGATCTTGATCACACTCTGTCCCGCGAACTCGTCATGATCCGTTCCGCGATCTTCATCACGAACCGTCTCGCGATCTCGATCACGGTCCTTCCGATCTAGCGCCAAACGGACGGCACCTCCGCGTTTAGCACACGTACAACTCGATGACGATCTCCGCCTTCTTCATCCAGCAGGAGAGAGAGGAGAGGTAGAAGAGTACTCCGGCAGCGTGACGGTGCTCCGGCGATGGTGGTGGAAATATTCCGGCAGGGCTTCGCCTAAGCACTGTAGAAAACCGACGTAGAGGAGAAACTATGCACTAGAGGAACGGGTAGCATGTGGCTGAAAATTCTGTGCCAAAACCCTAAAATCCTCTAGTATATATAGGAGGAGAGGAGGAGGAGTCTTGGCTGCCAAAAATCCAGCCCTTGGGTCGACCAAAGTGGGGAGGAGAGGAGGACTCCTCCACCAATCCTAGTAGGACTAGGATTCCTCCTTTTTTGGCCTTTTTCCACCTTTTTACCTTTGGGCTTTTTCTCCCAGCCGCATGGGCCTTGTGTGGGACTTACACCAGCCCACAAAAGGCTGGTATTTACTCTCCCACAGGCCATGAAGCCTCTTGGGCCGAAATACCCCTCCCGGTGTTCTCCCGGTACACTACCGGCACTCCCGGTACATTACCGATTAGCCCGAAACTTTTCCGGCGACCAAAATGGGACTTCCTATATATATCAATCTTTAGCTCTGGACCATTCCGGAGCTCCTCGTGACGTCCGGGATCTCATTTGGGACTCCAAACAAACTTCGGTCACCACCATACATAACTCTATACTACCGAAACGTCACTGAAACTTAAGTGTGCAGACCCTGCGGGTTTGAGAACTATGTAGACATGACCGAGACACCTCTATGGTCAATAACCAATAGCGGGACCTGGATGCCCATATTGGTTCCTACATATTCTACAAAGATCTTTATCGGTCGAACCTCTATGTCAAGGATTCAGTTAATCCCGTATGATGTTCCCTTTGTTCTTCGGTATGTTTACTTGCCCGAGATTCGATCGTCGATATCTCCATACCTAGTACAACCTCGTTACTGACAAGTCTCTTTACTCATTTCGTAATACAAGATCCCGTGACTAACACTTAGTCACATTGCTTGCAAGGCTTGTTGTGATGTTGTATTACCGAGTGGGCCCTGAGATACCTCTCCGTCACACGGAGTAACGAATCCCAGTCTTGATCCATGCCAACTCAACAGACACCCTCGTAGATAACTGTAGAGCACCTTTATAGTCACCTAGTTACGTTGCGAAGTTTGATACACACAAGCCACTCCTCCAATGTCTGTGAGTTGCATGATCTCATGGTCATAGGAACATATACTTGACATGCAGAAAACAGTAGCAATAAACTGACACGATCATATGCTACGTTTGTAGTTTGGGTCTTGTCCATCACATCATTCTCCTAATGATGTGATCCCGTTATCAAATGACATCTCATGTCCATGGCTAGGAAACCTTAACCATCTTTTATCAACGACCTAGTCCATTAGAGGCATACTAGGGACATGGTTTTGTCTATGTATCCACACATGCATCTAAGTCTGCGATTAATACAATTTATAGCATGGATAATAAACGATTATCATGAACAAGGAAATATAATAATAACTAATTTATTATTGCCTCTAGGGCATATTTCCAACAGTCTCCCACTTGCACTAGAGTCAATAATCTAGTTTACATCACTATGTGATTCGCATTGTTATGAATCTAACACCCAATGAGTTCTGGGGCTCGATCATGCTTTGCACGTGAGAGAGGTCTTATAGTCAACGGGTCTGCAACATTCAGATCCGTGTATACTTTGCAAATCCCTATGTCAAACTGTAAACACTGCTACCACACTCCACTTGGTACTATTCCAAATGGCTACTCCACTATATGTATCCTAATTGCTATTATGAGTCATCCGAATTGTTGTTAAAGCTTGCATCGATGTAACTCTTTACGACGAACTCTTTATCACCTCCATAACCGAGAAACATCTCCTTAGTCCTCTGGTTACTAAGGATAATTTTGACCGCTGTCCAGTGATCTTACTCCTGGACCACTTGGTGTACCCCTTGACAGACTCATGGCAAGGCACACACAGGTGCGATACACAGCATGGCATATTGTACAGAGCCTATGTCTAAGGCATAGGGGACGACTTTCGTCCTTTCTCTTTCTTCTGCCGTGGTCGAGCTTTGAGTCTCACTCAACTTCACACCTCAAATCAGGCGAGCAATCTTTCTCTGACTGATCCATTTTGAACTCTTTCAAAATCTTGTCAAGGTATGTACTCATTGAAAGTCTCATCAAGCATCTTGATTTATCTCTATAGATCTCGATGCTCAACAATTAGGTAGCTTTATCCAGGTCTTCCTTTAAAAAACCTCCTTTTAAACAACCGTTTATGCTTTCCAGAAATTCTACATCATTTCCGATCAACAATATGTCAACCACATATGCTTACCAGAAACTCTATAGTGCTCCCACTCACTTTATTGCAAATACAAGTTTCTCATAAACTTTGTATAGACTCAAAAAAAACTTTGATCACCTCATCAAACTGTATATTCCAACTCCGAGATGCTTGCTTCAGTTCATAGAAGAATCACTGAAGCTCGCACATCTTTTAGCATCCTTAGGACTGACAAAACCTTCTGGTTGTATCTCATACAACCTTTCCTTAAGGAAGGAAACGATGTTTGGGCATCCATCTGCCAGATTTCATAATTGAAAAATGCAGCAACTACTAACATAATTCCAACAGACTTTAGCATCGCTACGAGTGAGAAAGTCTCATCGCAGTCAACTCTTTGAACTTGTCGTAAACTACTTTGCAACAAGTCGAGCTATACAAATGGTAACATTTACCATTAGCGTTTGTCTTCATTTTAAAGATCCATTTGTACTTTAACGACCAGCCGTCCAACGAGCAAGTCCACCAAAGTCTATACTTGGTTTTCATACAAGGATCCTTTCTCGGATTTCATGGCCTCTAACCATTTGTTGGTTTCCGGGCCCATCATCGCTTCTCCATAGTTCATAGGTTCATCGTTGTCCAACAACATGACCTCCAAGACAGGGTTGTCGTACCGCTCAGGAGCAGTATACATCCTTGTCGCCCTATGAAGTTTGATAGTAACTAGATCTGAAGCTTCATGATCATCATCATTAACTTCCTCTTCAACTGATGTAGGCTTCACTGAAACATCTTTCTCCGCTGCGCCACTTTCTGGTTGAAGTGAGGGTTCAATAACCTCATCAAGTTCTATTTTCCTCGTAGGTCGATAGTAACTTGATCCTAAGCTTCATGATCATCATCATTAACTTCCTCTTCAACCGACATAGGCTTCACAGAAACATCTTTCTGCGCTGTGCTACTTTCTGGTTGAAGCAGAGGTTCAATAACCTCATCAAGTTCTATCCTCCTCCCACTCAATTCTTTCAAGAGAAACCTTTTTCTCGAGAAAGGATCCAGTTTTAGCAATAAACATTTTATGCTTGGATCTGAGATTGAAGGTTCACCCAACTGTTCTTAGGGTATTCTATGAAGATGCATTTGTCCACTTTGGGTTCGAGATCATTAGGTGAAAACATTTTCCACACAAGCATCGTAGCCCCAAGCATTAAGAAATGACAACTTTAGGTTTCTATCAAACCATAGTTCACACGGTGTGATCTCAACGGATTTAGATGGTGCCCTATTTAAAGTGAATGTAGTTGTCTCTAATGCATAACCCCAAAATTATAGTAACAAAATGATAATAGACATCATAGCACGCACCATGTCCAATAGAGCACGACTATGACTTTCGGACACACCATCACACTATGGTGTTCCAGGTGGCGTGAGTTGTGAAACAACTTTCACATTGTCTAAAGTTGTATGCCAAACTCGTAACTCGGATATTCACCTCCATGATCATATCGCAAACATTTTTATCTTCTTGTCGCGATGATCTTAAACTTCACTCTGAATTTGCTTGAACCTTTCAAACAATTCAAACTTGTGTTTCATTAAGTAAATATACACTATATCTACTCAAATCATCAGTGAAGGTAAGAAAATAATGATATCCACCGCACGCTACAAGACTCACTGGATTGCATACATCAACATGTATCATTTCCAATAAATCATTTGCCCGCTTCATCAAAACAGAAAACGGGGTCCTTAGTCATCTTGACCAGAGGCATGGTTCGCATGTCTCAACCGATTCGAGATTGAATGAGTCCAAAGATCCATCAGCATGGAGTTTCTTCATGCGTTTTATACCAATATGACACTTAGCGGCAGTGCCACAAGTATGTGGTACTATTATTATTAACTTTGTATATCTTTGGCATCAATGTTATGAACATGTGTATTACTACGATCAAGTTTCAACAAACCATTCTTACTGGGTGCATGACCGTTGAAGGTATTATTCATGTAAATAGAATAACCATTATTCTCCAACTTAAATGAATAACTGTGTTGCAATGAACATGATCTAATCACGTTCATGCTCAACGCAAAACACCAACTAACATTTATTTAGGTTTGTCACTAATCTCGAAGGTAGAGAGAGCGTGCGATGGTTATCACATCAACCTTGGAAACATTTCCAACACACATCGTCACCTCACACTTAGCTAGTTCTCCGTTTACTCCGTAGCCTTTATTTCGAGTTTCTAACATTTAGCAACCGAACCGATATCCAATACCCAAGTGCTACTAGGAGTACAAGCAAGGTACACATCAATAACACGTATATCAAATATACTTCTGTCGATGTTGCCAGCCTTCTTATCTACCAAGTATCTAGGGTTGTTCCGCTTCAGCGACCTCTCTCCTCATAATTGAAGCACTTAGTCTCGGGTTTGGGTTCAACTTTGGGTTGCTTCACTGGAGCAGCAACTGACTTGCCATCCATGAAGTTTCCCACCTTGCCCTTGCCCTTCTCGAAACTAGTGGTTATACTAACCATCAACACTTGATGCTCCTTCTTGATTTCTACCTTCGCGGTCTCAAACATCGCGAACAGCTCAGGGATTATTAATTCTATCCCTGGCATTTTATAGTTCATCACCAAGTTCTAGTAGCTTAGTGAAAGTGACTTGGAGAACTATATCAATCACTATCTTATCTGGAAGATGAAGTCCCACTCGATTCAAGCGATTGTAGCACCCGGACAATCTGAGCACATGCTCAACGATTGAGCTATTCTCGTTCATCTTGCAGGCAAAGAATCTTGTTGGAGATCTCATATCTCGCAACACAGGCATGAGCCTGAGATACTAATTTCAGCTCTTAGAACATCTCTTATGTTCCGTGACGTTCAAAATGTTTCGGAGCCTCAATTCTAAGTCGTAATGCATGAAGCACTAAACTATCAAGTAGTCGTCAGAACATGCCTGTCAGATGTTCGCAACATCTACAGACGACGCTAGAGGGGTTGGCGCACCGAGCAGTGCATTAAGGACATAAGCCTTCTGTGCAGCAATGAGGACAATCCTCAGATCACGGAGCCAGTCCGCAATATTGCTACCATCATCTTTCAACTCTTTTTCTCTAGGAACATATAAAAATTCAAGGGAGCTACAACGCGAGCAAGTAATCTACAACATAATTTGCAAAGACACTACTGACTATGTTCATGATAATGAGTTCAATTAATCATATTACATAATAACTCCCACTCAAATTGACATCCCTCCGGTCATTCGAGTGATACATGATCCAAATTCACCAACTCAAGTCCGATCATCACGTGAGTTGAGGTGGTTACAATGGTGAACATCATCTTGTTGATCATATCTACTATATGACTCATGTTCGACCTTTCGGTCTCTTGTGTTCCGAGGCCATGTCTGTACATGCTAGGCTCGTCAAGTTTAACCCGAGTGTTCTGCACGTGCAACACTGGCTTGCACCCGTTGTATGTGAACGTAGAGTCTATCACACCCGATCATCACGTGGTGTCTCAACACGACGAACTTTCGCAACGGTGCACACTCGGGGAGAACACAATTTTATCTTGAAATTTAAGTGAGGGATCACCTTATAATGCTACCGTCGTACTAAGAAAAACAAGGTGCATAAAAGGATTAACATCACATGCAATTCATAAGTGACATGATATGGCCATGAACTTGTGCTTTAGATCTCCATATTGAAAGCACCGGCATGATCTCCATCATCACCGGCACGACACCATGATCTCCATCATCTTGATCTCCATCAACGTGTCACCATCGGGGTTGTCATGCCCTGCATGTTTCTACTACTATTGCTACCGTTTAGCGATAAAGTAAAGCATTACAAAGCGCTTAATGATTGACACGCAGGTCATACAATAATTAAAGACAACCCTATGGCTCTTGCCGGTTGCCCTACTCATCGACATGCAAGTCGTGAAATTCTATACATCACATGATCATCTCATACATCACATATATCACATCATGTAATTGGCCATATCACATCACAACATACCCTGCAAAAACAAGTTAGACGTCCTCTAATTGTTGTTGCATGTTTTACGTGGCTGCTACGGGTATCTAGCAAGAACAATTCTCATCTACGCAAAAACCACAACGGTGATACATTAGTTGCTTTTCAACCTTCTCAAGGACCGCCTTTGTCGAATCCGATCCAACTAAAGTGAGAGAAACTGGCACCCGCAAGCCATCTATGCAACAAGTTGCGGTCGAGGGAACTGGTCTCTCGTAAGCGTACGAGTAATGTTGGTCCGGTCCGCTTCATCTCACAATACCGCTGAACCAAAATCCGACCAAGGGAGGAAGCAATCTAAGCATCAACGCCCACAAACCTTTTGTGTTCTACTCGAGATCTCATCTACACATAGACCTAGCTCATGATGCCACTGTTGGGGAACGTTGCATGGGAAACAAAAAAATTCCTATGCACACGCAAGATCTATCCATGGTGATGAGCATCTACGAGAGGGAGAGTGGATCTACATACCCTTGTAGATCGCTAAGCGGGAAGCGTTATGAAACGCGGTTGGTGTAGTCGAACATCTTCGCGATCCAAATCGCCGAGCGTCCCGTGAACTCATCACGATCTGTCTCATGATCTTGATCACGATCTGTCACGCGAACTCATCACGATCCATTCTACGATCTTCATCACGAACCGTCGCGCGATCTCGATAACGGTCCTTCCGATCTAGCGCCGAACGGACGGCACCTCCGCGTGCAGCACACGTATAGCTCGATGACGATCTCCGCCTTCTTGATCCAGCAAGAGAGAGAGGAGAGGTAGAAGAGTACTCCGGCAGCATGACGGCACTCCGGCGATGCTGGTGGAACTATTTCGGCAGGGCTTCGCCTAAGCACTGCAGAAAACCGATCTAGAGGAGAAACTATGCACTAGAGGAACGGGTAGCACGTGGCTGAAAATTCTGTGCCAAAACCCTAAAATCCTCTAGTATATATAGGAGGAGAGGAGGAGGAGTCTTGGCTGCCAAAAAGCCAGCCCTTGGGTCGACCAAAGTGGGGAGGAGAGGAGGACTCCTCCTCCAATCCTAGTAGGACTAGGATTCCTCCTTTTTTGGCCTTTTTCCACCTTTTTCCCTTTGGGCTTTTTCTCCCAGCCGCATGGGCCTTGTGTGGGACTTACACCAACCCACAAAAGGCTGGTATTTACTCTCCCACAGCCCATGAAGCCTCTTGGGTAGAAATACCCCTCCCGTGGCCTCTCGGTACACTACCGACACTTCCGGTACATTACCGATTAGCTCGAAACTTTTCCGGCGACCAAAATGGGACTTCCTATATATCAATCTTTACCTCCGGACCATTCCGGAGCTCCCCGTGACATCCGGGATCTCATCCGAGACTCTGAACAAACTTTGGTCACCACCATACATAACTCTATAGTACCGAAACGTCACTAAACCTTAAGTGTGCAGACCCTGCGGGTTCGAGAACTATGTAGACATGACCGAGACACCTCTACGGTCAATAACCAATAGCGGGACCTGGATGCCCATATTGGTTCCTACATATTCGACGAAGATCTTTATCGGTCGAACCTCTATGTCAAGGATTCAGTTAATCCCGTATGATGTTCCCTTTGTTCTTCGGTATGTTTACTTGCCCGAGATTCGATCGTCGGTATCTCCATACCTAGTTCAACCTCGTTACCGGCAAGTCTCTTTACTCGTTCTGTAATACAAGATCCCGTGACTGACACTTAGTCACATTGCTTGCAAGGCTTGTTGTGATGTTGTACTACCGAGTGGGCCCTGAGATACCTCTCCATCACACGGAATAACAAATCCTAGTCTTGATCCATGCCAACTCAATAGACACCCTCGTAAATACCTGTAGAGCACCTTTATAGTCACCCAGTTAAGTTGCGACATTTGATACACACAAGGCACTCCTCCGATGTCCGTGAGTTGCATGATCTCATGGTCATAGGAGCATATACTTGACATGCAGAAAACAGTAGCAATAAACTGACACGATCATATGCTACGTTTGTAGTTTGGGTCTTGTCCATCACATCATTCTCCTAATGATGTGATCCCTTTATCAAATGACCTCTCATGTCCATGGCTAGGAAACCTTAACCATCTTTGATCAATGAGCTAGTCCATTACAGGCATACTAGGGACATGGTTTTGTCTATGTATCCACACATGCATCTAAGTCTCCAATCAATACAATTTATAGCATGGATAATAAACGATTATCATGAACAAGGAAATATAATAATAACTAATTTATTATTGCCTCTAGGGCATATTTCCAACAGTATCATCATTTCACCCACATAGCATGTGCTAAAAAGTTTAGAGGGTTACGGCAAAAGCTGGATGCACTTCGTGTACAAAACAGACACTCTCTTTCGAAGTAACGGTTTCGGATGGAAACTCGTCGGTTACAAAAGGCATTTAATTTTTCTTGAACTTATTTGAACTCCAGGCTTTTTTGTGTGTTCAAACTGCACCATTCAAAGCCACATCATCAATTTTCAACCTTTTCTGACTTCATTTCGTATTTTTCATGCAGTTATTGATTTTTTGAGCCAACTTACCCTGAAATGAAAAGCACTACAAATGAACTCTGAAAAGGTAGAAAGTTGGCATGGTCTCATCATTTCACCCACATAGCATGTGCTAAAAACTTGAGAGGGTTACGGTTAAAGCTGGATGCACTTCGTGTACAAAACGGACATTCTCTTTCGAAGCATCAGGGTTCCGGACGGAAACTCATCGGTTACAAAAGGCATTTCATTTTCATGAACTTATTTGAACTCCAGATTTTTTGTGTGTTCAAAATGCACCATTCAAAGCCACATCATCAATTTTCAACCCTGCCCGACATCATTTGTTATTTTTCATGCAGTTATTGATTTTTTTGAGTTAAATGACCCTGAAATTGGAAAGCACTAGAAATGAACTCTGAAAAGGTTGAAACTCGCCATGGTATCATCATTTCACCCACATAGCATGTGCTAAAAAAGTTGAGAGGGTTACGGCAAAAGCTGGATGCACTTTGTGTACAAAACAGATAGTCTCTTTTGAAGTATCAGGGTTCCGCACGGAAACTCATCGGTTACGAAAGGCATTTCATTTTCTTGAACTTATTTGAACTCTAGGATTTTTGTGTGTTAAAATGCAGCATTCAAAGCCACATCATCAATTTTCATCCCTTCCCGACATCATTTGTTATTTTTCATGCAGTTATTGATTTTTTTGAGCTAAATGACCCTGAAATTGGAAAGCACTAAAAATGAACTCTGAAAAGGTTGAAACTTGGCATGGTAGCATGTTCTAAAAATTTGAGAGGGTTACGGCAAAAGCTGAATGCACTTCGTGTACAAAGCGGACAATCTCTTTCAAAGTATCAGGGTTCCGAACGGAAACTCATCGGTTACAAAAGGCATTTCATTTTCTTGAACTTATTTGAACTCTAGGCTTTTTGTGTGTCCAAAATGCACCATTCAACGCCACATCATCTATTTTCAACCCTTTCTTGACTTCATTTGGCATTTTTCATCTAGTTATTGATTTTTTGAGCTAAATGACCCTGAAATTGAAAAGCACTACAAATGAACTATGAAAAGGTTGAAAGTTGGCATGGTATCATCATTTCACCCACATAGCATGTGCTAAAAAGTTGAGAGGGTTACGGCAAAATCTGGATGCACTTCGTGTACAAAACGGACAGTCTCTTTCGAAGTATCAGGGTTCCGGACGGAAACTCATCGGTTACAAAAGGCATTTCATTTTCTTGAACTTATTTGAACTCCAGGCTTTTTGTGTTTTCAAAATGCACCATTAAAAGCCACATCATCAATTTTCAACCCTTGCCGACATCATTTGCTATTTGTCATGCGGTTATTGATTTTTTGAGCTAAATGACCCTGAAATTGGAAAGCACTACAAATGAACTCTGAAAAGGTTGAAACTTGGCATGGTATCATCATTTCACGCACATAGCATGTGCTAAAAAAGTTGAGAGGGTTACGGCAAAAGCTGGATGCACTTCGTGTACAAAATGGACAATGTCTTTCGAAGTATCAGGGTTCCGCACGGAAACTCATCGGTTAGAAACGGCATTTCATTTGCTTGAACTTATTTGAACTCCAGGCTTTTCGTGTGTCCAAAATGCACCATTAAAAGCCACATCATGAATTTTCAACCCTTTCCTTACTTCATTTGGCATTTTTCATGCAGTTATTGATTTTTTTAAGCTAAATGACCCTGAAAATAAAAAGCACTAAAAATGAACTCTGAAAAAGTTGAAAGTTGGCATGGTATCATCATTTCACCCACATAGCATGTGCTAAAAAGTTGAGAGGGTTACGGCAAAAGCTGGATGCACTTCGTGTACAAAACGGACAGTATCTTTTGAAGTATCAAGGTTCCAGACGGAAACTCCTCGGTTGTAAAAGGCATTTCATATTCTTGAACTTATTTGAACTCCAGGCTTTTTGTGTGATCAAAATGCACCAATGAAAGCCACATCATCAATTTTCAACCCTTGCCGATATCATTTGTTGTTTTTCATGCAGTTATTGATTTTTTTTAGCTAAATAACCCTGAAATTGGAAAACACTACAAATGAACTCTGAAAAGGTTGAAACTTGGCATGGTATCATCATTTCATGCACATAGCATGTGCTAAAAAGTTGAGAGAGTTTCGGCAAAAGCTGGATGCATTTTGTGTACAAAACGGACAGTCTCTTTCAAAGTATGAGGGTTCCGAACGGAAACTCATCGGTTACAAAAGACATTTCATTTTCTTGAACTTATTTGAACTCCAGGCTTTTTGTGTGTTCAAAATGCAGCATTCAAAGCAACATCATCAATTTTCAACCTTTTCTGACATCATTTGGTATTTTTCATGCAGTTATTGATTTTTTTGAGCTAAATGACCCTCAAAATGAAAAGCACTAGAAATGAACTCTGAAAAGGTTGAAACTTGGCATGGTATCATCAGTTCATCCACATAGCATGTGCTAAAAAGGTAAGAGGGTTATGGAAAAAGCTGGATGCACTTCGTGTACAAAACAGATAGTCTCTTTCGAAGTATGAGTGTTCCGCACGGAAACTCATCGGTTAGAAAAGGCATTTCATTTTCTTGAACTTATTTGAACTATGGGCTTTTTGTGTGTTCAAAATGCAGCATTCAAAGCCACATCATCAATTTTCAACCCTTCCCGACATCATTTGTTATTTTTCATGCAGTTATTGATTTTTTTGAGCTAAATGACCCTGAAAATGAAAAGCACTACAAATTAACTCTAAAAATGTTGAAAGTTGGCATGGTATCATAATTTCACCCACATAGCATGTGCTAAAAAGTTGAGAGGGTTACGGCAAAAGCTGGATGCACTTCGTGTACAAAACGGACAGTCTCTTTCGAAGTATCAGGGTTCCGAACGGAAACTCATCGGTTACAAAAGGCATTTCATTTTCTTGAACTTATTTGAACTACAGGCTTTTTGTGTGCTCAAAATGCACCATTAAAACCAACATCATCAATTTTCAACCCTTTCTGACATCATTTGGTATTTTTCATGCAGTTATCGATTTTTTTTGAGCTAAATGACCCTGAAAATGAAAAGCACTACAAATGAACTCTAAAAAGGTTGAAAGTTGGCATGGTATCATCATTTTGTCCACATAGCATGTGCTAAAATGTTGACAGGGTTCTGGCTAAAGCTGGATGCACTTCGTGTACAAAATGGACAGTCTCTTCCAAAGTATTAGGGTTTCGAACGAAAACTCATCGGTTACAAAAGGCATTTCATTTTCTTGAAGTTATTTAAACTCCAGGCTTTTTGTGTGTTCAAAATGCACCATTCAAAGCCACATCATCAATTTTCAACCCTTTCTGACTTCATTTGGTGTTTTTCATGAAGTTATATATTTTTTTAGCTAAATGACCCTGAAATTGAAAAGCACTGCAATTGAACTCTGAAAAGGTTGAAAGTTGGCATGGTATCATTATTTCACCCACATAGAATGTGCTAAAAAGTTGAGAGGGTTACGGCAACAGCTGGATGCACTTTGTGTACTAAACGGACAGTCTCTTTCGAAGTATCAGGGTTTCGGACGGAAACTCATCGGTTACAAAAGGCATTTCATTTTCATGAACTATGAACTCCAGATTTTTTGTGTGTTCAAAATGCACCATTCAAATCCACATCATCAAATTTCAACCCTTGCTGACATCATTTGCTATTTTTCATGCAGCTATTGATTTTTTGAGCTAAATGACCCTGAAATTGGGAAGCACTACAAATGAACTCTGAAAAGGTTGAAACTTGGCATGGTATCATCATTTCACGCACATAGCATGTGCTAAAAAAGTTGAGAGGGTTACGGCAAAAGTTGGATGCTCTTCGTGTACAAAATGGATAGTCTCTTTCGAAGTATCACGGTTCCGCACGGAAACCCATCGGTAAGAAAAGGCATTTCATTTTCTTGAACTTATTTGAACTCCAGGCTTTTTGTGTGTCCAAAATGCACCATTCAATCGACATCATCATTTTTCAACCCTGCCCGACATCATTTGTTATTTTTCATGCAGTTATTGATTTTTTGAGCTAAATGACCCTAAAATTGGAAAGCACTACAAATGAACTCTAAAAAGGTTTAAACTTGGCATGGTATCATCATTTCAGCTATGTAGCATGTGCTAAAAAGTTGAGAGGGTTACGGCAAAAGTTGGATGCACTTCATGTACAAAACGAAAAGTCTCTTTCAAAGGATCAGGGTTTCGAACGAAAACTCATCGGTTACAAAAGCCATTTCATTTTCTTGAACTTATTTGAACTCCAGGCTTTTTGTGTGTTCAAAATGCACCATTCAAAGCCACATCATCAATTTTCAACCCTTTCTGACTTCATTTGGTGTTTTCATGCAGTTATTGTTTTTTTTGAGCTAAATGACCCTGAAATTGAAAAGCACTGCAAATGAACTCTGAAAAGGTTGAAACTTGGCATGGTATCATCATTTCACCCACATAGCATGTGCTAGCAAGTTGAGAGGGTTACGGCAAAAGATGGATGCACTTCGTGTACAAAACACACAGTCTCTTTCGAAGTATCAGGGCTCCGGACGGAAACTCATCTGTTACAAAAGGTATTT
The DNA here is from genome assembly GCA_022496015.1 of Hordeum marinum. NCBI lineage: Eukaryota > Viridiplantae > Streptophyta > Magnoliopsida > Poales > Poaceae > Hordeum > Hordeum marinum. Next base: position 437,164,036 of record CM039677.1, read on the forward strand.
CGTTTTCTTGAACTTAATTGGACTCCAGGATTTTTGTGTGTTCAAAATGCACCATTCAAAGCCACATCAGCAATTTTCTGCCCTTCCCGACATCATTTGTTATTTTTCATGTAGTTATTGATTTTTTGGGGCTAAATGACCATGAAATTGATGAAAAGGTTGAAAGCTGGCATGGTATCATCATTTCACCCACATAGAATGTGTTAAAAAGTTGAGAGGGTTATGGCTAAAGCTGGATGCACTTCGTGTACAAAATGGACAGTCTCTTTCAAAGTATCAGGGTTCCGGACGGAAACTCATCGGTTACAAAAGGCATTTCATTTTCTTGAACTTATTTGAAATCTAGGATTTTTGTGTGTTCAGATTGCACCATTCAAAGCCACATCATCAATTTTCAACCCTTCGTGACATCATTTTTTATTTTTCATGCGGTTATTGGTTTTTTTGAGCTAAATGACCCTGAAATTGAAAAGCAGTACAAATGAACCCCGAAAAGGTTTAAACTTGGCATGGTATCATCATTTCACCCACATAGCATGTGCTAAAAAGTTGAGAGGGTTACGGCAAAAGATGGATGCACTTCGTGTACGAAACGGACAGTCTCTTTCGAAGTATCAGGGTTCCGAACGGAAACTCATCATTTACAAAAGGCATTTCATTTTCTTGAACTTATTTGAACTCCAGGCTTTTTGTGTGTTCAAAAAGAACCATTCAAAGCCACATCATCAATTTTCATCCCTTTCTGACTTCATTTGGTATTTTTCATGCAGTTATTGATTTTTTTGAGCTAAATGACCCTGAAAAGGAAAAGCATTACAAATGAACTCTGAAAAGGTTGGAAGTTTGCATGGTATCATCATTTCACCCACATAGGATGTGCTAAAAATTTGAGAGGGTTACTGTCGTGGATTTGTCACGGCAGATGTCCGGGTGAACGGACTTAGGTTTGGGGCGAGACGCAACTACGTGGCAGCTTGAAGGGGTTGATCGGAATCGAGAAGACACGGAGTTTTTCCCAGGTTCGGCCCCTCCAATGGAGGTAAAAGCCTATGTCTTGCTTGTCTGGTATTGATGATGATGAAGATCTCTCGGTTATAAGGGTGCTAATTGCTACCTCTAATCTCTTGTGCCTCTAATCTCTTGTGTTGTCTAAACTTGTAGACTTTTTGTCTCTTGAGAACTTGTCCTTCTAGGGGTGCTCTACCCCTCCTTATATAAGTGGAGAGGGCAGGTTTACAAATAGAGTCCTAATAGGAGTAGGATTAGGACTAGTCTCTCACGAATCCTACTCCGGGTCTTATTTCCTTTAAGGGAATCCTTCTCTCTTGTGGGCTTCTCCTGTGGGCCTTCTCTTGTGAGCCTCCTGGCGCCGGCTCACCCGCCGGGTCTTGGGCTTGGTCATCCTGCGACCCGCTTGTCGGGTCATAAATTAGATGTCATGTCTTTAACGGGTCTCCTGTGAGTTGCCTGGCCGGGTCATTAATAAGATTTCATGTCTTCGGCCGGGTCTCCTGTGAGTCGCCAGGCCGGATCATACCATGGGGTATATCCTCGTCATTAGCCCCCAGGTTAGGTTGAATTTATTCATGGTAAGCTCCTGAAATAAGAGTAACAAATATGTTAAATGGCCGGCTTGCTCTTTTGGCCGGCTTATAAAATGGCTTCTTAGAAATCCGGGTCTTTTCTCCATATGAATGAGTCGTCTTGATAATCATCTTGCTTGTCAATGTCTTTTGAAAAATATTGAGAATAGAACACCCATATGCCATTGAGTTGGCTTCCGATACTCTTGGCGGGTCATCTCCGCCGGGTCATAATCATTGATGATGCCCGGTCATTATCGTTGGTGACTCTGGGTTAAATAACTAGAATCCTGCTGACTTGATTAATATTGGGATGAAAATCCATCTGATGTAGAACTGGACTTCCATTGTTGTGAAGCAGGGCGTCTTATATAAACTCTGGCGGGTTATGATCTTTTGATAACACAGGGTCATAAGTGTTGGTGACGCCAGGTCTAACAACTGAACTCTATATTTAATATCTTGAAAATTCTCCTCAAAGTTTTTGATATGTCCATATTACCTGTAGCCCCCAAGCTCCGAGATTATCCATGATAACTTGGTGCTTTGCAAATAACATTTTGGACTGTGTAGCCCCCAAGTGCCGGGTTGTCCTGCCTGCCGCAACATGGGACTTATAATTGCCTTATATCTTATAATGCTTCGGCACGTGTAGCCCCCAAGGGCTGGATCATCAGTAAGCTTCGGCGGGTGTAGCCCCCAAGGGTCGGCTCATCAGAATGTGATGCGTCGGGTCTTCAATTTGAATCTCTTAATCTGTTGGAACAGCTGAATACTGTAGCCCCCAAGTGCCGGGTCAGTAAGAATTACTAAGCTGGGACTTTAGAAAAACATAGAAGGGCCGGCTCATCTCCTTGAGATAATATGGTCTTGCTGACAATGTAATGGTTTTGAAAACCGGCTTGCATTAGCCCCCAAGTGTCGTGGTGCATGCTTGCAGCGACATGGGACTTGCATAATTGATATAAACTTGGACTTGGATAATGTAGCCCCCAAGTGTCGGGTCGTCTGCCTGCGGCAACTTGGGACTATGTGAGAATAATACGTCTCACCATAATTTGTTGAATGAATCTTTGACCATGGTCGTAATATAACTCAGAATGAATATCCTGGAATAATTTCTTTGTCTTTGACATGAAATTCCTGCTCATGGTTGCGGTGCAACCCGGCAAATATAAGTTTGACAAATCCGTGAGTGTTGTAGATTACCATAGAGAATAATTAAAGAAATTCGAGAACCGGCCAATTAGATGACACGGCATTATATCTGATAGGGCGGCTCTTGAAAGATAATAATTTCTCCGAGCTGGTTTTGAAAAAATCCCAATCATTTATTACTGGTTATGATAAACCATGAAGATCCAGCCATGTTGGCTATTAAAAAATCCATTTGCTCTTGCAAAACACTTAACGGCGGCTCATATTTTAAGAGATAGTACCTGCAAAAAATAAACCAAACATGATATATTCTGCATTGTTGAAAGGGCGGCTTGAAAAAGCTCAACCCGGAGATGTTTATACCTTTCATAACATTGCTCCTTTTCTCATAATCTTACTCTGACCCAGCTTGATAAGCCGGCATGTTATCTAGAGGTGGGAAGCCCCCTTGATAATCCATGGCTCCACCTTTTAGCTCCCATTTGAGAGCACCTTTGTAGTAGCTTTAAGGATTATTTTGCCTTTCTTCAATGCAGCTCCGGATGTATATATTTACGTCTCTCCGTGTTTTTGTTTTACCGGCTCTTTTTTGATTGATCCCCCCTTTGTATGAATCCATCTTGAACTTTTAGAGCCGACGCTTGTATTTGAAGATGTCACGCATTCTCCAGTAATTTAGAGCCGGCCGAGCACTTTGAAACTTGTCAACCGGAGTAGTATGACTCCGGCTCTTGTAAGATGAACTTTGTCGAGAACTGGTCATCGTAGGGTAATGTAAGCTGTACCTAAAGGTAAGAAGCCTCCATCGACAACCGCGGCTAATAATGAGCCGGAAGCGGCGTAAAGCCGGCTATTTGTAGGGCAATGTAAGCTGGACCTAAAGGTAAGAAGCCTCTTGTTAATGTTTTAATATTGTATGCACAGACGCCGGCTGTCGATGGGAGATGTAAGTTATACCCTAAGGAAAGAAGCCTCCATTGACAACCGCGGCTAATGATTAGCCTGAAACGGCATAAAGCCGGCTGTTTGAAGGGAGATGTAAGCTATACCCGAAGGCAAGAAGCCTCCTTCAACAGCTATAGTTGATAAGCAACTGAGTTTTGGCGTAAAACACCGGTTGTTAGGGTGAGATAAGCGCCCGTCGGTAAGAAGCCCCCTTCGACAACCGCGGTTAATAAGTAACCGGAAGTGGCATAAAGCCGACCATTTGGGTGAGATAAGCGATACCCATCGGTAAGAAGCCCCCTTCGATGTCCGCAGTTGATAAGCAACTAGAATTTGGTGTACACGCTGTTGTCTTAGGGTCATGTAAGCTATACCAAAGGTAAGAAGCCTCCATCAACAACAACGCTTAATGTAACCAAACTAGGCATAAAGCCAACTGTGCAAGGGAGATGTAAGCTATACCCGAAGGCAAGAAGCCTCCTTGCAACAGTTTAATAACAGCTGGCTGTGCAAAGGAGATGTGAGCTATACCCGAAGGCAAGAAGCCTCTTTGCAATAGTGCTTAATTGGGCATAACGCCGGCTGTGCAAGGGAGATGTAAGCTATACCCGAAGGCAAGAAGCCTCCTTGCAACAGTGTAAAAGCAGACTATGAAGGGGAGATGTAAGCTATACCCGAAGGCAAGAAGCCTCCCTGCAACAGTGCTTAATGTAACCAAACTAGGCATAAAGCCAACTGTGCAAGGGAGATGTAAGCTATACCCGAAGGCAAGAAGTCTCCTTGCAACAGTTTAATAACAGTTGGCTGTGCAAAGGAGATGTAAGCTATACCCGAAGGCAAGAAGCCTCTTTGCAAGCCGGTTTAACTTTAACCAGTTCAGGGTCTCTTAACGAGATTGACCGTCAACTCCTTTGAGCGGTTCAGGGTCTCTAGGCGAGATTGGCCGTCAATTTCTTGAACCGGCTCAGGGTCTCTAGGCGAGATTGGTCGTCAATTTCTTGAACCGGCTTAGGGTCTCTAGGCGATATTGGCCGTCAATTTCTTGAACCGGCTCAGGGTCTCTAAGCGAGATTGGCCGTCAATTTCTTGAACCAGCTCAGGATCTCTAGGTGAGATTGACTGGTAAGAGTTCAACGGGTCACCTCAATCTTAGCTGGTACAGGGTCTCTATCGAGATTGGCCGTCAATTCTTTGAACCGGCTCAGGGTCTCTAGGCGAGATTAACCGGTAAGGCACGCGAGTCACATCGCGGAGCAGCATCAATATTGTAAGCCGCCATCATGTATGAAGAAACGACAGAAGCTCCAAGTGTCTTTATGATGATCCAATGATCCGGGCACGCATGTTTGAATGGTGCATCACGGCGGTCCGTCCTCTTGGGCAACTTTTAATCATCAGCCAATAATGTAGTAGCCCCCAGGATTGGGTTTTTCTCTTGCAAAGACTCTGGGTTCTCGTTAAAAACGACCAAATGTGTCTCGCCATGTCTATAGCCCCCGAGTCTTAAGTTGACTCGAAGAGGCGGCTTGAGAATCTTCACTGGAAGTTTGAGGTTGGCCGTGGCGGGTTATAAATGATCCCGTATGAATTGCTTCAATGATCCGGTCGATGGTTCATCCCGGCTGGTTGTTGAAGTGAACCAAATAGTAATGGCGGCGACTTGCGCGCCTGTCCGTTGGACGGCTCATATCGACGAGCACTGCACTGATATGTTGATGTAGATCAAACTGTGGGTCACCTCTTGCGCGTGTCCGTTGGGCGGCTCATACAGGCGAGCACTGCACCGATATGTTGATGTAGACGTAGAAACCACCCACGGCATTGTAAGCCGGTGCGCGGATATCGCGGCTTGCCACCTCCATTGGGTGGCTCATACTGGCGTGTTGACATAGACCGGGCCACGACGACGGCGGTGTTGCGCGCATTCATTAAGCAACGCGACACAAATGAATACCAGTATGGAATGATGTTGGTGTGCGGGCCGTCTTCGTGGTACAATGCCACTTGAATAGTTGTCCTGTGTAAAACATATGACAAAGACAGAGTAATTGTTCTTTTAAAGTAATTAATGTATACCGACAAAATAGATGGAATAGATAGCACCTGATTTTTGTTGTCAGATGAAAAAGGTCATAGTAAGACAACCGGTTCAGATGGTTTTTTTGACTGAGCTGTACTGTGGTGGATATCCGCAAAAACATCATCCGGGGTGAATGCGGGCAACGAACGAGACGAAGCCAGTCGGGCGACAAAGGCCGGTGGGCCTGGCACGGTGTGGTAACCAGCCGGGAGCCATGGCGCGGCTGGCGGGTGCCGCGGCGGCTCACAGCCGAGGAGAAGGCCACGACAGCGGCGGGTCTCGAGCGGTGGCTCGCAACCGGGGGTGCTGGAGAACCGGTCGAGGTGGGCTTATGGCGCGGATGGCGAGCACTGTGGGTGAGGCGCGGGAGAGCCGGAGGCCATGGTAGCATCGGGGCGGTTGCAACGCGGCAGGGTGATTTGGAGGCCGTGGCGACTCCGGGCGCGGCCGTTTGACCCGGCGGCGGAGGCGGCTCAGCACGAGCGAGCGGAGGCCGGGAGCGGCTCGGTGAGCAGGCCTCAGCGGCGGGCCGGCACGAGGCCGTGTGAGGCGGGAGCAGAGGGTCACGGACGAGCTAGCGGCCATGCTGAGCCAGCCCTGGCGCGGCGGGGCCGATGGCTGCGGGGGCGGATGAGCACGGTGCGGAGGAACGCGCGGAGGTGAAGAGGCGAAGCCAGCTATGGCACGGTGAGCGAGTCAAGGCAGAGCGGCGGCTTCAGGCGCGGCGTGGTCACGGCGAGCCATAGCAACCTTGACACAGCTACGGTGGCGGACGCGGGCCAGCGAGAGCAGCGGCCACAACGGCAGCCATAGCGTGGGCGGCTCAGACGCTCAGTGGGGGAGCGGTGGAGCAACCAGCCGGGGCGAACGCGCTACCCCCCGGAGGCTGCGGCGGGTGCTGGAGCGAAGCTACAAGGCCGGCTCTGGGCGAGCACCCGCGGTGGCAGAGGTACATGGCGAGTCGCGGCAGGAGAGGCACCGGCGGGTCGTAGTTCGCGGCAGGAGAGGCGCCGACGGGTCGCACTTCGTGGCAGGAGAGGCGTCGGCGGGTCACAGTTCGCGGCAGGAGAGGCGCCAGTGGGTCGCAGTTCACGGAAGGAGAGGCGCCGGCGGGTCAACATCTGTTTCAGAGTCGAGATTGATCTGTTCAATCCGTGACAGTCCCGGACCCGGAATCGCTGGATGTACCGATGTGAAACAAGGCTAGGTCTGCTTGACGGTTTCTCCTGGGATTGTCGCGGTGGCTGCACTGCCAACTTAGGTCCTTGTAAATTCCAAAGTTCATCATGATTCTGGTAATAAAACAATGAATTTGGCCGGCTCAGCTCAAGGTTGCATCATGCCAGGCTATCCTGCATGATTGATCCGTGCAGGCTCTTCTTCCTCCGACTCATAAAATTTCTTGATCCCTAAAGAGATCCCTCCAAGAACACAGCATCACCGTGCGAGCCCCACGGTGGGTGCCAACTGTCGTGGATTTGTCACGGCAGATGTCCGAGTGAACGGACTTAGGTTCGGGGCGAGACGCAACTACGTGGCGGCTTGAAGGGGTTGATCGGAATCGAGAAGACACGGAGTTTTACCCAGGTTCGGCCCCTCCGATGGAGGTAAAACCCTACGTCCTGCTTGTTTGGTATTGATGATGATGAAGATCTCTCAGTTACAAGGGTGCTAATTGCTACCTCTAATCTCTTGTGCCTCTAATCTCTTGTGTTGTCTAAACTTGTAGACTTGTGTCTCTTCAGAACTTGTCCCTCTAGGGGTGCTCTACCCCTCCTTATATAAGTGGAGAGGGTAGGTTTACAAATAGAGTCCTACTAGGAGTAGGAGTAGGACTAGTCTCTCAAGAATCCTACTCCGGGTCTTATTTCCTTTAAGGGAATCCTTCTCTCTTGTGGGCCTTCTCCTATGAGCCGCCTGGCGTGGGCTCACCCGCCGGGTCTTGGGCTTGGTCATCATGTGACCCACTTGTCGGGTCATAAATAAGATGTCATGTCTTTAACGGGTCTCGTGTGAGTTCCCTGGCCGGGTCATTAATAAGATGCCATGTCTTCGGCCGGGTCTCCTGTGAGTCGCCAGGCCGGGTCATACCATGGGGTATATCCCCGTCAGTTACGGCAAAAGCTGGATGCACTTCGCGTACAAAACAGACAGTCTCTTTCGAAGTATGAGGGTTTCGGACAGAAACTTGTCGGTTACAAAAGGCATTTCATTTTCTTGAACTTATTTGAACTACAGGCTTTTTGTGTGTTCAAAATGCACCATTCAAAGCCACATCATTATTTTTCAACCCTACCCGACATCATTTGTTATTTTTCATGCAGTTATTGATTTTTTGAGCTAAATGACCCTGAAATTGGAAAGCACTACAAATGAACTCTGAAAAGGTTTAAACTTGGCATGGTATCATCACTTCACCCACGTGGCATGTGCTACAAAGTTGAGAGGGTTACGGCAAAAGTTGGATGCGCTTCGTGTACAAAACGGACAGTCTATTTCGAAGTATCAGGGTTTCGGACGAAAACTCATCGGTTACAAAAGGCATTTCATTTTCTTGAACTTATTTGAACTCCAGGCTTTTTGTGTGTTCAAAATGCACCATTCAAAACCACATCATCAATTTTCAACCCTTTCTGACTTCATTTGGTATTTTTCATGCAGTTATTGATTTTTTTTGAGCTAAATGACCCTGAAATTGAAAAGCACTACAAATGAACTCTGAAAAGGTTGAAAGTTGGCATGGTATCATCATTTAACCCACATAGCATGTGCTAATAAGTTGAGAGGGTTACGTCAAAAGCTGGATGCACTTCGTGTACAAAACGGACAGTCCCTTTCGAAGTATCAGGGTTTCGGATGGAAACTCATGTGTTACAAAAGGCATTTCATTTTCTTGAACTTATTTGAACTCCAGGCTTTTTGTGTGTTCAAAATGCACCATTCGAAGGCACATCATCAATTTTCAACCCTTTCTGACTTCAGTTGGTATTTTTCATGCAGTTATTGTTTTTTTTGAGCTAAATGACCCTGAAAAATAAAAGCACTACAAATGAACTCTGAAAAGGTTGAAAGTTGGCATGGTATCATCATTTCACCCACATAGCATGTGCTAAAAAGTTGAGAGGGTTACAGCAAAAGCTGGATGCACTTCGTGTACAAAACGGACAGTCTCTTTCGAAGTATCAGGGTTCAGCCCGGAAACTCATCGGTTACAAAAGGCATTTCATTTTCATGAACTTATTTGAACTCCAGATTTATTGTTTGTTCAAAATGCACCATTCAAAGCCAATCATTAATTTTCAACCCTTCCCGACGTCATTTGTTATTTTTCATGCAGTTATTGATTTTTTGAGCTAAATGAGCCTGAAATTGAAAAGCACTACAAATAAACTCTGAAAAGGTTGAAACTTGGCATGGTATCATCATTTCACCCACATAGCATGTGATAAAAAGTTGAGAGGGTTAAGTCAAAAGCTGGATGCACTTCGTGCACAAAATGGACAGTCTCTTTCGAAGTATCAGGGTTCCGGACGGAAACACGTAGGTTACAAAAGGCATTTCATTTTCTTGAACTTATTTGACTCCAGGCTTTTTGTGTATTCAAAATGCACCATTCAAAGCCACATCATCGATTTTCAACCCTTCCCGACATCATTTGTTATTTTTCATGTACTTATTGATTTTTTGAGCTAAATGGCCCTGAAATTGAAAAGCACTACAAATGAACGCTGAAAAGGTTGAAAGTTGTTATGGTATCATCATTTCACGCACATAGCATGTGTTAAAAAGTTGAGAGGGTTACGGCAAAAGCTAGATGCATTTCGTGTACAAAACGGACAGTCTCTTTCGAAGTATCAGGGTTCCGGACGGAAACTCGTCGGTTACAAAAGGCATTTCATTTTCTTGAACTTATTTGAACTCCAGGCTGTTTGTGTGTTCAAAAAGCACCATTCAAAGCCACATTATCAATTTTCAATCCTCCCGACATCATACCAGCAAGCACCTGAAACACCCCGTGGGTGTCTATAGGTGTTATTTACACAAATTATTTCAGCAACTATCAAATTACTTTGAGAGATGTTTATGTTGGCTTGTGCTATTTTTCAGACACAGGTTACACGATCACTCGACGCATATGTGCGCCATCTTCGTCGCTACTCAGGCTTAGTTGCCACGATGATCATTCGTGTGTTTTGACTTGTTCAGCCGCCCCGCATGCCGTCACTTGCTCGGACACCTCTTCGACGACAATCTCGACTTGGCTGCCCCATGCGTTGTCACTTGGTCAGACACCTCTTCGATGACAAGCTCGACTCGGCTGTCCCGTGCGCCGTCACATGGTCAAACACCTCTTCGATGACAAGCTTGACTCGGTCGCCTAGTGCGCCGTCACTTGGTGAGACTCCTCTTCGATGACAAGCTTGACTCGGCCGTCCCATGCACCATCGCTTTGTCGGACTCCTCTTCGATGACAAGCTCGACTCAGCCGCCCCGCGTGCTATCACTTGGTCGGATTCCTCTTCGACGACAAGCTCGACTCGGCCACCCCGTGCGTCGTCATTTGGTCGACTCCTCTTCGACGACAAGCTCGACTCGTCTACCCCACGCACCATCACTTGGTCGCCCCGCATGCTGTCACTTCTCTGTACGCGTCATCATCACCTGGTGACCCTGCACGCTATCACTTTGTTGTACGCGCCATCATCACCCGGTCGCCCGCGCGCCATCACGTCGCTGTATACGTCTTCATCACCCGGTCGCCCGCGCGCCATCACGTCGATGTATACGTCTTCATCACCCGGTCGCCCCGCGCGCCATTGCTCATCTGGACACATGTACAACATAACCCCCAGTGGGTGAACGACTTAGCTGCGAACCTGATTTCGCCTAAGTTAAAAACTGCTCCGAGTGAGGACATCATCCACACTCGGGGGCTTAGCTGCGACTCCATATCGCCTAAGTTAAAAACCACTCCTAGTGACGACATCATCCACATGCGGGGGCTTAGTTGCGACTCTGTATCGCGTAAGTTAAAAACCACTCCGAGTGAGGACATCATCCACACTCGGGGGGCTTAGCTGCGACTCCGTATCGCCTAAGTTGAAAACTGCTCCGAGTGAGGACATCATCCACACTCGGGGGCTTAGCTGCGACTTCGTATCGCCTAAGTTAGAAACTGCTCTGAGTGAGGACATCATCCACACACAGGGGCTTAGCTACGACTCCATATCGCCTAAGTTAAAAACCACTCCGAGTGAGGACATCATCCACATTCGGGGGCTTAGCTGTGACTTCATATCGCCTAAGTTAAAAACCACTCCGAGTGAGGACATCACCCACACTCCGGGGGCTTAGCTGTGACTATGTATCACCTATGTTAAAAACTACTCTGAGTGAGGACATCAGTCACACTCAGGGACTTAGCTGTGATTCCTTATCGCCTAAGCTAAAAACTGCTCAGAGGGAGGACATCATCCACACTTGGGGGTTAGCTGCGACTCCGTATCGCCTAAGTTAAAAACTGCTCCGAGCGAGGACATCATCCACACTTGGGGGCCTAGCTACGAATTCGTATCACCTAAGTTAAAAACTGCTCCGAGTGAGGACATCATCCATACTCGGGGGTTTAGCTGTGACTTCGTATTGCCTAAGTTAAAAACTGCTCCGAGTGAGGACATCATCCACACTCAGGGGCTTAGCTGCGACTCCGTATCGCCTAAGTTAAAAACCACTCCGAGTTTGGACATCATCCACACTCGGGGGCTTACCTACGACTCCATATCGCCTAAGTTAAAAACCACTCCGAGTGAGGACATCATCCACACTCAGGGACTTAGCCTTGATCCAGAAATCATATAAGGCAGGTTCAATAAGCATTCAACATGCCAAGCACACGAGGATTTACCTAACTGGCCCAGTTCCAGGCTATATTTATTTACCGTGCCCGGCGCACAAAGATCAGTCTAACTGATTCAGCTCCAGATTGCCACAATTTACTATGCCAAGCGCATCAGAGTTCACCTGTTTAGTTCAGTTCCACACTAGAAGACTTAAACCCTCTGTCTGACTCATCTAGTCCGACAGAGGCTTGGGGACTACAGCCAGGGGGTGCACTCAGCGTGCCCCCACTGGAAGAGAAATAAAAACATTCTGGTCGGTCAAGTCCGACAGCAACATTCAAGTTCAACAAACTCAATAGACTCCAACCGACTGCCAGCAATCAGTCACAGTCTCAGGGGCTACTATTGGGGATACACAAAACAAGTAGGCCCATGACTAGTCTAAATATCATAACAACATGGGGTCCACACATCAGGTGGGTCCAGATAAATACATACATACTATCCACTCGGAAATGTACATTCCCTCCACTCAGATGACAGTAAAACATTCGACATCCTAACTCACTCGGATATGCGATGACCAGCAACCCACAAGGCAGTCAAGACTGTTGGAAATATGCCCTAGAGGCAATAAATAAAATGGTGATTATTATATTTCCTTGTTCATAATAATTGTCTATTGTTCATGCTATAATTGTATTAACCGGAAACCGCAATACATGTGTGAATACATAGACCACACCATGTCCCTAGTGAGCCTCTAGTTGAGTAGCTCGTTGATCAATAGATGGTCATTGTTTCCTGGCCATGGACATTGGATGTCGTTGATAACGGGATCACATCATTAGGAGAATGATGTGATGCACAAGACCCAATCCTAAGCATAGCACAAGATCGTGTAGTTCGTCGGCTAGAGCTTTTCAAATGTCAAGTATAATTTCCTTAGACCATGAGATTGTGCAACTCCCGGATACTGTAGGAATGCTTTGGGTGTATCAAACATCACAATGTAACTGGATGACTATAGAGGAGCACTTTAGGTGTCTCCAAAAGTGTCTGTTGGGTGGGCACGAATCGAGACTGGGATTTGTCACTCCGTATGACAGAGAGGTATCTTTGGGCCCACTCGATAATACATCATCATAATGAGCTCAATGTGACTAAGGAGTTAGTCATGGGATCATGTGTTACAGAATGAGTAAAGAGACTTGCCGGTAACGAGATTGAACAAGGTATAGGGATACCGACGATCGAATCTCGGGCAAGTAACATACCGATGGACAAAGGGGATTGTATACGAGATTAATTGAATCCCTGACATCGTGGTTCATCCGATGAGATCATCGTGGAACATGTGGGAGCCAATATGGGTATCCATATCCCGCTATTGGTTAATGTCCGGAGAGATGTCTAGGTCATGACTGCATGGTTCCCGAACCCGTAGGGTCTACATAGTTAAGGTTCGGTGACGCTAGAGTTGTAATGGGAATTGTATGTGGTTACCAAAAGTTGTTTGGAGTCTTGGATGAGATCCCGGACATCACGAGGAGTTCCGAAATGGTCCGGAGGTGAAGATGTATATATGGGAAGTCCAGTTTCAGTCATCGAAAAGGTTTTGGGGTTTATCAGTATTGTACCGGGACCACCAAAGGGGTTCCGAGGTCCATCGGGAGGGTCCACTGCCCCGAAGGACCTAATGGGCTGTAGTTGGGTGGGAACCAGCCTCTTAGTAGGCTAGTGAGCCCCCAAGGGCCCAAGGTGCCTAACCCTAGGGGGTGGGGGCACCTCCCACCTAACTTGGCGGGGGGGCAAGTCCCCCCGGTGGGCCACCGCCCCCCTCTAGATGGATCTCGGGGGGCCGCCGCCCCCCTCTACATGGATCTAGGGGGCCGCCCCCCTCTCCCCTCCCTATAAATAGTGGGGGTGGGAGGGCATCCGCACCCTTCCCCTGGTGCAGCCCTACCCCTTCCTACACCTCCTCCTCCTCCATAGCGCTTAGCGAAGCTCTACCGTAGAACCACGAGCTCCACCGCCACCACGTCGTCGTGCTGCCGGAGCTCTCTCTCAACTTCTCCCCCTTGCTAGATCAAGAAGGAGGAGATGTCCCCGGGTTGTACGTGTGTTGAACGCAGAGGCGCCGTCCGTTTGGCGCTTGGATCGGATCTTCCGCGATTTGAATCGCCGCGAGTATGACTCCATCAAGGGTATGAAGATGCACTCCCTCTCTCTCATTGCTGGCATCTCCTAGATTGATCTTGGTGACACATAGCAATTTTTTGAATTATTACTACGTTCCTAACAGTGGCATCATGAGCTAGGTCTATGCGTAGATTCTATGCACAAGTAGAAGACAAGTAGTTGTGGGCGATGATTTGGTTAATTTGCTTGTCATTACTAGTCTTATCTTGATTTGGTGGCATTGTGGGATGAAGCGGACCGGACCGACTTTACACGTACGCTTACGTGAGTCAGGTTCCACCACCTGACATGCACTTGTTGCATAAGGTGGCTAGCGGGTGTCTGTCTCTCTCACTTTAGTCGGATCGGATTCGATGAAGAGGGTCCTTATGAAGGGTAAATAGCAATTGGCATATCACCATTGTGGCTTTCGCATAGGTAAGAAACGTTCTTGCTAGAAACCCATAGCAGCCACGTAGAACTTGCAACAACAATTAGAGGACGTCTAACTTGTTATTGCAGGGTATGCTATGTGATGTGATATGGCCAAAAGTATGTGATGAAATATATGTGATGTATGAGTTTCATCATGTTCTTGTAATAGGAATCACGACTTGCATGTCGATGAGTATGACAACTGGCAGGAGCCATAGGAGTTGTCTTAATTTATTGTATGACCTGCGTGTCAATCAAAAACGCCATGTAATTACTTTAATTTATTGCTAACCATTAGCCATAGTAGTAGAAGTAATAGTTGGCGAGACAACTTCATGAAGACACGATGATGGAGATCATGATGATGGAGATCATGGTGGCGTGCTAGTGACAATGGTGATCATGTCGCGCCCCGAAGATGGTGATCAAAGGCGCAAGATGACATTGGCCATATCTTATTTGCTTAGAACAAAGGTAGCATAAATAAGATGATCCATCACTAAAATTTCAAGAAATGTGTTCCCCCTAAGTGTGCACCGTTGTGAAGGATTGTTGTTTCGAAGCACCACATGATGATCGTGTGTGATAGATTCTAATGTTCGCATACAAGGGGTGTAAGCTAGATTTACACATGTGAAACACTTAGGTTGACTTAACGAGCCTAGCATGTACAGACATGGCCTCGGAACACGAGAGACCAAAAGCTCGAACATGAGTCGTATAGTAGATGCGATCAAGATGATGACTAGTTCGTCTCACGTGATGATCGGACACGACCTAGTCGATGTGGATCATGTATCACTTAGATGACTAGAGGGATGTCTATCTGAGTGGGAGTTCATTAAATAATTTGATTAGATGAACTTAATTATCATGAACTTAGTCTAAAATTGTCTTTACAATCTATATTGTAAATCCAATGGCCCACGCTAATGTTGCCCTCAACTTCAACGCGTTCCTAGAGAAAACCAAGCTGAAAGACAATGGAAGCAACTATACGGACTGGGTCCGTAACTTGAGGATCATCCTCATAGCTTCCAAGAAATTATATGTCCTTGATGCACCGCTAGGTGACGCACCCGTTTTCCCAGCAACTCAAGACGTTCTGAACGCCTAGCAGTCACGTAGTGATGATTACTCCCTGGTTCAGTGTGGCATTCTTTATAGCTTAGAACCGGGGCCTCAAAAGCATTTTCAGCAACATGGAGCATATGAGATGTTCCAAGAGTAGAGAATGATTTTCCAAGCTCATGCCCAGGTCGAGAGATATGAAGTCTCCGACAAGTTCTTCAGTTGTAAGATGGAGGAAAATAGTTCTGTCAGCGAACACATACTCAAAATGTCTGGGTTGCACAACCGCTTGTCTTGGCTAGGAGTTAATTTTCCGGATGACTCGTTTATTGACAGAATCCTCAAGTCACTTCCACCTAGCTATAATAGCTTTGTGATGAACTAAAATATGCAAGGGATGGAGAAGTCCATTCCTAAGTTATATTCGATCCTGAAATCAGTGGAGGTGGAGATCAAAAAGGAACATCAAGTGTTGATGGTGAATAAGACAATCAGTTTCAAGAAAGGCAAGGGTAAGAAGAACTTCAAGAAGGACGGCAAAGCAGTTGTCGCGCCCAGTAAATCAGTTGCCGGGAAGAAGCCCAAGAATGCACCCAAGCCTGAGACTAAGTGCTTTTATTGTAAGGGAACCGATCACTTGAAGCGGAACTGCCCCAAGTTCTTATCGGATAAGAAGGCTGGCAACGTCAAAGGTATATATGAAATACATGTTATATATGTGTACATTACCAACGCTCGTAGTAGCTCCTGGGTATTTGATACCAGTGTGGTTGCTCACATTTGTAACTCAAAACAGGAGCTACGGAATAAGCGAAGACTCGCAAAGGACGAGGTGACGATGCGCATCGGGAATGGTTCCAAGGTCGATGTGATCGCCGTCGGCATGCTACCTCTACATCTACCTTGGAATTAGTTTTAAACCTCAATAATTGTTATTTAGTACCAGCTTTGAGCATGAACATTGTATCTGGATCTCGTTTGATGTGAGATGGCTACAAATTTAAATCCGAGAATAATGGTTCTTCCATTTATATGAGAGATATGTTTTATGGTCATGCCCCGCTGGTCAATGGTTTATTTTTATTGAATCTCGAACGTGATGTTACGCATATTCATAGCGTGAATACCAACCGATGTAAGGTTGATAATGATAGTCCCACATACTTGTGGCACTGCCGCCTTGGTCATATTGGTGTCAAACGCATGAAGAAACTCCATGTAGATGGAATTTTGGAGTCTCTTGATTATGAATCATTTGACATGTGTGAACCATGCCTCATGGCCAAGATGACTAAGACCCCGTTCTCCGGAACAATGGACCGAGCAACCAACTTGTTGGAAATAATACATACCTATGTATGTGGACCAATGAGCGTTGAGGCTCGCGGTGGCTATCGTTATGTTCTCACCCTCACTGATGACTTAAGCAGATATGGGTATGTCTACTTAATGAAACACAAGTCTGAGACATTTGAAAAGTTCAAGGAATTTCAGAGTGAGGTAGAGAATCAACGTGACAAGAAAATAAAGTTCTTACGATCTGATCATGGAGGAGAATATTTGAGTCACGAGTTTGGCACACACTTAAGGAAATGTGGAATTGTTTCACAACTCATGCCGCCTGGCACATCTCAGCGTAATGGTGTCTCCGAATGTCGTAATCGCACTCTATTGGATATGGTGCGATCTATGATGTCTCTTACTGATTTACCGCTATGATTTTGGGGATATGCATTAGAGGCTGTCACATTTCACTTTAAATAAGGCACCGTCTAAATACGTTGAGACGACACTGTATGAATTATGGTTTGGGACGAAACCTAAGCTGTCGTTTCTAAAAGTGTGGGGGTGCGATGCTTATGTCAAGAAACTTCAACCTAAAAAGCTCGAACCCAAATCGGCAAAGGGTGTCTTCATAGGATACCCTAAGGAAACTATTAGGTATACCTTCTACCTCAGATCCGAAGGCAAGATCTTTGTTGCCAAGAATGGATCCTTTCTAGAGACAGAGTTTCTCTCGAAAGAAGTAAGTGGGAGGAAAGTAGAACTTGATGAGGTAATTGTACCCCCACTCAAACCGGAAAGTAGCGCAGCGCAGGCGAATGTTTCTGTGGTGCCTGCACCAACTAGAGAGGAAGTTAATAATGATGATCATGAAACTTCTGATCAAGTTACTATTGAACTTCGTAGGTCCACGAGGACACGTTCCACACCAGAGTGGTACAGCAACCCTATCCTAGAAATCATGTTGTTAGACAACAGTGAACCCTCGAACTATGAAGAAACCATGGCAGGCCCAGATTCCAACAAATGGCCTGAAGCCATGAAATCCGAGATAGGATCCATGTATGAGAACAAAGTATGGACTTTGGTGGACTTGCCCGATGATCGGCAAGCCATAGAAAATGAATGGATCTTTAAGAAGAAGACTGACGCGGATGGTAATATGACCGTCTATAAGGCTCGGCTTGTCGCTGAGGTTTATTGACAAGTTCAAGGAGTTGACTACGATGAGACCATCTCACCCGTAGTGATGTTGAAGTCTGTCCGAATCATGTTAGCAGTTGCCACATTTTATGATTATGAGATCTGGCAAATGGACGTCAAAACGGCATTCCTTAACAGTTTCCTTAAGGAAGAATTTTATATGATGTAGCCGGAAGGTTTTGTCGATCCTAATAATGCTAACAAGGTATGCAAGCTCCAATGCTCCATCTATGAGCTGGTGCAAGCATCTCGGAGTTGGAACATTCGCTTTGATGAGGTGATCAAAGCATTTGGGTTTATACAGACTTATGGAGAAGCCTGTATTTACAAGAAAGTGAGTGGGAGCTCTGTAGCATTTCTCATTTTATATGTGGATGACATATTGTTGATGGGAAATGATATAGAACTGTTGGAAAGCATAAAGGCCTACTTGAATAAGTGTTTTTCAATGAAGGACCTTGGAGAAGCTGCTTACATATTAGGCATCAAGATCTATAGAGATAGATCGAGACGCCTCATTGGTCTTTCACAAAGAACATACCTTGACAAGATATTGAAGAAGTTCAATATGGATCAGTCCAAGAAGGGGTTCTTGCATGTATTGCAAGGTGTGAGATTGAGCACAGCTCAATGCCCGACCTCGGGAGAAGATAGAGAAAAGATGAGTGTCATCCCCTATGCTTCAGCCATAGGCACTATTATGTATGCCATGCTGTGTACCAGACTTGATGTGAACCTTGCCATAAGTTTGGTAGGGAGGTACCAAAGTGATCCCGGAATGGAACACTGGACAACGGTCAAGAATGTCCTTAAGTACCTGAAAAAGACTAAGGATATGTTTCTCGTTTATGGAGGTGCCGAAGAGCACGTCGTAAAGGGTTACGTTGATGCTAGCTTCGACATAGATCTGGATGACTCCAAGTCACAAACCGGATACATGTATATTTTGAATGGTGGGGCAGTCAGCTGGTGCAGTTGCAAGAAAAATGTCGTGGCGACATCTACATGTGAAGCGGAGTACATAGCTGCTTCACAAGCAGCACATGAATGAGAGAAAAGGATGATGGAGGCTATGACTCCCTCACAAGTTGGGACGAGTATCCAGACTTTACAAAAAATAAAAGAGGCCAGCGAAGCCCAAAAAAAAAGAGGCCAAAGAACCCCACCAAAATAAAAAAAAGAGAGAAAGAGAGAAGGGACAATTGCTACCATCTTTTTCCACACTTGTGCTTCAAAGTAGCACCATGATCTTCATGATAGAGAGTCTCCTATTTTCTCACTTTCATATAACTAGTGGATATTCATTTTAAACGACCACTTAGTTTTCTTTTTGAGATTTCATACACTTATATATCTAAGTGCATTTTTTGCATGGAAATCCCTACTCACTCACATTGATATCTATTGATGGGCATCTCCATAGCCCGTTGATATGCCTAGTTGATGTGAGACTATCTTCTCCTTTTTCCTTGCACCCCCACCATATTCTATTCCACCTATAATGCTATATCCATGGCTCACGCTCATGTATTGCATGAGATTTGAAAAGGTTTGAGAACACCAAAAGTGTGAAACAATTGCTTGACTTGTTCATCTGGGTTGTGCATGATTTAGATACTTTGTGTGGGGAAGATGGAGCTTAGCCATACCATATGATTTTGTAGGGATAACTTTCTAAGGCCATGTTATTTCGAAAGGACACAACTACCTGGTTGGTGTGCTCGAAGTATTACTGTTTTTATGTCAATATTACATGGATAAATATGCTGGGTAGCATTCCACATCAAAAATTCTATTTTTATCATTTACCTGCTCGAGGACGAGCAGGAATTAAGCTTGGGGATGCCGATACGTCTCCAATGTATCTATAATTTTTTATTGTTCCATGCTATTATATTGTATGTTTTGGATGTTTTATATGCCTTAATATGCTATTTTATATTATTTTTGGGACTAACCTATTAATCTAGAGCCTAGTGCCAGTTTCTGTTTTTTCCTTGTTTTTGAGTTTCATATAAGGAATATTAAACGGAGTCCAAACGGAATAAAACCTCCGGAAAGATTTTTTCGGAAAATATGGAAGCCACGATACTTGAAAATGAAGGAGAGGAGCTTCCAAGGGGCCACAAGCCTGCTTGCCGCGGCGAGGGGGTACCCCGCGCCGGGTAGGCTTGTGGGCCCCTGGCACCTCCTCTAACCCTAATCTTCGGCATATAAATAGTAAAATATTCCATCATTATCAGAACGAGCCACGAAAACACTTTTCCACCGCCAGAAGCCTCCGTTCCCGAGAGATCCAATCTTGGAGCCTTTTTCGGTAATCTGCTGGAGGGGGATTCGATCACGGAGGGCATCTAGATCAACCCAATTGCCCCTCCGATGATGCGTGAGTAGTTCACCACAGACCTACGGGTCCATAGCTAGTAGCTAGATGGCTTCTTCTCTCTCTTTGCTTCTCAATACCATGTTCTTCATGATCTTCATGGAGATTTATCCTTTGTAATACTCTTTTGCGGTGTGTTTGTCGAGATCCGATGAATTGTGGGTTTATGTTCAGATTATCTAGAAATATTATTTGAGTCTTTCCTGAATTATTATATGCATGATTTCATATCTTTGCAAGTCTATTCGAATTATTGGTTTGGTTTGGCCAACTAGATTGGTAATTCTTGCAATGGGAGAAGTGCTTAGTTTTGGGTTCAATCTTGTGGTGTCCTCACCCAGTGACAAAGTAGGGGTAGCGAGGCACGTATTGTATTGTTGCCATCAAGGGTAAAAAGATAAGGTTTTCATCATATTGCTTGAGTTTATCCCTCTACATATGTCATCTTACCTAATGTGTTACTCTGTTCTTCATGAACCTAATACTCTAGATGCAGGCAGGAGTCGGTCGATGTGTGGAGTAATAGTAGTAGATGCAGAATCGTTTCTGTTGGGAGACGTAGTAGTAAACCAAAAAAAATCCTACGATCACCAAGATCTATCTATGGAGAAACCAGCAACGAGTGGGGAGATATTGCATCTTCATACCTTTGAAGATCGCTAAGCGGAAGCGTAACAAGAACGCGGTTGGTGGAGTCGTACTCGTAGCGATTCAGATCGCGGTGGACTCCGATCTTAGCGCCGAACAACAGCGCCTCCGCGTTCAACACACGTAAAGCCCGATGACGTCTCCCGTGCCTTGATATAGCAAGGATGAGGGAGAGGTTGGGGAAGATCTCCAACAGCAGCACGACGGCCTAGTGGTGGTGGAGCAGCAAGGTATTCCGGCAGGGCTTCGCCTAAGCACTACGGAGGAGGAAGAAGAGAGGTAGAGTTGCGCCGTGGGAGAGAGATAGATCAAATCTTGTCTCAAAACAGCCAAAACCACAAGTATATATAGGAGGAGGGAGAGGGAAGGCTGCCTTGGCCCCTCCTCCATGGAGGAGAGGTTCCGCCGAGCTAGGGGAGGAGTCCACCTCCCACAAGGGAGGTGGATCTCCTCCTTTCAAACTCCTTTTTTCCTTATCTCTTTATCCCTATGTGCATGGGCCTTTAGCAAAGGTATTTCCCAGCCCAATAAGGGCTGGCACACTTTATCTAACAACCCATAAGGTCCATTGGTCGTCACACCCCTCCCGAGGGTCCTCCGACACCCTCCCGGCACTCCCGGTACACTACCGATGAGCCCGAAACCTTTCCAGTGACCAAAATAGAACTTCCTATATATCAATATTTACCTACGGACCATTCCGGAGCTCCTCGTGATGTCCTAGATCTCATCCGCGACTCCGAACAACCTTCGGTAATCACGTATACCATTTCCCTATAACCCTAGCGTCATCGAACCTTAAGTGTGTAGACCCTACAGGTTCGGGAGACACGTAGACATGACCGAGACACCTCTCCGGTCAATAACCAACAGCGGGATCTGGATACCCATGTTGGATCCCACATGCTCCACGATGATCTCATCGGATGAACCACGACGTAGGGGATTCAATCAATCCCGTATCCAATTCCCTTTGTCTACCGGTATGATACTTGCCCGAGATTCGATCGTCGGTATCCCTATACCTTGTTCAATATCATTACCGGCAAGTCTCTTTACTCGTTCCGCAACACATCATCCCGTGACTAACTCCTTAGTCACATTAATCTCATTATGATGTTGTCTTACCGAGTGGGCCTAGGGATTCCTCTCCATCATACGGAGTGACAAATCCCAGTCTCGATTCGTGCCAACCCAACAGACACTTTCAGAGATACCCATAGTGCACCTTTATAGCCACCCAGTTATGTTGTCACATTTGGAACACCCAAAGCATTCATACGGTATCCGGGAGTTGCACAATCTCATGGTCTAAGGAAATGATACTTGACATTGGAAAAGCTTTAGCAGACGAACTACACGATCTTGTGCTATGCTTAGGATTGGGTCTTTTCCATCACATCATTCTCCTAATGATTTGATCCCATTATCAATGACATCCAATGTCCATGGTCATGAAACCATGACCATCTATTGGTCAACGAGCTAGCCAACTAGAGGCTCACTAGGGACATGTTGTGGTCTATGTATTCACACATGTATTACGGTTTCCGGTTAACACAATTATAGCATGAACAATAGACAATTATCATGAACAAGGAAATACAATAATAACCATTTTATTATTGCCTCTAGGGCATATTTCCAATAGTCTCCCACTTGTACTAGAGTCAATAATCTAGTTACATTGTGATGAATCGAACACCCATAGCATTCTGGTGTTGATCATGTTTTGCTCGTGAGAGAGGTTTAGTCAACGGATCCGCGACATTCTGATCCGTATGTACTTTACAAATATCCATATCTCCCTCTTGAATGTAATCACAGATGGAGTTGAAGCGGCGCTTGATGTGTCTTGTCTTCTTGTGAAACCTGGGCTCCTTCGCAAGGGAAATAGCTCCAGTGTTGTCCTAGAATAGAGTCATCGGGCCCGACGCATTGGGAATCACTCCTAGGTCGGTGATGAACTCCTTCATCTAGACTCCTTCCTTTGCTGCTTCCGAAGCAGCTATGTACTCCGCTTCACATGTAGATGCCGCCACGACGCTTTGCTTGCTATTGCACCAGCTGACTGCCCCTCCGTTCAAAATATACACATATCCGGTTTGCGACTTGGAGTCGTCCGGATCTATGCCGAAGCTAGCATGGACGTAACCCTTTACGACGAGCTCTTCGGCACCTCCATATATGAGAAACATGTCCTTTGTCCTTTTCAGGTTCTTTAGGATATTCTTGACCGTTGTCCAGTGTTCTGCTCCGGATCACTTTGGTATCTCCCTACCAAACTTATGGCAAGGTTCACATCAGGTCTGGTACACAACATGGCACACATAATAGAGCCTATGGCTGAAGCATAGGGGATGGCACTCATCTCTTCTCTATCCTTTGCCGTGGTCGGGCATTGAGTCGTACTCAATCTTACACCCTGTAACATAGGCAAGAACCCCTTCTTGGACTGATCCATATTGAACTTCTTCAATATCTTGTCAAGGTATGTGCTTTGTGAAAGACCTATGAGGCATCTCGATCTATCTCTATAGATCTTGATGCCTAATATGTAAGCAGCTTCTCCAAGGTCCTTCATTGAAAAACATTTATTCAAGTAGGCCTTTACACTTTCCAAAAGTTCTATATCATTTCCCATTATTAGTATGTCATCCACATATAATATGAGAAATGCTACAGAGCTCCCACTCACTTTCTTGTAAATACAGGGTCCTCCATAAACCTGTACAAACCCAAACGTTTTATTCACCTCATTAAAGCGAATGTTCCAACTCCAAGATGCTTGCACCAGCCCATAGATCGAGCGCTGGAGCTTGCATACTTTGTTAGATTTTTTAGGATCGACAAAACCTTCCGACTGCATCATATACAGTTCTACCTTAAGGAAGCCATTAAGGAATGCCGTTTTGACGTCCATTTGCCAGATCTCATAATCATAAAATGCGGCAATTGCTAACATGATTTGGACAAACTTTAGCATCGCTACGGGTGAGAAAGTCTCATCGTAGTCAACTCCTTGAACTTGTTGATAACCCTTAGCGACAAGCCGAGCCTTATAGACGGTCACATTACCATCCGCGTCAGTCTTCTTCTTAAAGATCCATTTATTTTCAATGGCTCGCTTATCATCAGGCAAGTCCACCAAAGTCCACACTTTGTTCCCATACATGGATCCTATCTCGAATTTCATGGCTTCAAGCCATTTGTTGGAATCCGGACCCGCCATCGCTTCTTCATAGTTCGAAGGTTCACTGTTGTCCAACAACATGATCTCTAGGATAGGGTTGCCGTACCACTCTGGTGCGGAACGTGTCCTAGTGGACCTTCGATGTTCAATAGTAACTTGATTTGAAGTTTCATGATCATCATCATTAACTTCCTCTCCAGCCGGTGTAGGCTCCACAAAAACAACTTCCTGTGTTGCACTACTCTCCGGTTCAAGTGGAGGTACAGTTACCTCATCAAGTTCTATTTTCCTCCCACTTACTTCTTTTGAGAGAAACTCTTTCTCGAGAAAGGATCCATTCTTGCAACAAAGACTTTGCCTTAGGATCTGAGGTAGAAGGTATACCCAATAGTCTCTTTGGAATATCCTATGAAGATGCACTTTTCCGCTTTGGGTTCGAGCTTCTCAGGTTGAAGTTTCTTCACACAAGCATCACATCCCCAAACTTTTAGAAATGACAGCTTAGGTTTCTTTCCAAACCATAATTCATACGGCATCGTCTCAACGGACATTAATGGTGCCCTATTTAAAGTTAATGCAGTAGTCTCTAATGCATATCCCCAAAATGATAGCGGTAAGTCGGTAAGAGACATCATAGATCGCACCATATCCAATAGAGTGCAATTATGACGTTCAGACACACCATTTCGCTGAGGTGTGCCAGGCGGCGTGAGTTGTGAAACAATTCCACATTTCCTTAGGTGCATGCCAAACTCGTGACTCAAATATTCTCCGCCATGATCAGATCGTAGGCACTTTATTTTCCTATCACGTTGATTAGCTACCTCACTCTGAAATTCCTTGAACCTTTCAAAGGTTTCAGACTTGTGTTTCATTAAGTAGACATACCCATATCTTCTCAAGTCATCAGTGAGGGTGAGAACATAATGGTAGCCACCGTGAGCCTCGATACTCATTGGACCGCATACATTGGTATGTATTATTTCCAATAAGTCAGTTGCTCGCTCCATTGTTCCAGAGCACGGAGTCTTGGTCATCTTGCCCATGAGGCATGGTTCGCACGTGTCAAATGATTCGAAATCAAGAGACTCCAAAAGTCCATCAGTATGGAGCTTCTTCATGCGTTTGACACCAATATGACCAAGGCGGTAGTGCCACATGTAAGTGGGACTATCCTTATCAATCTTACATCTTTTCGTACTCACACTATGGACATGTGTAACATCACGTTCGAGATTCATCAAAAATAAACCATTGACCAGCGGGGCATGACCATAAAACATTTCTCTCATATAAATAGAACAAACATTATTCTCAGATTTAAATGAGTAGCCATCTCGCATCAAACGAGATCCTGATACAATTTTCATGCTCAAAGCTGGTACTAAATAACAATTATTGAGGTTTAAAACTAATCCCGAAGGTAGATGTAGAGGTAGCGTGCCGACGGCGATCACATCAACCTTGGAACCATTCCCGATGCGCATCGTCACCTCGTCCTTTGCCATTCTTCGCTTATTCTGCAGCTCCTACTTGGAGTTACAAATGTGAGCAACTGCACCGGTATCAAATACCCAGGAGCTACTACGAGCGTTGGTTAGGTACACATCAATAACAAGTATATCACATATACCTTTAACGTTGCCGGCCTTCTTATCCGCTAAGTACTTAGGGCAGTTCCGCTTCCAGTGACCGGTACCCTTGCAATAAAAGCACTCGGTCTTAGGCTTGGGTCCATTCTTGTTCTTCTTCCCGGCAACTTGCTTACCAGGCGTGGCAACAGGTTTGCCATCCTTCTTGAAGTTCTTCTTACCCTTGCCTTTCTTGAAACTAGTGGTCTTATTCACCATCAACACTTGATGCTCCTTTTTGATCTCGACCTCCGCTGATTTCAGCATCGAGTACAACTCAGGAATGGACTTCTCCATACCCTGCATGTTGTAGTTCATCACAAAACTCTTGTAGTTAGGTGGGAGCGACTGGAGGATTCTATCAATAACCGAGTCATCCGGGAGATTAACTCCCAGCTGAGTCAAGCGGTTGTGCAACCCAGACATTTTGAGTATGTGCTCACTGACAGAACTATTCTCCTCCATCTTACAACTGAAGAACTTCCCAGATACGTCATATCCGAGCATGAGCTTGGAAAACCAGTTTCTGCTCTTGGAACATCTCATATGCTCCGTGTTGCTCAAAACGCTTTTGGAGCCCTGGTTCTAAACTATAAAGCATACCGCACTGAACAAGGGAGTAATCATCACAGCGTTACTGCCAAGCGTTCATAATGTCTTGGTCCGCTGGGAAAATGGGTGGGTCACCTGGCGGTGCATCAAGGACATACAATCTCTTGTAAGCTATGAGGATGATCCTCAAGCCACGGACCCAGTTCGCATAGTTGCTTCCATCATCTTTCAGCTTGGTTTTCTCTAGGAACGCGTTGAAGTTGAGGGTGACATTAGCGTTGGCCATTAGATCTACAATATAGATTGTAAAGACTATTTTAGACTAAGTTCATGATAATTAAGTTCACATAATCAAATTACTTAATAAACTCCCACTTAGATAGACATCTCTCAAATCAACCAAGTGATACATGATCCGTGTCAACTAGCCCGTGTCCGATCATCACGTGAGACGGACTAGTCATCCATGGTGAAAATCTCCTTGTTGATCGTATCTTCTATACGACTCATGTTCGACCTTTCGGTCTTCCATATTCCGAGGCCATGTATATACATGCTAGGCTCGTCAAGTCAACCTAAGTGTTTCGCGCGTGTAAATCTGGCTTACACCCATTGTATGCGAACATTAGAACCTATCACACCTGATCATCACGTGGTGCTTCGGAACAACGATCCTTAGCAATGGTGCATAGTTAGGGTGAACACCTTTCTTGAAATTTTATTGAGAGGTGATCTTATTTACTATCGTCGTTCTAAGCAAATAAGATGTAAACATGATGAACATCACATGCAATCAATATAGTGACATGATATGGCCAATATCATCTTGCTCCTTTGATCTCCATCTTCGGGGCACCATGATCATCACTGTCACCGGCACGACACCATGATCTCCATATCATGATTTCCACCATCGTGTCTTCATGAAGTTGTCTCGCCAACTACTACTTCTACTACTATGGCTAACGTTTAGCAATGAAGTAAAGTAATTACATGGCATTTATGATTGACTCGCAGGTCATACAATGAAATAAGACAACTCATATGGCTCCTGCCGGTTGTCATACTCATATACATGCAAGTCGTGAATCCTATTACAAGAACATGATCAATCTCATACATCACAATGCATCACATCACATCCTTTGGCCATATCACATCACAAGGCATATGCTGCAAAAACAAGTTAGACGTCCTCTAATTTGTAGTTGCAAGTTTTTACGTGGCTGCTATAGGTTTCTAGCATGAACGTTTCTTACCTATGCCAAAACCACAACGTGATATGCCAATTGCTATTTACCCTTCATAAGGACCCTTTTCATCGAATCCAATCCGACTAAGGTGGGAGAGATAGACACCCGCTGGCCACCTTATGCAACAAGTGCATGTCTGGTGGTGGAACCAGTCTCACGTAAGCGTACATGTAAAGTTGGTCCGGGCCGCTTCATCCCACAATACCACCGAATCAAGATAAGACTAGTAGTGGTAAGCAAATTAACAAGATCGACGCCCACAACTGCTTTGTGTTCTACTCGTGCATAGATTCTACGCATAGACCTAGCTCATGATGCCACTCTTGGGAGACGTAGTAGTAAATCAAAAAAAATCCTACGATCACCAAGATCTATCTATGGAGAAACCAGCAACGAGTGGGGAGAGATTGCATCTTCATACCTTTGAAGATCGCTAAGTGGAAGCGTTACAAGAACACGGTTGGTGGAGGCATACTCGTAGCGATTCAGATCGCGGTGGACTCTGATCTTAGCGCCGAACAACGGCGCCTCCGCGTTCAATACACGTACATACCGGTGATGTCTCCTGCACCTTGATCCAGCAAGGAGGAGGGAGAGGTTGGGGAAGAGCTCCAACAGCATCACGATGGCATGGTGGTGGTGGAGCAGCAAGGTATTCCGGCAAGGCTTCGCCTAAGCACTATGGAGGGGGAAGAAGAGAGGTAGGGCTACATCGTGGGACAGAGAGATCAAATCTTGTCTCAAAATAGCCAAAACCTCAAGTATATATAGGAGCAGGGATAGGGAGGGCTACCTTGACCCCTCCTCCAAGGAGGAGAGGTTTGGCCGAGCTAGGGGAGGAGTCCACCTCCCACAAGGGAGGTGGATCTCCTCCTTTCAAACTCCTTTTTGCCTTATCTCTTTATCCCTATGCGCATGGGCCTTTAGCAAAGGTCTTGCCCAGCCCAACAAGGGTTGTCACACTTTATCTAACACACCATAAGGTCCTTTGGTAGTCACACCCCTCCCGGGGATCCTCCGACACCCTCCCGACACTCCCGGTACACTAGCGATGAGCCCGAAAACTTTTCGGTGACCAAAACAGGACTTCCTATATATCAATCTTTACCTCCGGACCATTCCAGAGCTCCTCATGACATCTGAGATCTCATCTGGGACTCCTAAAAACCTTCGGTAATCACGTATATCATTTCCCTATAACCCTAGCGTCATCGAACCTTAAGTGTGTAGACCCTACGGGTTCAGGAGACACGTAGACATGACCGAGACACCTCTCAGGTCGATAACCAACAGCGGGATCTGGATACCCATGTTGGATCCCACATGCTCCACGATGATCTCATCGGATGAACCACGATGTTGGGGATTCAATCAATCACGTATCCAGTTCCCTTTGTCTATCGGTATGATACTTGCCCGAGATTCGATCATCGGTATCCCTATACTTTGTTCAATCTCGTTACCGGCAAGTCTCTTTACTCGTTCCGCAACACATCATCACATGGCTAACTCCTTAGTCACATTGAGCTCATTATGATGATGTCTTACCAAGTGGGCCCAGAGATACCTCTCCTTCATACGGAGTGACAAATCCCAGTCTCGATTCGTGCCAACCCAACAGACACTTTCGGAGATACCCGTAGTGCACCTTTATAGCCACCCAGTTATGTTGTCACGTTTGGCACACCCAAAGCATTCCTACGGTATCCGAGAGTTGCACAATCTCATGGTCTAAGGAAATGATACTTGACACTGTAAAATCTTTAGTAGACGAACTACACGATCTTGTGCTATGCTTAGGATTGGGTCTTGTCCATCACATCATTCTCCTAATGATTTGATCCCGTTATCAATGACATCCAATGTCAATGGCCATGAAACCGTGACCATCTATTGATCAATGAGCTAGCCAACTAGAGGCTCACTAGGGACATGTTGTGGTCTATGTATTCACACATGTATTACGGTTTCCGGTTAATACAATTATAGCATGAACAATAGACAATTATCATGAACAAGGAAATACAATAATAACCATTTTATTATTGCCTCTAGGGCATATTTCCAATAGTTTCGGTCTACTTGTCACGGACGTGATGCCTATATGCATAATCATTGCCTTGGATATCTTCATAATTATTTGCTTTTCTATCAATTGCTCGACAGTAATTTGTTCACCCACCATAATACTTGCCATCATGAGAGAAGCCATCTAGTGAAACCTATGCCCCCCCGGGTCTATTTTCTGTATTATATTTTCAGATCTAAAACCAAAAACATCAAAAATACTTGCTGCATTGTTTTTTACTTTTAGTTTTACTTTCCGTTTAGGCATACTATTATATCTATCTCTATTAAATCTCATCCTTGCAAATAACCATGAAGGGATTGACAACCCCTTTATAGCGTTGGGTGCAAGAGTTTGATTCCTTGTGCAGGTATATCTATTGGTGGCTCGCTTGTATCTCCTACTGGATTGATACCTTGGTTCTCAAAAACTAAGGGAAATACTTATCTACTTTGCTGCATCAAACCGTTCCTCTTCACGGGAAACCAACGCATGCTCGAGAAGTAGCAAGAAGGATTTCTGGCGTCGTTGCCGAGGAGGTACATAGCAAGTCAAGAATACCAAGTACCCATCACAAACTCATCTCTTGCATTTACATTATTTGCCATTTGCCTCTCGTTTTCCTCTCCCCCACTTCTAAAACGATTTTCAAAAAGATTTGCCTTATTATTCGCCCTTCTGCGTCCGTCTTCATTTGCTTCTTATTTGTGTGCTTGATTGCTTGCTTTGTCATGATGACTCAAGAGAATACCAAGTTGTGTGACTTTTCCAATACTAGTAATATTCATTTTACTAGTACTCTGATTGCTCCCGCCACTAGTGTAGAATCTTATGAAATTAATGCTGCTTTGCTCAATCATGTTATGAAAGAACAATTTTTCAGCCTTGCTAATGAAGATGCCGCATCTCATCTAAATACTTTCTTGAATTGTGTGATATGCAAAAGAAGAAGTATGTGGATAATGATATTGTTCAGTTGAAGCTATTTCCATTCTCACTACGAGATCGTGCTAAAACATGGTTTTCATCTTTCCCTAAAAATTGTATTGATTCATGGAATAAGTGTAAAGATGCTTTTATTTCCAAGTACTTTCCGCCCGCTAAGATCATCTCCATTAGGAACGATATAATGAATTTTAAGCAACTTTATCATGAACATGTTGCACAATCTTGGGAGAGGATGAAACTTATGATTAGGAATTGCCCCGCGCATGGCTTGAGTTTATGGATGATTATACAAATTTTCTATGCTGGATTGTATTTTGCTTCTAGAAATCTCTTAGATTCCGCCGCGGGTGGAACTTTTATGGAGATCACATTAGGAGAATCTACTAAACTCCTAGATAATATTATGGCAAATTAATCTCAATGGCACACCGAAAGATCTCCCACTAGTAAAAAAGTGCATGCTATTGAAGAAATTAATACTTTGAGTGAAAAGATGGATGAATTGATGAAATTGTTTGCTAGTAAGAGTGCCTTTGTCTTCTTTGATTGGAAGTAATAATGAATCTATGGATGTGAATTTTGTTGGTAGGAACAATTTTCATAATAACGCTTATAAAGGTAATTTCAACGCTAGACCATTTCCTAGTAATTCCTCTAATAATTATGGTAATTCCCACAGCAATTATTATGGAAATTATAATAATATAACCTCTTATTTTGAGAGTAATATTAAAGAATTCGGTAGTACGCAAAAAGGTTTGAATGCTATGATTGAAGAAAAATTGCTCAAGATTGATGATTTGGCTAGGAACGTTGATAAAATTTCTCTTGAGATTTATATTTTAAAAATTAGATCTATTCCACCCAAGCATGATATTAATGATTCTATAAAATCTATGATAATTTCTATTGATGAGGTAAGGAAAGAACCGCTAGAGTTTGTGCTAGGAGTGAATGGCTTGAAAAAGTATGTTCTCGTGATAATATTGATGAAGATCTTAAAGTGATTCATGTGACTCCTATTGAATCTTTGTTTTCCAATGTTAATCTTGATAATGATGGGACTGGAGATGAGTTAACTTTAGTTAAAAGGCGTCCCAATGATTCGGAGTTTTTAGGTCTTGATGCTAAGATTGATAAAAGTGGGATTGAAGAGGTCAAAACGTTAAATAGCAATGAACCCACTCCTTTGGATCTAAAAGACTTTAATCACAGTAGCTGCTCTTTGATTGATTGTATTTCCTTGTTTTCAATCCATGTTGAATTCTCCTCATGCTTATAATCAAAACAAGGCTTTTACTAAACATATTGTTGATGCTATGATGAAGGCTTTTGAAGAAAAACTTGAGTTCGAAGTTTCTATACCTAGAAAGATTTATGATGAGTGGGAACTTACTATTAAGATTAAGATTAAATATTATGAGTGCCATGCTTTGTGTGATTTGGGTGCTAGCGTTTCCACTATTCCAAAAACTTTATGTGATGTGTTAGGTTTCCGTGAATTTGATGATTGTTCCTTAAATTTGCATTTTGCGGATTCCACTATAAAGAAACCTATGGGAAGAATTAATGATGTTCTTATTGTTGCAAATAGGAATTATGTTCCTCTAGATTTCATTGTTCTTGATATAGATTGCAATCCTACATGTCCTATTATTCTTGGTAGACCTTTCCTTAGAACAATTGGTGCGTTTATTGACATGAAGGAAGGGAATATTAGATTCCAATTCCCATTAAGCAAGGGCATGGAACACTTTCCTAGAAAGAAAATAAAATTACCTTATGAATCTATCATGAGAGCTACTTATGGATTGCATACCAAAGATGACAATACCTAGATCTATTGCGTTTTGCCTAGCTAGGGGCATTAAACAATAGCGCTTGTTGGGAGACAACCCAATTTTATTTTGCTTTCAGATTTTTTGCTTCTCTTTTGGTGTGTTTGTCACATTATTACTTTTGTAGTAATTGTATTTTCTTGTTTAAATTAGTGTTTGAGCCAAGTAAAACTTTTGGGGTGATCTATGGTAGTTGTTGATTTGATCTTGCTGGAAAACAGAAACTTTTGCGCTCAGTCCAGGATTTTTCTGAATTTTTCAGAGACTCAAATTGATCTGAAATTTTTACACAGGATTGATATACGAATTCCCTGGTTTTCCTAATGTATCAGAATTTGTACAGTTGCAAAAGTATTCTAAGTTTACAGATTGCTACAGACTGTTGTGTTTTTGACAGATTATGTTTGCTTTGTGTTGTTTGCTTATTTTGATGTATCTATGGGTCGTATCGGGGGGTTTGAGTCATAGAGAAGTGAGAATACAATAGTTATTACACAAATAAAAATAAAGAATGAGTTCACAACAATACCTAAAGTGGTGATTTATTTTTCTTGTACTAACGGATCTCATGAGTTTTCTGTTGAGTTTTGTGTTGTGAAGTTTTCAAGTTTTGGGTGAAGATTTGATGGACTATGGAAAAAAGAGTGGCAAGAGACTAAGCTTGGGTATGCCCATGGTACCCCAAGTCATATTCAAGATACCAAAAATCCTAAGCTTGGGGATGCCTCGGAAGGCAACCCCTCTTACATCTTCAATCCATCGGTAAATTTACTTGAGGCTATATTTTTATTCACCACATGATATGTGTTTTGCTTGGAGAGTCTTGTATGATATGAGTCTTTGCTTGTTAGTTTGACACAATCATCCTTGCTGCACACATCTTTAGATAGAGAGACGTTGAATCATGAATTTGTTAGAATACTCTATATGCTTCACTTATATCTTTTGAGCTAGGCAATGTTGCTCTAGTGCTTCACTTATATCTTTATAGAGCATGGTGGTGTTATATTTTATATAAATTACTGAACTCTCATTCCTCACTTATATTATTTTGAGAGTTTCCTAAAACAGCATGGTAATTTTTTTAGGTTAAGAATTTAGTCCTAATATAATGGCATCCAAGAGGGATATAATAAAAACTTTCATATTAAGTGCATTAACAACTATGAGAAGTTGGATTCCTTGCATATAGTTTTGAGATAATAGGGATGGTAATATGAGAGTCATGCTAGTGAGTAGTTGTGAAATGCATAGATACGTGTGTTCAAGCTTGTGATTCTCGTAGCATGCACGTATGGTGAACCGCTATGTAACGAAGTCGGAGCATGACTTGTCTAATGATTGTCGACCTTTGTGTGAGGGTCGAGAGCGCGCGATGGTTAACTCCTACCAACCTCTCCCATAGGAGCATGCGTCTAATTCTTTGTTTGATGACTAATAGACTTTTGCAATAAGTATCTGAGTTCTTTATGACTAATGTGAGTCCATGGATTATACGCACTCTCACCCTACCATCCTTGCTAGCCTCTCTAGTATCGCACAACTTTCGCTGGTACATCAAACCCTCCTTCCTCAAAACAAACACCATATATTCCTCAAAACAGCCACCATACCTACCTATTATGGCATTTCCATAGCCATTCCGAGATATATTGCCATGCAACTTCCACCATGTAGTTTTTCTAAGACTTGCATCATCACTTCATATTGCATATAGAGTTTTATCTTGTCATAGGAATTGAGTTGTAATTTATTTTTATTTTAGTTATAAGTAAATAAAAGTGTGATGATTTTTCATTAATATAGCATTATCCCATGAGATAAAAGGATGATGAAGGCTATGACTCCCTCACAAGTTGGGACGAGTATCCGGACTTTACAAAAAATAAAAGAGGCCAGCGAAGCCCGAACAAAAAAATAAAATAGGCGAAAGAATCCCACCAAAATAAAAAATGAGAGAAAGAGAGAAGGGACAATTGCTACCATCTTTTTCCACACTTGTGCTTCAAAGTAGCACCATGATCTTCATGATAGAGAGTCTCCTATTTTATCACTTTCATATAACTAGTGGATATTCATTTTAAACGACCACTTAGTTTTCTTATTGAGCTTTCATACACTTATATCTCTAAGTGCATTTTTTGCATGGCAATCCCTACTCACTCACATTGATATCTACTGATGGGCATGTCCATAGCCCGTTGATACGCCTAGTTGATGTGAGACTATCTTCTCCTTTTTCCTTGCACCCCACCATATTCTATTCCCCCTATAAAGCTATATCCATGGCTCACGCTCATGTATTGCATTGGAGTTGAAAAGGTTTGAGAACACCAAAAGTGTGAAACAATTGCTTGACTTGTTCATCTGGGTTGTGCATGATTTAGATACTTTTGTGGGGAAGATGGAGCATAGCAGACCATATGATTTTGTAGGGATAACTTTCTAAGGCCATGTTATTTCGAAAGGACACTACTACCTGGTTGGTGTGCTCAAAGTATTACTGTTTTTATGTCAATATTAGACTATTGTTTTGAATCTAACGGATCTGAATATTCATGCCACAATAAAGAATATTACATGGATAAATATGCTGGGTAGCATTCCACATCAAAAATTCTATTTTTATCATTTACCTGCTCGAGGACGAGCAGGAATTAAGCTTGGGGATGCTGATACGTCTCCAATGTATCTATAATTTTTGATTGTTCCATGCTATTATATTGTCTGTTTTGGATGTTTTATATGCCTTAATATGCTATTTTATATCATTTTTGGGACTAACTGATTAACCTAGAGCCTAGTGCCAGTTTCTGTTTTTTCCTTGTTTTTGAGTTTCACAGATGAGGAATATTAAATGGAGTCCAAATGGAATAAAACCTCCGGAATTATTATTTTTCTAGAAAATATGGAAGCCACGCGACTTCAGAACCAAGGCATAGGAGCTGCCATGGGGCCACAAGCCCGCTTGCCACGGCCAGGGGGGTACCCCACGTCGGGCAGGCTTGTGGGCCCCTGGGACCTCCTCTAACCCTAATCTTTGGCCTATAAATACCCAAATATTCCATCATTATCAGAATGAGCCACGAAAATACTTTTCCACCGCCAGAAGCCTCCGTTCCCGAGAGATCCAATCTTGGAGCCTTTTCCGGTAATCTGGCAGAGGGGGTTCGATCACGGACGGCATCTACATCAACTCCATTGCCCCTCCAATGATGCATGAGTAGTTCACCACAGACCTACGGGTCCATCGCTAGTATCTAGATGGCTTCTTCTCTCTCTTTGCTTCTCAATATCATGTTATTCATGATCTTCATGAAGATCTATCCGATGTAATACTCTTTCGCGGTGTGTTTGTCGAGATCCGATGAATTGTGGGTTTATGTTCAGATTATCCATGAATATTATTTGAGTCTTTCCTGAATTCTTACATGCATGATTTCATATCTTTGCAAGTATCTTTGAATTATTGGTTTGGTTTGGCCAACTAGATTGCTAATTTTTGCAATGGGAGAAGTGCTTAGTTTTGGGTTCAATCTTGAGGTGTCCTCACGCAGTGACAAAGTAGGGGTAGTGAGGCACGTACTGTATTGTTGCCATCAAGGGTAAAAATATGGGGTTTTCATCATATTGCTTGAGTTTATCCATCCACATCATGTCATCTTACCTAATGCGTTACTCTATTCTTCGTGAACTTAATACTCTAGATGCACGCAGGAGTCGTCGATGTGTGGAGTGTTGGAAATATGCCCTAGAGGCAATAATAAAGTGATTATTATTATATTTCCTTGTTCATGATAATTGTCGATTGTTCATGCTATAATTGTATTAATCGGGAACCGTAATACATGTGTGAATACATTGACCACAACATGTCCCTAGTGAGCCTCTAGTTGGCTAGCTCGTTGATCAATAGATGGTCACGGTTTCATGACCATGGACATTGGATGTCGTCGATAACGGGATCACATCATTAGGATAATGATGTGATGGACAAGACCCAATCCTAAGCATAGCACAAGATCGTGTAGTTTGTCTGCTAAAGCTTTTCTAATGTCAAGTATCATTTCTTAGACCATGAGATTGTGCAACTCCCGGATACTGTAGGAATACTTTGGGTTTGCCAAATGTCACAACATAATTGGGTGACTATAAAGGTACACTACGTGTATCCCCGAAAGTATCTGTTGGGTTGGCACGAATCGAGTCTGGGATTTGTCACTCCGTGTGACGGAGAGGTATCTCTAGGCCCACTCGGTAATACATCATCATAAAGAGCTCAATGTGACTAAGGGGTTAGCCATGGGATCATGTGTTATGGAACGAGTAAAGAGACTTGCCGGTAACGAGATTGAACAAGGTATAGGGATACCGACGATCGAATCTTGGGAAGTAACATACCAATGGACAAAGGGAATTGCATATGTGATTGATTGAATCCCCGACATCGTGGTTCATCCGATGAGATCATCGTCGAGCATGTGGGAGCCAACATGGGTACCCAGATCCCGCTGTTAGTTATTGACCGGAGAGGTGTCTCGGTCATGTCTACATGCCTCCCGAACCCGTAGGGTCTACACACTTAAGGTTTGATGACGCTAGGGTTATATGGGAATAGTGTACGTGGTTACCGAAGGTTGTTCAGAGTCCCGAATGAGATCCCGGACGTCACGAGGAGTTCCGGAATGGTCCGGAGGTAAAGATTCATATATAGGAAGTGAGGATTTGGTCACCGGAAGTGTTTCGGGCATCACCGGTAATGTATCGGGACCACCGGAAGGGTTCCGGGGGTCCATCGGGAGGGGCCGCCGACCCCGGAAGGCTACATGGGCCAAGAGTGGGAGGGAACTAGCCCCTAGGTGGGCTGGTGCGCCTCTCACCTCAGCCCAAGGTGCAACAAAGGAGGAGAGGGGGCAAACCCTAGGCGCAGATGGGCCCTAGGCTCACCCTAGGGCGCGCCCCCCTCTCTCCCTCTCTTGGCCGCCGGCCACCTCCCATCTAGGACTAACGCACCCCATAGTGAGGGAACCCTAGAGGGTGCACACCCTTCTCCCCTCCTGCTACAAATAGTGAGGGTTTTGGGGCTGCCCACAATGCAGGTCTCTCTCTCTCTCTCGGCGCAGCCCTACACCTCCTCCTCCTCGTCCTCCGTAGCGCTTGGTGAAGCCCTGCCGAAGTACCACACAGCTCCACCGTCACCATGCCATGGTGCTTTTGGATCTCTCCCACAACCTCTCCTTCCTCCTTGTTGGATCAAGGCATAGGCGACGTCACTGGGCTGCACGTGTGTTGAAGAGGCGTCGTTGTTCGGCACTTAGATCGGAATCGACCATGATCTGAATTGCTGCGAGTACGACTCCACCAACCACGTTCTTGTAATGCTTCCGCTTTGCAATCTTCAAATGTATGAAGATGCACTCCTCCTTTGCTCGTTGGTGGTTTCTCCATAGATTGATCTTGGTGACACGTAGGAATTTTTTTGATTTACTACTACGTTCCGCAACAGTGGCATCATAAGCTAGGTCTATGCGTAGAATTTATGCACGAGTAGAACACAAGTTGTTGTGGGCATCGATTTTTTCAATTTGCTTGTCATTACTAGTCTTATCTTGATTCGGCGGCATTGTGGGGTGAAGCGGCCCGGACCGACTTTACATGTACGCTTACGTGAGACTGGTTACACCGTCTGACATGCACTTGTACCATAAGATGGCTAGCGGGTGTCTGTCTCTCCCATGTCAGGGAACATTGCATGGGAAACAAAAAAAATTCCTACGCACACGCAGATCTATCCATGGTGATGAGCATCTACGAGAGGGAGAGTGGATCTACATACCCTTGTAGATTGCTAAGCGGGAAGCGTTACGAAACGCGGTTGGTGTAGTCGAACGTCTTTGCGATCCAAATCACCGTGCGTCCCGCGATCCAATCACGATCCGTCCCATGATCTGATCACGATCCATCCCACGAACTTGATCATGATCCGTCCCACGAACTTGATCACGATCTTTTCGATCTAGCACCGAACGGACGGCACCTCTGCGTTCAGCACACGTACAGCTTGGTGACGATCTCCACCGTCTTGATCCAGCAAGAAGGAGTGGAGAGGAAGAAGAGTTCTTCGGCAGCCTGATGGCGCTCCAGTGATGGTGGTGGAGCAATTCCGGCAGGGCTTCGCCTAAGCACTGCAGAAATCCGATCTAGAAGAGAAACTATGCACTGGAGGAACGGGTAGAACGTGGCTGAAATTCTAGTGCAAAAACCCTAAAACCTCCAGTATATATAAGAGGAGAGGAGGAGAGGAGGCAGCCTTGGCTTCCCAAACCAAGGGATTTTGCCGAACCAACTAGGATTAGAGGACTCTCCTCCAATCCTAGTAGGACTAGGATTCGTTCCTTTTTTTCCTTTTTCCACCTTTTCCTATTGGGTTTCTTCCTCCAGCCACATGGGCCTTGTGTGCGAGTTTCCACCAGCCCACCAAGGGCTGATTTTCACTCTCCCACAGCCCATGAAGCCTCTTGGGTCGAAATACCCCTCCCGGAGGTCTCCCGATACACTACCGGCACTCCCGGTACACTACCGATGAGCCCGAAACTTTTCCAGTGACCAAAACAGGACTTCCTATATATGAATCTTTACCTCTGGACCATTCCGGAGCTCCTCATGACGTCCGGGATCTCATCCGGGACTCCAAACAACCTTCGGTCACCACCATACATAACTCTATACTACCGAAACATCACCAAACCTTAAGTGTGGAGACCCTGTGGGTTCGAGAACTATGCAGACATGACCTAGACACTTCTACGGTCAATAACCAATGGCGGGACCTGTATGTCCACATTGGTTCCTACATATTCTATGAAGATCTTTATCGGTCAAACCTCTATGTCAAGGATTCAGTTAATCCCGTATGATGTTCCCTTTGTTCTTCGGTATCTTACTTGCCCGAGATTCAATCGTCGGTATCTCCATACCTAGTTCAATCTCGTTACTGGCAAGTCTCTTTACTCGTTCTGTAATACAAGACCCCGTAACTAACACTTAGTCACATTGCTTGCAAGGCTTATTGTGATGTTGTATTACCGAGTGGGCCCTGAGATACCTCTCCGTCACACGGAGTAACAAATCCCAGTCTTGATCCATGCCAACTCAATAGACACCCTCGGAGACACCTGTAGAGCACCTTTATAGTCACCCAGTTAAGTCGCGACGTTTGATACACACAAGGCACTCCTCCGATATCTGTGAGTTGCATGATCTCATGGTCATAGGAACATATACTTGACATGCAGAAAACAATAGCAATAAACTGAGACGATCATAAGCTACGTTTGTAGTTTGGGTCTTGTCAATCACATCATTCTCCTAATGATGTGATCCCGTTATCAAATGACATCTCATGTCCATGTCTAGGAAACCTTAACCATCTTTCGATCAACAAGCTAGTTCACTAGAGGCATACTAGGGACATTGTGTTTGTCTATGTATCCACACATGTATCCATGTTTCCAATTAATACAATTATAGCATGGATAATAAACGATTATCATGAACAAGGAAATACAATAATAACCACTTTATTTATTTCCTCTAGGTCATATTTCCAACATCCCACTCTAGTCGGATCGGATTCGATGAAAAGGGTCCTTATGAAGGGTAAATAGAAGTTGGCATATCACGTTGTGGGTTTTGCGTAGGTAAGAAACGTTCTTGTTAGAAACCTATAGCAGCCACGTAAAAACTTGTAACAACAATTAGAGGACGTCTAACTTGTTTTTGCAGCATATGCCGTGTGATGTGATATGGCCAAAGGATGTGATGTGATATATGTGATGTATGAGATTGATCATGTTCTTGTAATAGGATTCACGACTTGCATGTCGATGAGTATGACAACTGGCAGGAGACATAGGAGTTGTCTTAATTTATTGTATGACCTACGTGCCAATCAAAAATGCCATGTAATTACTTTACTCTATCGCTAACCGTTAGCCATAGTAGTAGAAGTAATAGCTGGCGAGACAACTTCATGAAGACACAATGATGGAGATCATGATGATGGAGATCATGGTGTGATGCCGGTGACAATGATGATCATGGTGCGCCAAAGATGGAGATCAAAGGAGAAATATGATATTGGCCATATCATGCCACTATATGATTGCATGTGATGTTTATCATGTTTTACATCTTATTTGCTTGGAACGACGGTAGCTTAAATAAGATGATCTCTCACTAAAATTTCAAGAAATGTGTTCCCCATAACTATGCACCATTGCTAAGGTTCGTTGTTCCGAAGCACCACGTGATGATCGGGTGTGATAGGTTCTAACGTTCGCATACAACGGGTGTAAGCCTGATTTACGCATGCAATACACTTAGGCTGACTTGATGAGTCTACCATGTACATACATGGCCTCGGAACACGGGAGACCGAAAGGTCAAACATGAGTCATATAGAAGATACGATCAACATGGAGATGTTCACCATTGATGACTAGTCCGTCTCACGTGATGATCGGACACGGGCTAGTTGACGTGGATCATGTGTCACTTGGATGACTAGAGAGATGTCTATCTAAGTGGGAGTTCATTAAATAATTTGATTATGTGAACTTAATTATCATGAACTTAGTCTAAAATTGTCTTTACAATCTATATTGTAAATCCAATGGCCCACGCTAATGTTGCCCTCAACTTCAACGCGTTCCTAGAGAAAACCAAGCTGAAAGACGATGGAAGCAACTATACGGACTGGGTCCGTAGCTTGAGGATCATCCTCATAGCTTCCAAGAAAGTATATGTCCTTGATGCACTGCGATGTGACGCACCCGTTTTCCCAGCAACTCAAGACGTTATGAACGTCTGGCAGGCGTGTAGTGATGATTACTCCTTGGTTCAGTGCGGCATGATTTACATCTTAGAACCAGGTATCCAAAAGCGTTTTGAGCAACATGGAGCATATGAGATGTTCCAAGAGCTGAGAATGGTTTTCCAAGCTCATGCCCGGGTCGAGAGATATCATGTCTCTGACAAGTTCTTCAGTTATAAGATGGAGGAAAATAGTTCTGTCAGCGAGCACATACTCAAAATGTCTGGGTTGCACAGTCGCTTGTCTCAGCTGGGAGTTAATCTTCTGGATGACTCGGTTATTGACAGAATCCTCCAGTCACTTCCACCTAGCTACAAGAGCTTTGTGATGAACTACAACATGCAGGGGATGGAGAAGTCCATTCCTGAGTTGTACTCGATGCTGAAATCAGCGGAGGTCGAGATCAAAAAGGAGCATCAAGTGTTGATGGTAAATAAGACCACTAGTTTCAAGAAAGGCAAGGGTAAGAAGAACTTCAAGAAGGATGGCAAAGCAGTTGTCGTGCCCGG
Source organism: Hordeum marinum (assembly GCA_022496015.1). Taxonomy (NCBI): domain Eukaryota; kingdom Viridiplantae; phylum Streptophyta; class Magnoliopsida; order Poales; family Poaceae; genus Hordeum; species Hordeum marinum. Next base: position 437,205,714 of record CM039677.1, read on the forward strand.
TAAGCAAGTTGCCGGGAAGAAGAACAAGAATGGACCCAAGCCTGAGACTGAGTGCTTTTATTGCAAGGGTACCGGTCACTGGAAGCGGAACTGCCCCAAGTACTTAGCGAATAAGAAGGCCAGCAACGTTAAAGGTATATGTGATATACTTGTTATTGATGTGTACCTTACCGGTGCTCATAGTAGCTCCTGGGTATTTGATACCGGTGCAGTTGCTCACATTTGTAACTCCAAGCAGGAGCTGCGGAATAAGCGGAGACTGGCAAAGGACGAGGTGACGATGTGCGTCGGGAATGGTTCCAAGCTCGATGTGATCGCCGTCAGCACGCTACCTCTACATCTACCTTCGGGATTAGTTTTAAACCTTAATAATTGTTATTTAGTACCAGCTTTGAGCATGAACATTGTATTTGGATCTCGCTTGATGCGAGATGGCTACTCATTTAAATCTGAGAATAATGGTTGTTCTATTTATATGAGAGAAATGTTTTATGGTCATGCCCCGCTGGTCAATGGTTTATTTTTGATGAATCTTGAACGTGATGTTACACATGTTCATAGTGTGAGTACCAAAAGATGTAAGGTTGATAACGATAGTCCCACTTACATGTGGCACTACCGCCTTGGTCATATTGGTGTCAAACGCATGAAGAAACTCTATGTTGATGGACTTTTGGAGTCTCTTGATTTTGAATCATTTGACACGTGCGAACCATGCCTCATGGGCAAGATGACCAAGACTCCATTCTCCGGAACAATGGAGCGAGCAACTGACTTCTTGGAGATAATACATACCGATGTATGCGGTCCAATGAGCGTTGAGGCTCGCGGTGGCTACCGTTATGTTCTCACCCTCACTGATGACTTAAGAAAATATGGGTATGTCTACTTAATGAAACATAAGTCTGAAACCTTTGAAAAGTTCAAGGAATTTCAGAGTGAGGTAGAGAATCAACATGACAGGAAAATAAAGTGCCTATGATCTGATCGTGGCGGAGAATATTTGAGTCACGAGTTTAGCACACACATTAGGAAATGTGGAATTGTTTCACAACTCACGCCGCCTAGCACACCTCAGCGAAATGGTGTGTCTGAACGTCGTAATCGCACTCTATTGGATATGGTGCGATCTATGATGTCTCTTATCGACTTACCACTATCGTTTTGGGGATATGCATTAGAGACTGCCGCATTCACTTTAAATAGGGCACCATCTAAGTCCATTGAGATGACACCGTATGAATTATGGTTTGGAAAGAAACCTAAGCTATCGTTTCTGAAAGTTTGGGGATGCAATGCTTATGTGAAGAAACTTCAACCTGAGAAGCTCGAACCCAAAGCGGAAAAGTGCGTCTTCATAGGATACCCCAAAGAAACTGTTGGGTATACCTTCTACCTCAGATCTGAAGGCAAAGTCTTTGTTTCCAAGAATGGATCCTTTCTAGAGAAAGAGTTTCTCTCTAAAGAAGTAAGTGGGAGGAAAATAGAACTTGATGAGGTAATTGTACCACCACTCGAATTGGAGAGTAGCGCAGCACAGGAAGTTGTTTCTGTGGAGCCTGCACCGGCTGGAGAGGAAGTTAATGATGATGACGTGAAACTTCAGATCAAGTTGCTATTGAACCTCGAAGGTCCACAAGGACACGTTCCGCACCAGAGTGGTACGGCAACGCTGTCCTGGAGATCATGTTGTTGGACAACGGTGAACCGTCGAACTATGTAGAAGCGATGGCGGACCCGGATTCCAACAAATGGCTTGAAGCCATGAAATCCGAGATAGGATCCATGTATGAGAACAAAGTATGGACTTTGGTGGACTTCCCCGATGATTGGCGAGCCATAAAAAATAAATGGATCTTTAAGAAGAAGACAGACACAGATGGTAATGTGACAGTCTATAAGGCTCGGCTTGTCACTAAGGGTTATCGACAAGTTCAAGGAGTTGACTACGATGAGACTTTCTCACCCGTAGAGGTGCTAAAGTCCGTCCGAATCATGTTAGCAATTGCCGCATTTTACGATTATGAGATCTGGCAAATGGACGTCAAAACAGCATTCCTTAATGGTTTCCTTAAGGAAGAACTGTATATGATGCATCCGGAAGGTTTTGTCGATCCTAAAGATGCTAACAAAGTATGCAAGCTTCAGCGCTCCATCTATGGGCTGGTGCAAGCATCTCGGAGTTGGAACATTCGCTTTAATGAGGTGATTAAAGCGTTTGGATTTATACAGATTTATGGAGAACCCTGTATTTACAAGAAAGTGAGTGGGATCTCTGTAGAGGTTCTCATATTATATGTGGATGACATAATGTTGATGGGAAATAATATAGAACTTTTGGAAAGCAGAAAGGCCTACTTGAATAAGTGTTTTTCAATGAAGGACCTTGGAGAAGCTGCTTACATATTAGGCATCAAGATCTATAGAGATAGATCGAGACGCCTCATTGGTCTTTCACAAAGCACATACCTTGAGAAGATATTGAAGAAGTTCAATATGGATCAGTCCAAGAAGGGGTTCTTGCATGTATTACAGGGTGTGAGATTGAGTATGACTCAATGCCTGACCACGGCAGAGGATAGAGAAAAGATGAGTGTCATTCCCTATGCTTCAGCCATAGGCTCTATTATGTATGCCATGTTGTGTACCAGACCTGATGTGTACACAACATTGGCACGAATTGATACCAACGATCGAATATGCAAGTAACATACCAATGGACAAAGGGAATTGCATACAGGATTGATTGAATCCCTGACATTGTGGTTCATCCGATGAGATCATCATGGAGCATGTGGGAGCCAACATGGGTATCCAGACCGTGCTGTTGGTTATTGACCGGAGAGGTGTCTCGATAATGTCTACATGCCTCCCGAACCCATAGGGTCTACACACTTAAGGTTTGACGAAGCTAGGGTTATATGGGAATAGTGTACGTGGTTACCGAAGGTTGTTCAATGTCCCGGATGAGATCCCGGACGTCACGAGGAGTTCCGGAATGGTCCGGAGGTAAAGATTCATATATAGGAAGTGAGGATTTGGTCACCGGAAGTGTTTCGGGCATTACCGGTAATGTACCGGGACCACCTCTGCGTTCAGAGGTATGAAGATCACCACCTCCTTGATCCAGCAAGAAAGGGTGGAGAGATAGAAGAGTTCTCCGGCAGCATGATGGTGTTGTGGCGATGGTGGTGGAGCTATTCCAGCAGGGCTTCGCCTAAGCACCGTTGAAACCAATCTAGAGGAGAAACTACGATCTAGAGAAGAGGGCAACACGTGGCTATTAGGGTTGGGGATGCCCTAAAAACCTCTAGTATATATCGGAGGAGGGGAGGGAGGAGAATTGGCTCCCAAGGAGCCAAATCTGGTTCGGCCGAAGTGGAGGGAGGAGTCCTCCTCCTCCACTCCTAGTAGGATTAGGACTCCTTCCTTATTTTCCACTTTTGCCTTTCTTTCCACCTTGGGTTTCTTCCCTAGCCGCATGGGCTTCCTACGGGCCTTCGGACATCCCACTAACAGCTGGTATTTCTTCTCCCACAACCCATGTGGCCTCTTGGGTCGAAATACCCCTCCCGTTGGTCCCCCGGTACCCTCCCGGCACTCCCGGTACACTACCGATGAGCCCGAAACTTTTCCGGTGACTAAAACAGGACTTCCTATATATCAATATTTACCTCCGGACCATTCCAGAGCTGCTCGTGACGTATGGGATCTCATCTGGGACTCCAAACAACCTTCGGTCACCACCATGCATAATTCTATACTGCCGAAATGTCACCAAACCTTAAGTGTGCAGACCCTGTGGGTTCAAGAACTATGTAGACATGACCGAGACACCTCTATGGTCAATAACCAATAGCGGGACCTGGATGCCCATATTGGTTCCTACATATTCTACGAACATCTTTAACGGTCGAACCTCTGTGTCAAGGATTCAGTAATCCTGTATGTTGTTCCCTTTGTTCTTCGGTATGTTACTGGCCCGAGATTCGATCGTCGGCATCTCCATACCTAGTTCAACCTCATTACCGGCAAGTCTCTTTACTTGTTCCGTAACACAAGATCTCGTGGCTAACACTTAGTCATATTGCTTGCAAGGCCTGTCGTGATGTTCTATTACCGAGTGGGCCCTAAGATACCTCTCCGTCACACGGAATAACAAATCCCAGTATTGATCCATGCCAACCCAACACGGAAACCATAGCCATCTTTGATCAACGAGCTAGTCTATTAGAGGCATACTAGGGACATGGTGTTGTCTATGTATCCACACATGTATCTGAGTTTCCAATCAGTACAATTCTAGCATGGATAATAAATAATTACCATGAATAAGGAAATATGATAATAACTAATTTATTATTGCCTCTAGGGCATATTTCCAACAATCTCCCATTTATACTAGAGTCAATAATCTAGGTCAGATCACCATGTGATTCGCATTGTCATGAATCTAACACCCAATGAGTTATGGGGCTCGATCATGCTTTGCATGTGAGAGAGGTCTTTTAGTCAACGGGTCTGCTATATTCATATTCGTGTGTACTTTGAAAATCTCTATGTCATATTGTAAATACTGCTACCACACTCCACTTGGAACTATTCCAAATGGCTGCTCCACTATACGTATCCGGATTGCTACTAAGAGTCATCCGGATTGGTGTTAAAGCTTGCATCAACGTAACTCTTTACGACGAACTCTTTATCACCTCCATAATCAAGGAACATTTCCTTAGTCCTTTAGTTACTAAGGATAACCTTGACCACCGTCCAGTGATCCACTCCTGGATCACTCTTGTACCCCTTGATAGACTCATGGCAAGGCACACACAGGCGCGGTACACAGCATGGCATACTATATAGAGCCTATGGATAAAAGCATAGGGGACGACCTTCGTCCTTACTCTTTCTTCTGCCGTGGTTGAGCTTTGAGTCTCACTCAACTTTACACCTTACAAATCAGGCAAGAACTCGTTCTTTGACTGATCCATTTTGAACTCTTTCAAAATCTTGTCAAGGTATGTACTCATTGAAAGTCTCATCGGGTGTCTTGATCTATCTCTATAGATCTCGATGCCCAACAATTAAGTAGCTTTGTCCAGGTCTTCCTTTGAAATACTCTTTTCAAACAAGCCTTCATGCCTTCCAGAAACTCTACATCATTTCTGATCAACAGTATGTCATCCACATATGCTTATCAGAAACTCTATAGTGCTCTCACTCACTTCATTGTAAATACAAGTTTCTCGTAAACTTTGTATAAACTCAAAAACTTTGATCACCTCATCAAAGCGTATATTCCAACTCCGAGATGCTTGCTCCAGCCCTTAGATGGATTATTGGAGCTTGCATACTTTTTAGCATCCTTAGGAGTGAAAAAACCTTCCAGCTGTATCACATACAACCTTTCCTCACGAAAACCGTTAAGGAAACTATGTTTTGACATCCATCTATTAGATTTCATAATTGGAAAACCGCAGCAACTGCTAACATAATTCCAACAGACTTTAGCATCGCTACGGGTGAGAAAGTCTCATCGCAGTCAACTCCTTGAACTTGGCAAAAACTCCTTTGCAACAAGTCGAGCTTTATAAATGGTGACTTTCACCATCAGCATTTGTCTTCATCTTAAAGGTCCATTTGTACTCAACGACACGCCATCCAACAGGCAAGTCTACCAAAGTCCATACTTGGTTTTCATACATGGATCCTTTCTCGGATTTCATGGCCTCTAGCCATTTGTCAGAATCTGGGCCCATCCTCACTTCTCCATTGCTCGTAGGTTCATCGTTGTCCAACAACATGACCTCTAAGACAGGGTTACCATACCACTCAGGAGTAGTACGCGTCCTTGTCGACCTACGAGGTTCGATAGTAACTTGATTCGAAGCTTCATGATCATAATCATTAACTTCCTCTTCAACTAATGTAGGCTCCACAAAAACATCTTTCTGCGCTGCGCTACTCTCTGGTTGAAACAAAGGTTCAACAACCTCATCAAGTTCTATCTTCCTCCCACTCAATTCTTTCGAGAGAAACTCTTTCTCGAGGAAGGAACCATTTTAGCAACAACACTTTGTGCTTGGATCTAAAATAGAAGGTTTACCCAACTGTTACGTTAGGGTATTCTATGAAGATGCATTTGTCCGCTTTGGGTTAGAGCTCATTAGGTGAAACCCCCTTTTTCACATAAGCGTCGCAACCCCAAACATTAAGAAATGATAGCTTAGGTTTCCGCCAAACCAAAATTCATACAGTGTCATCTCAACGGACTTAGATGGTTCCCCTTTTAAAGTGAATGTAGTTGTCTATAATGCATAACCCCAAAACGATAGTGGCAAATCGATAAGAGACATCATAGTTCGCACCATATCCAATAGAGCATGACTATGACGTTCGGACACACCATCACACTATGGTGTTCCAGGTGGCGTGAGTTGTGAAACAACTTTTCACATTGTCTTAAGTTGTATACCAAACTCGTAACTCAGATACTCACCTCCACGATCATATCGTAGACATTTTATCTTCTCGTCACGATGATCTCAAACTTCACTTTGATTCTGCTTGAACTTTTCAAACGATTCAGACATGTGTTTCAATTAGTGTTTGAGCCAAGTAAAACCTTTGGGGTGATCTATGGTAGTTGTTGATTTGATCTTGCTAGAAAACAGAAACTTTTGCGCTCAGTCCAGGATTTTTCTGAATTTTTTAGAGAGTCAAATGGATCTGAAATTTTTACACGGGATTTATATATGAATTGCCTTGGTTTTTCTAATTGTTCAGAATTTTAACAGTTCCAAAAGTATTCAAAGTTTACAGATTGATACAGACTGTTGTGTTTTTGACAGATTCTATTTTCTTTGTGTTGTTTGCTTATTTTGATGTATCTATGGGTCGTATCGGGGGTATGAGTCATGGAGAAGTTAGAATAAAGTAGGTATTAGCCAAATATAAATAAAGAATGAGTTCACAATAGTACCTAAAGTGGTGATTTATTTTTCTTATACTAACGGATCTCATGAGTTTTCTGTTGAGTTTTGTGTTGTGAAGTTTTCAAGTTTTGGGTGAAGATTTGATGGACCACTACAGGAATCAGGCACTTTATCGTCAGCCATCCCTGACGGCAAAGGCATGAATCCTGGACAGCAAAGGCTTTGTCGTCCGCCAGCAGACGGCCAACCGTCTGGCTGAATAAGCCATGGTAAAGGGTGCTTTGACGTCTGTCGGCGGACGGCAAAGATTCGTCTTTGCCGTCCGCCAGCAGACGGCAAAGCGCATGGACGGCACACGTGGCAACTTAGCTCCGTTAAGGCTTAACGGCGTAATTTGCCGTCCGCTAGCAGATGGCAAAGACCTTAGTTCTTTGCCGTCTGCCAGCAGACGGCAAAGAACCCACCTAGGCCAGCCCCAGATTGCACAAGCAGCTGCCACGTGGCATCTTTGCCGTCCGCTGGCCGACGGCAAAGCTCTTTGCCGTCCGCTGGCAGACGGGAAAGTGGCTATATAGACCCTATTTTTTCTATCTTTTCTTAAAATCATTCAATTTGACAGAATATCACATATATATCCAACATATCAACAATACAAGTTTCCAACAAGCATACCAACAATAAGTTTCAACAAGCATACCAACAATAAGTTCCAACAAGCATACCAACAATAAGTTCCAACAACATATCCAACATATTTGGAACAACATATCCAACATACATATCCAAAACAAGTTTCCAACAAGTTTCCATAAACAAAAAGGAAGCAGAAGTAGAAGAGTACACTCCATCAATGCAAGCTTCCTCATCTATAGCAAATCTGCAAAGTAGGAAAGATGAAAGTTAGAAGAAGAAGAAGACTAGCTAGAAGAAAAATAAGAAAAAGAAGAAGAAGAAGAATTTATCTTCTCTGTCTTTTTCTCCTCTCCTCTCCTCTTCTCCAAGGTAGTAATGTCGTTTTCTAGCTAACTAAGCATATCAAGTCATTTGGGAGGAAAAAAATGCTAAGTATAGGTCATTTTTTAGCTATCTTAGGTAGAATATATCATTTTGGAGGTAAGTAAGGTTATTATGTCATTTTCAAGGAAAATAAGCTAAGTATAGGTCATTTTGGAGCTAAACCAAGGTTATTATGCCATTTTTTACCTAAGTGAGTTAATTATGTCATAAATGAACTAGCTAAGCTAATTATAGATCATTATTGAGCTATCCTAGGTAGTTATGCCATTTTGTACCTAAGTGAGCTAATTATGTCATAAATGAACTAAGCTAGCTATAGATCATTATTAAGCTATACTAGGTACTAATGCCATTTTCTAGCTAACTAAGCATATCAAGTCATTTTGGAGGAAAAAATGCTAAGTATAGGTCATTTTATAGCTATCATAGGTAGAATATACCATTTTCTAGCTAACTAAGCATATCAAGTCATTTTTTAGGGAAATAAGCTAAGTATAGGTCATTTTGGAGCTAAGTAGGTCATTTCTTAAGCTAAGTATGCATTTGTTAATGAAAACACTTGGGAAAATAAATGCTCCGGGATTGAATACCTCACATTACTAATATTAATCTTCATCGTCTATATATGCTCCAGGATCAATAAATGCATAATCATCATCACTATCAGTAATGACGTCCTCATCAGCATCATCAATAAATGCATCAACATGTGGAAGGCCTCTATGTAATCGGTCAAGCATTGTTAGGTCATCCGTAGCAATAACCTCTTCTTCTTTCGTCTCTTCTTGTTCCTGCTCAGGGGTGAAGTCGGGTTCACTGTCGCTGTCGACCTTAATGTTTTGGGGTGAAGTAGAGTGGTTCTTAAAACTTTTTTGGAAACACGTGTTTCTTGGAAGAATTCTCCTTCATATGTGTCTGGGTTAATGTGAGGTTCATAATCATCTTCATTGGGGGGGAGGTGGTCTAAAATGTGGTGGCACATCATAAACGACATCCCAACCTTTCAAATTTGGATCCGTTTGGCAGGCCCACAATAGATAGAAAACTTGGGTCGCCTGTTGAGCCGCAATATAGACATCGAGAACATCTAAATGGGTGCTTTCTTTGATTTTGACTAGCCCTATATGTTCATGAGTCCTTCTAGTCTCCTTCGGCTGGAACCAATAATATTTGAAGACTATGACGTTTGGTGGGGTTTCACCAAAGAATGTAAGTTCATAAATTGCTTCAACTCTTCCATAATACTCGACCCCTCCTTTGCTGACAGTGGAGACACAACAATTTGTAGACTTTCGATTGGCCATAGATAGCTCTTTGCCAAAAGTACGAAAGCGATACCCGTTGATGTCGTATTTGTCAAATGAACGGACCTTAAAGTCAAAACCATTAGCGACTTGTCTCAATTCGGAGTCTATAGACTCTGCATTAGCCTACAAGTTTAATACGAAAGGATTGTTGCATTAGCCACAAACTAGGCGAAGAAATGAATTCATCTAAGTAGTGGAAATTACCATTTGCTTAAACCAAGATATAAAACCGGGATAGCCGCCTCCATGATTTGCCAGAAGCTCATACTCTTCGATGGAATCCTTTTGGATCACCGCTCCATCCGAGAATTTGGTGACGTATCGACTGTATCACATATCCGGGAATATATAAGAGAATTTCAAAGGAATTAGAAGTTGCAAAACAATGTACCGAGAACTTATCGATGTACGACTGCACTTCTGTTAGGTTGTTGAAGATATACAACGAAATGGTCCGCCATTCTTCGACATCCAACCCTATTGATTTCGAAGCACCGGCTGGTGCGAGCTTCCCTTTGAATAGGCTGAGGTTGGATCAAACTTTTTCACGGTCGCCATCATTGTACCGAGGCTTCGGATTATGCAAATGACGATTCTTGGCTTTGTAGTGTGCTGTCACGAAGTTTGCCACCTCCTCAGTAATGAATGCCTCGGCCATCGATGATTCAACTCTACGTTTCTTTTTACACTTTGCTCGAAGCATCTTCTGCATCCTCTCAGTTGTGAAGCACCAACGATTTTGCACGGGCCCCCCCCAATCTTGCCTCGGTCGGGAGATGCAAAATCAAATGCTGCATTGGATTAAAGAAGCCCGGTGGAAAGATCTTTTCTAACTTGCAGATCAACTCCGGCGCCAACTCTTCCAGTTTGTCTAGCACGTCAGGCGATAGTTATTCCGCACAAAGAGCACGGAAGAAATAGCTCAGCTCTGCCAGTACTAGCCATTCATCCTCAGGGATAAATCCACGCAACATCACCGGCATTACCCGCTCAAGCCATATGTGCCAATCATGACTCTTGAGACCAAATATTTTCAATTTGTCAAGACTCGCTCCCCTCTTTAGATTCGCTGCATACCCATCGGGGAACATCAACTGCATTTTCACCCACAATAGCATTTCCCTCATAGCTGGCCTTCCAAGATTGAAACATGCCTTTGGCTTCCTCTAGTTCTATTTTCCTTTTGGTTGTTGCATGTTTTGTAACGGTCTATCACATAGAGCCTCCTGATCGACTCTAGCCTTAGGATTATCCTTCGACTTCCCCTCTATGCCGAACAATGTACCAAAAAGGGCCTCAGCGATATTCTTTTCAGTGTGCATCACGTCGATGTTGTGTGGGCAAAAGAGGTCTTTAAAGTAAGGCAGATCCCACAAACATATCTTGTGAGTCCAGGCGTGTTCCGTATTATACCCTTTGAAATACCCTGGACGATCTGGATCCGGCTCGAGAGCGTTTATCTGATCCAGGATCTGTTGGCCTGTCAACGCAGGTGGTGCAGTGTTTTTGACAACTCTACCTTTAATGAAATTCTTCTTGTCTTTTCTGAACTTATGGTCAGGATCCAGGAACTTTCTATGCATGTCGAAGCAAGAAAACTTGCAACCCGCCTCCAGCCAACAGAACTGAAGAGTTGCCTTGCATGTGGGGCACGGAAACCTTCCATGCACACACCAGCCAACGAATAGCGCATACGCCGGCAAGTCATGCATCGAGTACATGTACCACACATGCATTTTGAAGTTCTTTTTTGTAGCGGCATCGTATGTCTTGATCCCATTATCCCAGGCTTCTTGCAATTCATCCTTAAGCGGTTGCATGTACACATTCATATTCTTCCCCAGATATTTGGGCCCTGGAATTATCAACGTCAGGAAAATGTCTTTCTTTTCATAATCTCTCCAGGGGGAGATTGAGTGGAATGATAAATACAGGCCAACAACTGTATTGTGTTGCCGTCATACCATACACATTGAACCCATCCGTGTTGACGGCAACTCGAGGATGCCTTGGATCTGCCGCTTTATCCTTATGTAATGCATCGAAGTGCTTCCAACCAAAAGCGTCCAAAGTGTGTCCCAACATTGCATTCCCATCTGCATCTAGTTCTGTTCTTTTGCCCAATTTATGCCACATCATCTGTCTAGCCGTCTCTTCGACCATGAAAAGACGTTGAAGTCTTGGTATGATTGGCAGATACCGAAGAACATTAATGGGGATTTTGGTCTGACTCTTCTCATCCATACCATTGTCTACCAGAACATACCTGGAAGCATTGCAAATGGGGCAATAGTTCAAGCCCGCATACTCAAGCCTAAATAAGGCACATCCATTCTCACAGGCATCTATCTTCTCATAGGGAGTCTTAAGTGCACGTAGGATTTTGTCCGACTCATACAAGTTTGGTGGCAATACATGGCCTTTGGGTAGAAAGCGTCCAAATATCGTCATCATCGCGTCGTAGCATTCTTTGCCCAGGTTGAACTGAGCCTTTAGAGTCATTACTTGCGCGATGGCATCCAGCTGACAAAGCTTAGTGTGCTCGTGGAGAGGATGTTTTGAAGACTCCAACATTTCATAGAAGGCCTTTGCAGATTCCTCCATCTCATCGTCCGAATCCCGAGCATCATCAAAGTCTTGCACCATGTCTTCGATCTCGGTACCATGCTCGTCGGTGCGACGACGAACCACCTCAGCTCTGGCACATTGGGTAGACTCACCATGAAATGTCCAGACCGTATAATTAGGCATAAAACCCGACTTCTGTAGGTGTTTGATCATTTCAAACTCTGACTTCTTCTTACAGTTGTCGCAATCGACACAAGGGCACCAGGTTGTTTTCTGTCCATTTGCAAATGTGACTCTCACAAACTCCTTGGTTTTTGTTAACCATTCACGGGTCATGTCTTTCTGACTAGTGTGACCGGTGTACATCCACCCACGATCACTCATCTTACCTAGCTACTGGACACACACAAAATATATACATAATTCAGCAAACCATATTCATTAGTTAATAGAGTTTGTCAGTTTCATTACGTCGATGCAACCTAGACGCTAGTAGGTAAAGATAGGTCCTAATCCCACCCGAGTATGTGTAGATTGGGTTCGTTTTCCCATGCTCCGCTCCGAATCTGACGCACAATTTCGGCAGCACCTCCCTGTTGTTCTCTTGATACACATCTCGGCAATAAGCAAAGAGGATGTGTACCCGGAGAACAATAGGGAGGCACTGACGAAATTCTGCATCAGATCCGGAGCAGAGCATATCGGAAAACGAACCCAATCTACACATACTCGGGCTATCCATGGATAACGTTGGACAATTCGAAAGAATCACGGTTATAAATATGCTAATGAATGCATATTTATAGATGTAACCATTTCGAACGGGAGACACATAGTGGTCATGCATACTGATGATTGAAGACACCTATAGCTAGCAAGTTTCATCGGCACGAAGACCGGAACAAATGAAATGAAGGGGGTAGGAGGAGATGTCATTTGTGCTCACCCACGAATGCAGGGGCGGAGCTCGTCGAACGCACGGGGAGGTCGTCAAACACTAGACCCTCGCAGCGATGAAACAACTGCACATTTAAATCCACCTGATCAACATAAATATGATGTTCTCTATAACAAAATTGAAAAATATATGACCCTCGACCCGGTTACGTCGGTGCCGACGCACCCCTTGTCCTCCTCCTCCTCTTCTTCTTCTTATTTTTCTCCTTCTTCTTTTTCTTCTTTTCTTCTCCTCCTCCTCCTCCTTTTCTTCTTCTTTTTCTTCTTCGCCTTCCTCTTCTTCTTCTTCTTCATCATCTTCTTCTCCTCCTCTTCTTCTTCTCTCTTCTTCTAATTAACTACAATTGTAGAAAACTTACACTGGGGTGCAATTTGTATGGGCCATTGGGGGCTGGAGGTCGGCGACGGAGTGGACGCGGATTCCTGAGCCCGAGTCCGCCGAGATGTAGACCACCAGGTGTGGGTGCGGCCCGAGGAGGTGCGTGCTTCGGCGGGAGGAGCTGCGGCAAGGAGAGAGAACAACACCGCACTGCTGTGGGGAGGACGATCGGCAGGGAGAGCAGCGGAGACCTGAAGGTGCGGCAGGGGAGTTGGGGAAGATGATGGATCCGGCCCATGCAACTCCACGGGGGGCGGGAACGCGAGCGGCGTGGAGGAGGCAGTTGGGGTGCGCGGTGGCGGGTGGCTCTGAGGCTAGGCGTGGGGTGAGAGGGAGAGGAGACCGAGACGAAGGAGGGCGGCGGCAGATGGTGGCCGACCGTGGGCGCGGGCGCGGGCGGCGGGCGGCCGGGGTTGGGGCGGTGGGGTGAGGGTGGGGGGCGCGGTCGGCAGCGGGATGGGGGCGGCGGGGATGGGGACGGCGGCCGGCGGTGGGCACGGGCGGTGAGGGTGCGGGCGGCGGGGATGGGGGCGACGGGGAGGAGAGAGGGAGAGATAGAGAGAGAGAGAGAGAGGCGGGCCGGGGGGCATTAGCCGTTAGTTAGCCCCCCTCTTTCCCGTCCGCTAGCAGATGGCAAAGGAGGTTTGTCGTCCGCTAGCGAACGGCAAAGAGGAGGGCCGTTAGGTCAAGTTGCGGGCTGGGTTTAGGGTGGGCCCCTTCTCTCTTTGTCGTCTGCTAGCATACGGCAAATTAGTGGCTGATGGCAAAGTCGCCCTTTGCCGTCTGCCACTACTTTGTCATCTTCTTTCTGCTCGCTGATGGCAAAGCCACTCTTTGCCGTCCGCTAGCAGACGGCAAAGAGGTGGCAGACGGCAAATCTTCTGATTCCAGTAGTGGACTATGGAATAAATAGTGGCAAGAGACTAAGCTTGGGGATGCCCATGGCACCCCAAGTCATATTCAAGGATACCAAAAAGCCTAAGCTTGGGGATGCCCCGGAAGGCATCCTCTCTTACGTCTTCAATCCATCGGTAAATTTACTTGAGGCTATATTTTTATTCACCATATGATATGTTTTTTGCTTGGAGCGTCTTGTATGATATGAGTCTTTGCTTGTTAGTTTGCCACAATCATCCTTGCTGCACACATCTTTAAAGAGAGACATGTTGAATCGTGAATTTGTTAGAATACTCTATATGCTTTACTTATATCTTTTGAGCTAGGCAATGTTGCTCTAGTGCTTCACTTATATCTTTATAGAACATGGTGGTGTTATATTTATATAAATTATTGAACTCTCGTTCCTCACTTATATTATTTTGAGAGTTTCTTAAAACAGCATGGTAATTTTTTTAGGTTAAGAATTTAGTCCTAATATAATGGCATCCAAGAGGGATATAATAAAAACTTTCATATTAAGTGCATTAACAACTATGGGAAGTTGGATTCCTTGCATATAGTTTTGAGATAAAAGGGATGGTTATATGAGAGTCATGCTAGTGAGTAGTTGTGAAATGCAGAGATATATGTGTTAAAGCTTGTGATTCCCGTAGCATGCACGTATGGTGAACCGCTATGTAACAAAGTCGGAGCATGAGTTGTCTAATGATTGTCGACCTTTGTGTGAGGGTCGGGAGCGCGCGATGGTTAACTCCTACCAACCTCTCCCCTAGGAGCATGCGTCTAATTCTTTGTTTGATGACTAATAGACTTTTGCAATAAGTATGTGAGTTCTTTATGACTAATTTGAGTCCATGGATTATACGCACTCTCACCCTTCCATCCTTGCTAGCCTCTCTAGTATCGTGCAACTTTCACTGGTACATCAAACCCTCCTTCCTCAAAACAACCACCATATATTCCTCAAAAAAGCCACCATACCTACCTATTATGGCATTTCCATAGCCATTCCTAGATATATTGTCATGCAGTTTCCACCATGTAGTTTTTCTATGACTTGCATCATCACTTCATATTGCATATAGAGTTTTCTCTTGTCATAGGAATCAAGTTGTAATTTCGTTTTCTTTGAGTTATAAGTAAATAAAAGTGTGATGATTTTTCATTAATAGAGCATTGTCCCATGAGAGAAAAGGATGATGCGGTCTATGACACCCTCACAAGTTGGGACGAGTATCCGAACTTTACAAAAAATAAAACAGGCCAGCAAAGCCCAAACAAAAAAATAAAATAGGCCAAAGTAGCCCACAAAAATAAAAAAATGAGAGAAATATAGAAGGGACAATTGCTACTATCATTTTCCACACTTGTGCTTCAAAGTAGCACCATGATCTTCACGATAGAGAGTCTCCTATTTTGTCACTTTCATATAACTAGTGGATATTCATTTTGCATGACCACTTAGTTTTCTTTTTGAGCTTTCATACACTTATATCTGTAAGTGCATTTGTTGCATGGCAATCCCTACTCACTCACATTGATATCTATTGATGGGCGTCTCCATAGCCCGTTGATATGCCTAGTTGATGTGAGACTATCTTCTCCTTTTTCCTTGCATCCCCGCCATATTCTATTCCACCTATAATGTTATATCCATGGCTCACGCTCATGTATTGCATGAGAGTTGAAAAGGTTTGAGAACACCAAAAGTGTGAAACAATTGCTTGACTTGTTCATCAGGATTGTGCATGATTTATATACTTTGTGTGGGGAAGATGGAGCATAGCCAGACCATATGATTTTGTAGGGATAACTTTCTAAGGCCATGTTATTTCGAAAGGACACAACTACCTTGTTGGTGTGCTCGAAGTATTACTGTTTTATGTCAATAGACTATTGTTTTGAATCTAACGGGTCTGAATATTCATGCCACAATAAAGAATATTACAGGGATAAATATGTTGGGTAGCATTCCACATAAAAAATTCCGTTTTTATTATTTACCTACTCGAGGACGAGCAGGAATTAAGCTTGGGGATGCTGATACGTTTCCAATGTATCTATAATTTTTGATTGTTCCATGCTATTATATTATCTGTTTTGGATGTTTTATATGCCTTAACATGCTATTTTATATTATTTTTGGGACTAACCTATTAATCTAGAGCCTAGTGCCAGTTTCTATTTTTTCCTTGTTTTTGAGTTTCGTAGATAAGGAATATTAAACGGAGTCCAAACGGAATAAAACCTCCGGAAATATATTTTTCTGGAAAATATGGAAGCCATGCGACTTGAGAACCAAGGCAGAGGAGCTGCCACGGGGCCACAATCCCGCTTGCCGCGACCAGGGGGGTACCCCGTGCCGGGCAGGCTTGTGGGCCCCTGGCACCTCCTCTAACCCTAATCTTCAGCCTATAAATACCCAAATATTCCATCTTTATCAGAACGAGCCACGAAAACACTTTTCCACCGCCAGAAGCCTCCGTTCCCAAGAGATCCAATCTTGGAGCCTTTTCCGGTAATCTGTCGAAGGGGGATTCGATCACGAAGGGCATCTACATCAACTCCATTGCCCCTCTGATGATGCGTGAGTAGTTCACTACAAACCAACGGGTCCATAGCTAGTAGCTAGATGGCTTCTTCTCTCTCTTTGCTTCTCAATACCATGTTCTTCATGATCTTCATGGAGATCTATCCGATGTAATACTCTTTCGCGGTGTGTTTGTCGAGATCCGATGAATTGTGGGTTTATGTTCAGATTATCCATGAATATTATTTGAGTCTTCCCTGAATTATTATATGCATGATTTCATATCTTTGCAAGTCTCTTCGAATTATTGGTTTGGTTTGGCCAACTATATTGGTAATTCTTGCAATGGGAGAAGTGCTTAGTTTTGGGTTCAATCTTGCGATGTCCTCACCCAGTGACAAAGTAGGGGTAGCGAGGAACGTATTGTATTTTTTCCATCAAGGGTAAAAAGATGGGGTTTTCATCATATTTCTTGAGTTTATCCATCTACATCATGTCATCTTACCTAATGTGTTACTCTATTCTTCATGAACTTAATACTCTAGATGCAGGCAGGAGTCGGTCGATGTGTGGAGTAATAGTAGTAGATGCAGAATCGTTTTGGTCTACCTGTCACAGACGTGATGCCTATATGCATAATCATTGCCTTGGATATCTTCATAATTATTCGCTTTTCTATCAATTGCTGGACAGTAATTTGTTCACCCACCGTAATACTTGCCATCATGAGAGAAGCCATATAGTTAAACCTATGGCCCCCGGGTCTATTTTCCAGATTATATTTTCAGATCTAAAACAAAAAAATACCAAAAATACTTGATGCATTGTTTCTACTTTTAGTTTTACTTTCCGTTCAAGCATCCTATTATATCTATCTCTACCAGATCTCATCCTTGCAAATAATCGTGAAGGGATTGACAACCCCTTTATAGTGTTGGATGCAAGAGTTTGATTCCTTGTGCAGGTATATCTATTGGTGGTTCGCTTGTATCTCCTGCTGGATTGATACCTTGGTTCTCAAAAACTGAGGGAAATACTTATCTACTTTGCTGCATCAAACCGTTCCTCTTCACGGGAAACCAACGCATGCTCGAGAAGTAGCAATCAGCACCAGAACTGTATGGGTGTTCGATTCATCACAATGTAACTAGATTAGTGACTCTAGTGCAAGTGGGAGACTGTTGGAAATATGCCCTAGAGGCAATAATAAAATGGTTATTATTATAATTCCTTGTTCATGATAATTGCCTATTTTTCATGCTATAGTTGTATTAACCGGAAACCGCGATACATTTGTGAATACATAGACCACACCATGTCCCTAGTGAGCCTCTAGTTGACTAGCTAATTGATCAATATATGGTCATGGTTTCTTGGCCATGGACATTGGATGTCGTCGATAACGGGATCACATCATTACGAGAATGATGTGATGGACAAGACCCAATCCTAAGCATAGCACAAGATCGTGTAGTTCGTCTGCTAGAGCTTTTCTAATGTCAAATATCATTTCCTTAGACCATGAGATTGTGCAACTCCCGGATACCGTAGGAATGCTTTGGGTGTATCAAACGGTTGCAAATATTCCCTAGAGGCAATAATAAATTGGTTATTATCATATTTTCTTGTTCATGATAATCGTTTATTATCCATGCTATAATTGTATTGATCGGAAACTCATATACATGTGTGCATACATAGACAACACCATGTCCCTAGTATGCATCTAATAGACTAGCTCGTTGATCAAAGATGGCTATGGTTTCCTAGTCATGGACATGAGATGTCATTTGATAACGAGATCACATCATTAGGAGAATGATGTGATGGACAAGACCCAAACTACAAACGTAGCATATGATCGTGTTAGTTTATTGCTACTATTTTCTGCATGTCAAGTATTTGTTCCTATGACCATGAGATCATGCAACTCACTGACACCGAAGGAGTACCTTGTGTGTATCAAACGTCGCAACGTAACTAGGTGACTATAAAGGTGCTCTACAGGTATCTCCGAGGGTGTCCGTTGGGATGGCATGGATCAAGACTGGGATTTGTTACTCTGTGTGACGGAGAGGTATCTCAGGGCCCACTAGGTAATACAACATCACAATAAGCCTTGCAAGCAATGTGACTAAGTGTTAGTCACGAGATCTTGTATTATGGAACGAGTAAAGAGACTTGCCGGTAACGAGGTTGAACTAGGTATGGAGATACCGACGATCTAATCTCGGGCAAGTAACATACCGAAGAACAAAGGGAACATCATATGGGATTAACTGAATCCTTGACATAGAGGTTTGACTGATATAGATCTTCGTAGAATATGTAGGAACCAATATGGGCATCCAGGTCCCGCTATTGGTTATTGACCGTAGAGGTGTCTCGGTCATGTCTACATAGTTCTCAAACCCGCACGGTCTGCACACTTAAGGTTCGATGACATTTCGGTAGTATAGAGTTATGTATGGTGGTGACCGAAGGTTGTTCGGAGTCCCGGATGAGATCCCGGACATCACGAGGAGCTCTGGAATGGTCCGGACGTAAAGATTGATATATAGGAAGTCCTGTTTTGGTCACCGGAAAAGTTTCGGGCTCATCGGTAGTGTACTGGAGTGGTTTGAGAAGGAAAAAATCCAAAGGTGGAGAGGTGGAAAGAGTTTCCAAGTGGAAAGGAGGAATCCTACTCCTAATAGGATTGGAGTAGGACTCCTCCACCTCCAATTTCGATCAAACCTTGAGGGTTTGAGGCTGCCTCCTCCCCTCCCTCCCTCCTGTAGATTGCAGTTTCTCCTCTAGATCGGTTTTCAGCGGTGCTTAGGCAAAGCCCTGCTGGAATAGCTCCACCACCATCGCCGCAACGCTGTCGCGCTGCTGGAGAACTCATCTACCTCTCCGCTCCCTCTTGCTAGATCAAGAAGGCGAAGATCATCATCGAGTTGTACGTGTGCTGAACGCGGAGGTGTCGTCCGTTTGGCGCTAGATTGGAAGGACCATGATCAAGATCGCGAGACAGATCATGATGAGATCGTGGGACGGATCGTGATGAGTTCGCGGGACGGATCATGATTGGATCGTGGGACAGATCGTGATGAGATCGTGGGACGCTCAGCGATTTGGATCGCGAAGACGTTCGACTACACCAACCGCGTTTCTTAACGCTTCCCGCTTAGCGATCTACAAGGGTATGTAGATCCACTCTCCCTCTCGTAGATGCTCTCACCATGGATAGATCTTGCGTGTGCATAGGAAAAATTTTGTTTCCCATGCAACGTTCCCCAATAGTGGTATCAAAGCTAGGTCTATGTGTAGATGAGATCTCGAGTAGAACACAAAGAGTTTGTGGGCATTGATGCTTAGATTGCTTCCTCCCTTGGTCGTGCTTTGGTTCAAAGGTATTATGGGATGAAGCGGCCCAGACCAACCTTACTCGTACGCTTACGAGAGACGGTTCCATCGACTGACGTGTAACTTCGTTGCACAAAGATGGCTGGCGGGTGTCTGTTTCTCCTACTTTAGTTGGACCGGATTCGACAAAGGCGGTCCTTGAGAAGGTTGAAAAGCAATTTATGTATCACTGTTGTGGTTTTGCATAGGTGAGAATTGTTCTTGCTAGATACACGTAGCAGCCACGTAAAACATGCAACAACAATTAGAGGACGTCTAACTTGTTTTTGCAGGGTATGTTGTGATGTGATATGGCCAATTACATGATGAGATATATGTGATGTATGAGATGATCATGTATTGTATAGAATATCATGACTTGCATGTCGATGAGTACGGCAACCGGGAGGAGCCATAGGGTTGTCTTTAATTATTGTATGACCTGCGTGTCAATCATTAAGAGTTGTGTAATGCTTTACTTTATCGCTAAATGGTAGTAATATTAGTAGAAGCATGGTGGGCGCGACAACCCCGATGACGACACGTTGATGGAGATCAAGATGATGGAGATCATGGTGTCATGCCGGTGACGATGGAGATCATGCCGGTGCTTTCAAGATGGAGATCAAAAGCACAAGTTCATGGCCATATCATGTCACTTATGATTTGCATGTGATGCTAATCCTTTTATGCACCTTGTTTTGCTTAGGATGACGGTAGTATTATAAGGTGATCCCTCACTTAAATTTCAAGATGAATTGTGTTCTCCCCGAGTGTGCACCATTGCGAAAGTTCATCGTGTCGAGACACCACGTGATGATCGGGTGTGATAGACTCTACGTTCACATACAACGGGTGCAAGCCAGTGTTGCACATGCAGAACACTCGGGTTAAACTTGACGACCCTAGCATGTACAGACATGGCCTCGGAACACAAGACACCGAAAGGTCAAACATGAGTCATATAGTAGATATGATCAACATGATGATGTTCACCATTGAAACCACCTCAACTCACGTGATGATCGGACTTGAGTTGGTGAATTTGGATCATGTATCACTCGAATGACCGGAGGGATGTGAATTTGAGTGGGAGTTCTTCAATAATATAATTAATTGAACTCATTGTCATGAACATAGTCAGTAGTGTCTTTGCAAATTATGTTGTAGATTACTTGCTCGCGTTGTAGCTCCCTTGAGTTTTTATATGTTCCTAGAGAAATAGAGTTGAAAGATGATGGTAGCAATATTGCGGACTTGGGTCCGTGATCTGAGGATTGTTCTCATTGTTGCACAGAAGGCTTATGTCCTTAATGCACCACTCGGTGCGCCACCCCCTGTAGCGTCGTTTGTAGATGTTGTGAACATCTGATAGGTGCGTTTCGATGACTACCTGATAGTTTAGTGCATCATGCATTACGGCTTAGAATTGAGGCTTCGAAATGTTTTGAACGTCACAGAACATATGAGATGTTCTAAGAGCTAAAATTAGGATCTCAGGCTCGTGCCCAAGTTGTGAGATATGAGATCTCCAGCAAGATTCTTTGCCTGCAAGATAAAAGAGAATAGCTCAATCGTTGAGCATGTGCTCAGATTGTCTGGGTGCTACAACCGCTTGAATCGAGTGGGAGTTGATCTTGCAGATAAGATAGTGATTGATATAGTTCTCCAAGTCACTGTCACTAAGCTACTAGAACTTGGTGATGAACTATAAAATGCCAGGGATAGAAATAATGATCCCTGAGTTGTTCCCGATGTTTGACACCGCAAAGGTAGAAATCAAGAAGGAGCGTCAAGTGTTGATGGTTAGTAAAACCACTAGTTTCGAGAAGGGCAAGGGCAAGGAGGGAAACTTCATGGATGGCAAGTTGGTTGCTGCTCCAATGAAGCAACCCAAAGTTGAACCCAAACCCGAGACTAAGTGCTTCGATTATGAGGAGAGCGGTTGCTGAAGCGGAACAACCCTAGATACTTGGTAGATAAGAAGGTTGGCAACATCGATAGAAGTATATTTGATATACGTGTTATTGATGTGTACCTTGCGAGTACTCCTAGTAGCACCTGGGTATTGGATACCGGTTTGGTTGCTAAATGTTAGTAACTCGAAATAAAAGCTACAGAATAAACGGAGAACTGGCTAAGGGTGAGGTGACGATGTGTGTTGGAAATGTTTCCAAGGTTGATGTGATCAACATCGCACGCTCTCTCTATCTTCGGGATTAGTGACGAACCTAAATAAATGTTATTTGGTGTTTTGCGTTGAGTATTAATGTGATTAGATCGTGTTTATTGCAACACGGTTATTCATTTAAGTTAGAGAATAATGGTTATCTGTTTACATGAATAATACCTTCAATAGTCATGCACCCAGTGAGAATGGTTTGTTGAATCTTCATCGCAGTAATACATATGTTCATAACATTGATGCCAAAAGATACAAAGTTAATAATGATAGTACCACATACTTGTGGCACTGCCGCTAAATGTCATATTGGTATAAAGCGCATGAAGAAATTCCATGTTGATGGATCTTTGGACTCATTCGATTTCAAATTGGTTGAGACATGCGAACCATGCCTCTTGGGCAAGATGACTAAGGACCCCGTTTTCCGGATGGATGGAGCGGGCAAGTGATTTATTGGAAATGATACATGTTGATGTATGCAATCCAATGAGTCTTGCAGTGTGCGGTGGATATCGTTATTTTCTTACCTTCACTGATCATTTGAGTAGATATAGTGTATATTTACTTAATGAAACACAAGTCTGAATCGTTTGAAAGGTTCAAGCAAATTCAGAGTGAAGTTTAAGATCATCGTGACAAGAAGATAAAAATGTTTGCGATATGATCATGGAGGTGAATATCTGAGTTACGAGTTTGGCATACAACTTTAGACAATGTGAAAGTTGTTTCACAACTCACGCCACCTGGAACACCATAGTGTGATGGTGTGTCCGAATGTCATAGTCGTACTCTATTGATATGGTGCGTGCTATGATGTCTCTTATCGTTTTGCTACTATAATTTCGGGGTTATGCATTACAGACAACTACACTCACTTTAAATTGGGCACCATCTAAATCCGTTGGGATGACACCGTGTGAATTAGGGTTTGATAGAAACCTAAGCTGTCATTTCTTAATGTTTGGGGCTGCTACGCTTGTGTGGAAAAAAAATTCACCTAATGAGCTCAAACCCAAAGCGGACAAATGCATCTTCATAGAATACCCTAAGAACTGTTGGGTGAACCTTCTATCTCAGATCCGAGCATAAAATGTTTGTTGCTAAAACAGGGTCCTTTCTCGAGAAAGAGTTTCTCTCGAAAGAATTGAGTGGGAGGAAGATAGAACTTGATGAGGTTTTTGAACCTTTGTTCAACCAGAGAGTAGCGCAGCGCAGGAAGATGTTTCTGTGAATCATATGTTAGTTGAAGAGGAAGTTAATGATGATGATCATGAAGCTTCGGATCAATTTACTATCTAACCTTGTAGGCCGACAAGGATGTGTATTGCTCCTGAGCGGTACGACACCCCTGTCTTGGAGGTCATGTTGTTGGACAACGATGAACCTACGCGCTGTGGAGAAGCGATGATGGGCCCGGATTCCGACAAATGGTTAGAGGCCATGAAATCCGAGAAAGGATCCATGTATGAAAACCAAGTATAGACTTTGGTAGACTTGCTCGTTGGACGGTAGGTCGGCGAGTACAAATGGACCTTTGAGATGATGACAGACGCTGATGGTAAATGTCACCATTTATAGAGCTCGACTTGTCGCAAAGAAGTTTCCGACAAGTTCAAGGAGTTGACTGCAATGAGACTTTCTCACTCGTAGCGATGCTAAAGTCTGTTGGAATTATGTTAGTAGTTGCTGCATTTTTCAATTATGAAATCTGGCAGATGGATGACAAAACATAATTTCCTTAACAGTTTACTTGAGGAAAAGTTGTATGTGATACAACTAGAAGGTTCTGTTAGTCCTAAGGATGCTAAAAGGTGTGCAAGATCCAGTAATCCTTCTAAGGGATGGACCAAGCATCTCGGAGTTGGAATATACGCTTTGATGAGGTGATCAAAGTTTTTTGAGTTTATACAAAGTTTATGAGAAACTTGTATTTACAATAAAGTGAGTGTGAGCACTATAGAGTTTCTAATAAGCATATGTGGATGACATATTGTTGATCGGAAATGATGTAGAATCTCTGGAAAGCATAAAGGGTTGTTTGAAAAGAGATTTTCAAAGGAATACCTAGATAAAGCTACTTAATTGTTGGGCATCGCGATCTATAGAGATAGATCAAGACGTCTGATAAGACTTTCAATGAGTACATACGTTGACAAGATTTTGAAATAGTTCAAAATGGATCAGTTAAAGAAAGGGTTCTTGCCTGATTTGTAAGGTGTGAAGTTGAGTGAGACTCAAAGCTCGACCACGACAGAAGAAAGAGAAAGGACGAACGTCGTCCCCTATGTCTTGGCCATAGGCTCTATATAATATGCCATGCTATGTACCGCACCTGTGTGTGCCTTGCCATGAGTCTGTCTTGGGGTACAAGAGTGATCTAGGAGTGGATCACTTGACAGCGGTCAAGATTATCCTTAATAACTAAAGGACTAAGGAAATATTTATCGATTATGGAGGTGATGAAGATTTCATCGTAAAGAGTTACGTCGATGCAAGCTTTAACACTGATCCGGATGGCTCTTAGTAGCAATTCGTATATGTATAGTGGAGCAGCCATTTGGAATAGTTCCAAGTGGAGTGTGGTAGCAGTATTTATAGTATGACATAGAGATTTGCAAAGTACACACGGATCTGAATGTCGCAGACCCATTGACTAAAAGACCTCTCTCTCAGATGCAAACCATAATCAAGCCCAAGAACTCATTGGGTGTTAGATTCATAACAATGCAAATCACATGGTGATGTGAACTAGATTATTGACTCTAGTGCAAGTGGGAGACTGTTGGAAATATGCCCTGGAGGCAATAATAAATTGGTTATTATCATATTTCCTTCTTCATGATAATCGTTTATTATCCATGCTATAATTGTATTGATCGGAAACTCAGATACATGTGTGGATACATAGACAACACCATGTCCCTAGTATGCCTCTAATAGACTAGCTCGTTGATCAAAGATGGCTATGGTTTCCTAGTCATGGACATGAGATGTCATTTGATAATGGGATCACGTCATTAGGAGAATGATGTGATGGACAAGACCCAAACTACAAACATAGCATATGATCGTGTTAGTTTATTGCTACTGTTTTCTGCATGTCAAGTATTTGTTCCTATGACCATGAGATCATGCAACTCACTGACACCGGAGGAGTGCCTTGTGTGTACCAAACGTCACAACATAAATGGGTGACTATAAAGGTGCTCTACAGGTATCTCCGAGGGTGTTCATTGGGTTGGCATGGATCAAGGCTGGGATCTGTTACTCCGTGTGACGGAGAGGTATCTCAGGACCCAATCGGTAATACAACATCACAATAAGCCTTGCAAGCAATGTGACTAAGTGTAAGTCACGGGATCTTGCATTACGGAACGAGTAAAGAGACTTGCTAGTAACAAGGTTGAACTAGGTATGGAGATACCAACAATTGAATCTCGGGCAAGTAACATACCGAAGAACAAAGGGAACATCATACGGGATTAACTGAATCCTTGACAGAGAGGTTCGACCGATAAAGATCTTCGTAGAATATGTAGGAACCAATATGGGCATCCAGGTTCCTCTATTGGTTATTGATCGTAGAGGTGTCTCTGTCATGTCTACATAGTTCTCGAACCCGCAGGGTCTACACACTTAAGGTTCGGTGACGTTTCGATAGTATAGAGTTATGTATGGTGGTGACCGAAGGTTGTTCGGAGTCCCGGATCTCATCCGGGACTCCAAACAACCCTCGGTCACCACCATACATAACTCTACACTACCAAAACGTCACCGAATCTTAAGTGTGCAGACCCTGTGGGTTTGAGAACTATGTACACATGACCGAGACACCTCTACGGTCAATAACCAATAGCGGGACCTGGATGCCCATATTGGTTCCTACATATTCTACGAAGATCTTTATCGGTCAAACCTCTATGTCAAGGATTCAGTTAATCCCGTATGATGTTCCCTTTGTTCTTCGGTATGTTACTTGCCCGAGATTCGATCGTCGGTATCTGTATACCTAGTTCAACCTCGTTACCGGCAAGTCTCTTTACTCGTTTTGTAATACAAGATCATGTGGCTAACACTTAGTCACATTGCTTGCAAGGCTTATAGTGATGTTGTATTACCGAGTGGGCCCTGAGATACCTCTCCGCCACATGGAGTAACAAATCCCAGTCTTGATCCATGCCAACCCAACAGACACCCTCGGAGATACTTGTAGAGCACCTTTATAGTCACCCAGTTACGTTGCGACATTTGATACACACAAGGCACTCCTTCGGTGTTAGTGAGTTGCCTGATCTCATGGTCATAGGAACATATACTTGACATGCCGAAAATAGTAGCAATAAATTGACACGATCATATGCTATGTTCATAATTTGGGTCTTGTCCATCACATCTTCTCCTAACGATGTGATCTCATTATCAAATGACATCTCATGTCCATGACCAGGAAACCATAGCCATCTTTGATCAACGAGCTAGTCCATTAGAGGCATACTAGGGACATGGTGTTGTCTATGTATCCACACATGTATCTGAGTTTCCGATTAATACAATTATAACATGGATAATAAACGATTGTCATGAAAAAGGAAATATGATAATAACTAATTTATTATTGCCTCTAGGGCATATTTCCAACAGTCTCCCACTTGCACTAGAGTCAATAATCTAGTTCACATCACCATGTGATTCACATTGTTATGAATCTAACACCCAATGAGTTCTGGGGTTCAATCATGCTTTGCATGTGAGAGAGGTCTTTTAGTCAATGGGTGTGTGACATTCAGATCCGTGTGTACTTTGCAAATCTCTATTTCTTACTGTAGACACTTCTACCACACTCCACTTGGAGCTATTCCAAATGGCTGGTCCACTATACGTATCTGGATTGCTACTAAGAGTCATCCGGATTGGTGTTAAAGCTTGCATCGACGTAAATCTTTACGACGACCTCTTTATCACCTCTATAATCGAGAAACATTTACTTAGTCTTTTATTTTACTAAGGATAATCTCTACCGCTGTCCAATGATCTACTCCTGGATCACTCTTGTACCCCTTGACGGACTCATGGCAAGGCACACACCAGGTGTGGTACACAGCATGGCATAATATAGAGCCTATGGTTGTTAGTGCATCTAGTGCCCCTTAGTGATGTTGGTGTATTGAAGACTTATAGGTTAAGGCACTAATGTGTTTGTGAGTGTACATAGGCTCTATAAGTCGATGAGGCGTTTGATATATTCGGAGATTATCGACCCCTAAAAATATGTATGTCTTCAAGTGAAGACTTTGCTGAAGACTTTCTGAAGATTTTGGTGAAGACTTTGTGAAAACTTTGAAAATGAAGAAGTTGGTGTGACCTTGAAGATATGAACGAGGAATATGAAGCATGAAGACTTTTGTTTTCGTAGTTTCATTTCCTTTATTTGAGTCATAGGAAACACCGTACTATTAAAGGGGGCCGAGGTAATACTAAGGAAAATTTCCAACTGATGCTCAGCTCCAAAATCCTCAACCCATACAATCCTTCGAGTGAAGCCTTTGGAAATCTCTTACGGTTCAGACAAGTTCTTAAGTGACAGAGACGAAGTTCTTCTGGTCCCTGAGGAAATTGATCTGACTGAGGAGTTAGGATTTGGCCAGTGTGAATTGCCTACAAGTGAGGAACATGATAAGCTGAGGACTTCCATAATTCGAAATTCCGACCGTTGTTGTGCTTAGCGCCAGCTGTCCCCAATCATTCTTATCCACATAATGGTCATATTATTGGGGGGATTTATGTCTTATCATGTCAGGTTGCATCCTGGCTATAAATAGCCAACCCCCACAACCACTAGCTGGTTGGCTGCTCCAAGAAAGAACTGACACTTGTCATTTGAGAGCAACCCATCCTCTGAGGACTTTGAGAGAAAATCATCAGTGAGGAAAAACCCACAACCAAACCACAAAACCCATAGAAAGAACTGGGTCTTCATCGAGCTACCTGGTTCTATTTCCTCAACCTCCTTATTCCTCATAAACCTGTTGATGAAATTGATTGTTACTGTTTGAAGAATTTGACTGAAGACTTTCGCAAATTCCTCACCTCAAATTCTTCAAGTTGCCTTGTTCATCACTGCTTATCCTTTATCACGCTGCTCATTGTTCGTGCATGTTTCATTTCATCATGATGACTAAGCTGATACTATGTTCCTCATGCACTTGAGTACTTATTTCGTTATTAGTTATTCATCACATTTCAAATTCCTCAAGGTTGAAATTCCTCAAGTGATGAAGTTGTAAAAATCGCCTATTCACCCCCCCTCTAGTCGATATAACGCACTTTCAATGGCTAAGGCATAGGGGATGACATTCGTCCATTCTCTTTCTTCTGCCGTGGTCGAGCTTTGAGTCTCACTCAACTTCACACCTTACAAATCAGGCAAGAAATCTTTCTCTAACTGATCCATTTTTAACTCTTTCAAAATCTTGTCAAGGTATGTACTCATTGAAAGTCACATCAAGCATCTTGATCCATCTTTATAGATCTTGTTGCTCAACAATTAGGTAGCTTTATCCAGGTCTTCCTTTGAAAAAATCTTTTCAAAAAACTCTTTATGCTTTCCAGAAATTCTACATCATTTCCGATCAACAATATGTCAACCACATATGCTTATCAGAAACTCTATAGTGCTCCCACTCACTTTATTGTAAATACAAGTTTCTCATAAACTTTGTATAGACTCAAAAACTTTTATCACCTCATCAAAGTGTATATTCCAACTTCGAGATGCTTGCTTCAGTCCATAGAAGGATCACTAAAGCTTGCTCACCTTTTAGCATCCTTAGGACTGACAAAACCTTCTGGTTGTATCACCTACAACTTTTCCTCAAGTAAATTGTTAAGGAAATCTTGTTTTGTCATCCATCTGCCAGATTTCATAATTGAAAAATGCAGCAACTGCTAACATGATTCCAACAGACTTTAGCATCACTACGAGTGAGAAAGTCTCATCGCAGTCAACTCTTTGAACTTGTCGGAAACTTCTTTGTGACAAGTCGAGCTTTATAAATGGTGACATTTACCATCAGCGTCTGTCTTCATCTCAAAGGTCCATTTGTACTCGACGACCTGTCGTCCAACGAGCAAGTCTACCAAAGTCTATACTTGGTTTTCATACATGGATCATTTCTCGGTTTTCATGGCCTCTAACCATTTGTCGGAATCCGGGCCCATCATCGCTTCTCCATATCTCGTAGGTTCATCGTTGTCCAACAACATGACCTCCAAGACAGGGTTGGCGTACCACTCAGGAGCAGTACGCATCCTTGTCAACCTACGAGGTTTGATAGTAACTTGATCTGAAGCTTCATGATCATCATCATTTACTTCCTCTTCAATTGATGTAGGTTCCACAGAAACATCTTTCTGCGATGTGCTACTCTCTGGTTGAAACAAAGGTTCAACAACCTCATCAAGTTCTATCTTCCTCCCACTCAATTCTTTTGAGAGAAACTTTTTCTCGGGAAAGGACCCGTTTTAGCAACAAACACTTTATGCTTGGATCTGAGATAGAAGTTTCACCCAACTTTTCTTAGGGTAATTTATGAAGATGCATTTGTCCGCTTTGGGTTCGAGCTCATTAGGTGAAAACATTTTTCCACACAAGCGTCGCAGCCCCAAACATTAAGTAATGACAGCTTAGGTTTCTAGAAACCATAATTCACAAGGTGTCATCTCAACGGATTTAGATGGTGCCCTATTTAAAGTGAATGTAGTTGTCTCTAATGCATAACCCCAAAACTATAGTAGAAAAATGATAAGAGACATCATAGCCTGCACCATATCCAATAGAGCACGACTATGACGTTCAGACACACCATCACACTATGGTGTTCCAGGTGGCGTGAGTTGTGAAACGACTTTCACATTGTCTAAAGTTGTATTCCAAACTTGTAACTCAGATATTCACCTCCACGATCATATCGCAGACATTTTATCTTCTTGTCACGATGATCTAAAACTTCACTCTGAATTTGCTTGAACTTTTCAAACAATTCAGACTTTTGTTTCATTAAGTAAACATACACTATATCTACTCAAATCATCAGTGAAGGTAAGAAAATAACGATATCCACCGCACGCTACAAGACTCATTGGATTGCATACATCAACATGTATCATTTCCAATAAATCACTTGCCCGCTCCATCAATCTGGAAAACGGGGTACTTAGTCATCTAGCCCAAGAGGCATGGTTCGCATGTCTCAACCGATTAAAATCGAATGAGTCCAAAGATCCATCAACATGGAGTTTCTTCATGCGCTTTATACCAATATGACATTTAGCGGCAATGCGACAAGTATGTGGTACTATCATTATTAACTTTGTATCTTTTGGCATCAATGTTATGAACATGTGTATTACTATGATTAAGATTCAACAAACCATTCTCACTGGGTGCATGACCATTGAAGGTATTATTCATGTAAACAGAATAACCATTATTCTCTAACTTAAATGAATAAGCGTGTTGCAATAAACACGATCTAATCACGTTCATGCTCAACGCAAAACACCAAATAACATTTATTTAGGTTCGTCACTAATCCCGAAGGTAGAGAGAGCGTGCGATGTCGATCACATCAACCTTGGGAACATTTCCAACACACATCGTCACCTCACCCTTAGCTAGTCTCCGTTTATTCCGTAGCTTTTACTTCGAGTTACTAACATTTAGCAACCGAACCGGTATCCAATACCCAGGTGCTATTAGGAGTACTAGCAAGGTACACATCAATAACATGTATATCAAATACACTAGTGTCGACGTTGCCAGCCTTCTTATCTACAAAGTATCTAGGGTTGTTCCGCTTCAGCGACTGCTCACCTCATACTAGAAGCACTTAGTCTCGAGTTTGGGTTCAACTTTGGGTTGCTTCACTGGAGCAGCAACTAACTTGCCATCCATGAAGTTTCCCTCCTTGCACCTGCCCTTCTTGAAACTAGTGGTTTTACTAACCAACAACACTTGATGCTCCTTCTTGATTTCTACCTTCACGGTGTCAAACACCGCGAACAGCTCAGGGATCATTATTTCTATCCCTGGCATTTTATAGTTCATCACCAAGTTCTAGTAGCTTAGTGACAATGACTTGGAGGACTATATCAATCACTATCTTATCTGGAAGATCAACTCCCACTCAATTCAAGCGATTATAGCACCCAGACAATCTGAGCACATGCTTAACGATTGAGCCATTCTCTTTCATATTACAGGCAAAGAATCTTGTTGGACATCTCATATCTCGCAACACGGGCATGAGCCTGAGATCCTAATTTCAGCTCTCAGAACATCTCATATGTTCTGTGACATTCAAAACGTTTCGGAGCCTCAATTCTAAGCCGTAATGCATGACGCACTAAACTATCAAGTAGTTATCCGAACGTGCCTGTTAGATGTTCACAACATCTACAAACAACGCTAGAGGGGTTGGCGCACCGAGCGGTGCATTAAGGACATAAGCCTTCTGTGCAGCAATGAGGACAATCCTCAGATCACAGAGCCAGTCGCAATATTGCTACCATCATCTTTCAACTCTATTTCTCTAGGAACATATAAAAATTCAAGGGAGCTAGAGCGTGAGCTAGTAATCTACAACACAGTTTGCAAAGACACTACTGACTATGTTCATGATAATGAGTTCAATTAATCATATTACTTAAGAACTCCCACTCAAATTGATATCCCTCCGGTCATTCGAGTGATACATGATCCAAATTCACCAACTCAAGTCCGATCATCACGTGAGTTGAGGTAGTTTCAATGGTGAACATCATCATGTTGATCATATCTACTATATGACTCATGTTTGACCTTTCGGTCTCTTGTGTTCCGAGGCCATGTCTGTACATGCTAGGCTCGTCAAGTTTAACCCGAGTGCTCTGCATGTGCTACACTGGCTTGCACCTGTTGTATGTGAACGTAGAGTCTATCACACCCGATCATCACGTGGTGTCTTGACACGACGAACTTTCGCAACAGTGCACACTCAGGGAGAACACAATTGATTTTGAAATTTAAGTGAGGAATCACCTTATAATGCTACCGTCGTCCTAAGAAAAACAAGGTGCATAAAAGGATTAACATCACATGCAAATCATAAGTGACATGATATGGTCATGAACTTGTGCTTTTGATCTCCATCTTGAAACCACTGGCATGATATCCATCGTCACCGGCATGACACTATGATCTCCATCAACATCTCGCCATCGGGGTTGTCGCGCCCACCATGCTTCTACTACTATTGCTACCGCTTAGCGATAAAGTAAAGCATTACATAGCGCTTAATGATTGACACACAGATCATACAATAATTAAAGACAACCCTATGGCTCTTGTCGGTTGTCGTACTCATCGACATGCAAGTCGTTATATTCTATACAACACATGATCATCTCATACATCTCATATATCTCATCATGTAATTGGCCATATCATATCACAACATACCCTGCAAAAACAAGTTAGACGTCCTCTAATTGTTGTTGCAAGTTTTACGTGGCTGCTACGGGTATCTAGCAAAAACAATTCTCACCTACACAAAACCACAACGGTGATACATAAGATGATTTTCAACCTTCTAAGTAACCGCCTTTGTCGAATCCGATCCAACTAAAGTAGGAGAAATAGACACCCGCTAGACATCTTTATGCAACGAAGTTACACGTCAGTCGATGGAACTGGTCTCTCATAAGCATGCGAGTAAGGTTGGTCCGGGCCGCTTCATCCCACAATACCGCTGAACCAAAACATGACTAAGGGAGGAAGCAATCTAAGCATCAACGCTCACCAACTCCTTTGTGTTCTACTCGAGATCTCATCTACACATAGACCTAGCTCATGATGCCACTGTTGGGGAACATTGCATGGGAAACAAAAAAATTCCTACGCACACACAAGATCTATCCATGGTGATGAGCCCACAGCCCATGTAGCCTCTTGGGTCGAAATACCCCTCCCGATGGTCCCCCAGTACACTACCGACACTCCCGGTACACTACCGATGAGCCTGAAACTTTTCTGGTGACCAAAACAGGACTTCCTATATATCAATCTTTACGTCCGGACCATTCCGGAGCTCCTCGTGACGTCCGGGATCTCATCCGGGACTCCAAACAACCCTCGGTCACCACCATACATAACTCTACACTACCAAAACGTCACCGAATCTTAAGTGTGCAGACCCTGTGGGTTTGAGAACTATGTACACATGACCGAGACACCTCTACGGTCAATAACCAATAGCGGGACCTGGATGCCCATATTGGTTCCTACATATTCTACGAAGATCTTTATCGGTCAAACCTCTATGTCAAGGATTCAGTTAATCCCGTATGATGTTCCCTTTGTTCTTCGGTATGTTACTTGCCCGAGATTCGATCGTCGGTATCTGTATACCTAGTTCAACCTCGTTACCGGCAAGTCTCTTTACTCGTTTTGTAATACAAGATCATGTGGCTAACACTTAGTCACATTGCTTGCAAGGCTTATAGTGATGTTGTATTACCGAGTGGGCCCTGAGATACCTCTCCGCCACATGGAGTAACAAATCCCAGTCTTGATCCATGCCAACCCAACAGACACCCTCGGAGATACTTGTAGAGCACCTTTATAGTCACCCAGTTACGTTGCGACATTTGATACACACAAGGCACTCCTTCGGTGTTAGTGAGTTGCCTGATCTCATGGTCATAGGAACATATACTTGACATGCCGAAAATAGTAGCAATAAATTGACACGATCATATGCTATGTTCATAATTTGGGTCTTGTCCATCACATCTTCTCCTAACGATGTGATCTCATTATCAAATGACATCTCATGTCCATGACCAGGAAACCATAGCCATCTTTGATCAACGAGCTAGTCCATTAGAGGCATACTAGGGACATGGTGTTGTCTATGTATCCACACATGTATCTGAGTTTCCGATTAATACAATTATAACATGGATAATAAACGATTGTCATGAAAAAGGAAATATGATAATAACTAATTTATTATTGCCTCTAGGGCATATTTCCAACAGTCTCCCACTTGCACTAGAGTCAATAATCTAGTTCACATCACCATGTGATTCACATTGTTATGAATCTAACACCCAATGAGTTCTGGGGTTCAATCATGCTTTGCATGTGAGAGAGGTCTTTTAGTCAATGGGTGTGTGACATTCAGATCCGTGTGTACTTTGCAAATCTCTATTTCTTACTGTAGACACTTCTACCACACTCCACTTGGAGCTATTCCAAATGGCTGGTCCACTATACGTATCTGGATTGCTACTAAGAGTCATCCGGATTGGTGTTAAAGCTTGCATCGACGTAAATCTTTACGACGACCTCTTTATCACCTCTATAATCGAGAAACATTTACTTAGTCTTTTATTTTACTAAGGATAATCTCTACCGCTGTCCAATGATCTACTCCTGGATCACTCTTGTACCCCTTGACGGACTCATGGCAAGGCACACACCAGGTGTGGTACACAGCATGGCATAATATAGAGCCTATGGTTGTTAGTGCATCTAGTGCCCCTTAGTGATGTTGGTGTATTGAAGACTTATAGGTTAAGGCACTAATGTGTTTGTGAGTGTACATAGGCTCTATAAGTCGATGAGGCGTTTGATATATTCGGAGATTATCGACCCCTAAAAATATGTATGTCTTCAAGTGAAGACTTTGCTGAAGACTTTCTGAAGATTTTGGTGAAGACTTTGTGAAAACTTTGAAAATGAAGAAGTTGGTGTGACCTTGAAGATATGAACGAGGAATATGAAGCATGAAGACTTTTGTTTTCGTAGTTTCATTTCCTTTATTTGAGTCATAGGAAACACCGTACTATTAAAGGGGGCCGAGGTAATACTAAGGAAAATTTCCAACTGATGCTCAGCTCCAAAATCCTCAACCCATACAATCCTTCGAGTGAAGCCTTTGGAAATCTCTTACGGTTCAGACAAGTTCTTAAGTGACAGAGACGAAGTTCTTCTGGTCCCTGAGGAAATTGATCTGACTGAGGAGTTAGGATTTGGCCAGTGTGAATTGCCTACAAGTGAGGAACATGATAAGCTGAGGACTTCCATAATTCGAAATTCCGACCGTTGTTGTGCTTAGCGCCAGCTGTCCCCAATCATTCTTATCCACATAATGGTCATATTATTGGGGGGATTTATGTCTTATCATGTCAGGTTGCATCCTGGCTATAAATAGCCAACCCCCACAACCACTAGCTGGTTGGCTGCTCCAAGAAAGAACTGACACTTGTCATTTGAGAGCAACCCATCCTCTGAGGACTTTGAGAGAAAATCATCAGTGAGGAAAAACCCACAACCAAACCACAAAACCCATAGAAAGAACTGGGTCTTCATCGAGCTACCTGGTTCTATTTCCTCAACCTCCTTATTCCTCATAAACCTGTTGATGAAATTGATTGTTACTGTTTGAAGAATTTGACTGAAGACTTTCGCAAATTCCTCACCTCAAATTCTTCAAGTTGCCTTGTTCATCACTGCTTATCCTTTATCACGCTGCTCATTGTTCGTGCATGTTTCATTTCATCATGATGACTAAGCTGATACTATGTTCCTCATGCACTTGAGTACTTATTTCGTTATTAGTTATTCATCACATTTCAAATTCCTCAAGGTTGAAATTCCTCAAGTGATGAAGTTGTAAAAATCGCCTATTCACCCCCCCTCTAGTCGATATAACGCACTTTCAATGGCTAAGGCATAGGGGATGACATTCGTCCATTCTCTTTCTTCTGCCGTGGTCGAGCTTTGAGTCTCACTCAACTTCACACCTTACAAATCAGGCAAGAAATCTTTCTCTAACTGATCCATTTTTAACTCTTTCAAAATCTTGTCAAGGTATGTACTCATTGAAAGTCACATCAAGCATCTTGATCCATCTTTATAGATCTTGTTGCTCAACAATTAGGTAGCTTTATCCAGGTCTTCCTTTGAAAAAATCTTTTCAAAAAACTCTTTATGCTTTCCAGAAATTCTACATCATTTCCGATCAACAATATGTCAACCACATATGCTTATCAGAAACTCTATAGTGCTCCCACTCACTTTATTGTAAATACAAGTTTCTCATAAACTTTGTATAGACTCAAAAACTTTTATCACCTCATCAAAGTGTATATTCCAACTTCGAGATGCTTGCTTCAGTCCATAGAAGGATCACTAAAGCTTGCTCACCTTTTAGCATCCTTAGGACTGACAAAACCTTCTGGTTGTATCACCTACAACTTTTCCTCAAGTAAATTGTTAAGGAAATCTTGTTTTGTCATCCATCTGCCAGATTTCATAATTGAAAAATGCAGCAACTGCTAACATGATTCCAACAGACTTTAGCATCACTACGAGTGAGAAAGTCTCATCGCAGTCAACTCTTTGAACTTGTCGGAAACTTCTTTGTGACAAGTCGAGCTTTATAAATGGTGACATTTACCATCAGCGTCTGTCTTCATCTCAAAGGTCCATTTGTACTCGACGACCTGTCGTCCAACGAGCAAGTCTACCAAAGTCTATACTTGGTTTTCATACATGGATCATTTCTCGGTTTTCATGGCCTCTAACCATTTGTCGGAATCCGGGCCCATCATCGCTTCTCCATATCTCGTAGGTTCATCGTTGTCCAACAACATGACCTCCAAGACAGGGTTGGCGTACCACTCAGGAGCAGTACGCATCCTTGTCAACCTACGAGGTTTGATAGTAACTTGATCTGAAGCTTCATGATCATCATCATTTACTTCCTCTTCAATTGATGTAGGTTCCACAGAAACATCTTTCTGCGATGTGCTACTCTCTGGTTGAAACAAAGGTTCAACAACCTCATCAAGTTCTATCTTCCTCCCACTCAATTCTTTTGAGAGAAACTTTTTCTCGGGAAAGGACCCGTTTTAGCAACAAACACTTTATGCTTGGATCTGAGATAGAAGTTTCACCCAACTTTTCTTAGGGTAATTTATGAAGATGCATTTGTCCGCTTTGGGTTCGAGCTCATTAGGTGAAAACATTTTTCCACACAAGCGTCGCAGCCCCAAACATTAAGTAATGACAGCTTAGGTTTCTAGAAACCATAATTCACAAGGTGTCATCTCAACGGATTTAGATGGTGCCCTATTTAAAGTGAATGTAGTTGTCTCTAATGCATAACCCCAAAACTATAGTAGAAAAATGATAAGAGACATCATAGCCTGCACCATATCCAATAGAGCACGACTATGACGTTCAGACACACCATCACACTATGGTGTTCCAGGTGGCGTGAGTTGTGAAACGACTTTCACATTGTCTAAAGTTGTATTCCAAACTTGTAACTCAGATATTCACCTCCACGATCATATCGCAGACATTTTATCTTCTTGTCACGATGATCTAAAACTTCACTCTGAATTTGCTTGAACTTTTCAAACAATTCAGACTTTTGTTTCATTAAGTAAACATACACTATATCTACTCAAATCATCAGTGAAGGTAAGAAAATAACGATATCCACCGCACGCTACAAGACTCATTGGATTGCATACATCAACATGTATCATTTCCAATAAATCACTTGCCCGCTCCATCAATCTGGAAAACGGGGTACTTAGTCATCTAGCCCAAGAGGCATGGTTCGCATGTCTCAACCGATTAAAATCGAATGAGTCCAAAGATCCATCAACATGGAGTTTCTTCATGCGCTTTATACCAATATGACATTTAGCGGCAATGCGACAAGTATGTGGTACTATCATTATTAACTTTGTATCTTTTGGCATCAATGTTATGAACATGTGTATTACTATGATTAAGATTCAACAAACCATTCTCACTGGGTGCATGACCATTGAAGGTATTATTCATGTAAACAGAATAACCATTATTCTCTAACTTAAATGAATAAGCGTGTTGCAATAAACACGATCTAATCACGTTCATGCTCAACGCAAAACACCAAATAACATTTATTTAGGTTCGTCACTAATCCCGAAGGTAGAGAGAGCGTGCGATGTCGATCACATCAACCTTGGGAACATTTCCAACACACATCGTCACCTCACCCTTAGCTAGTCTCCGTTTATTCCGTAGCTTTTACTTCGAGTTACTAACATTTAGCAACCGAACCGGTATCCAATACCCAGGTGCTATTAGGAGTACTAGCAAGGTACACATCAATAACATGTATATCAAATACACTAGTGTCGACGTTGCCAGCCTTCTTATCTACAAAGTATCTAGGGTTGTTCCGCTTCAGCGACTGCTCACCTCATACTAGAAGCACTTAGTCTCGAGTTTGGGTTCAACTTTGGGTTGCTTCACTGGAGCAGCAACTAACTTGCCATCCATGAAGTTTCCCTCCTTGCACCTGCCCTTCTTGAAACTAGTGGTTTTACTAACCAACAACACTTGATGCTCCTTCTTGATTTCTACCTTCACGGTGTCAAACACCGCGAACAGCTCAGGGATCATTATTTCTATCCCTGGCATTTTATAGTTCATCACCAAGTTCTAGTAGCTTAGTGACAATGACTTGGAGGACTATATCAATCACTATCTTATCTGGAAGATCAACTCCCACTCAATTCAAGCGATTATAGCACCCAGACAATCTGAGCACATGCTTAACGATTGAGCCATTCTCTTTCATATTACAGGCAAAGAATCTTGTTGGACATCTCATATCTCGCAACACGGGCATGAGCCTGAGATCCTAATTTCAGCTCTCAGAACATCTCATATGTTCTGTGACATTCAAAACGTTTCGGAGCCTCAATTCTAAGCCGTAATGCATGACGCACTAAACTATCAAGTAGTTATCCGAACGTGCCTGTTAGATGTTCACAACATCTACAAACAACGCTAGAGGGGTTGGCGCACCGAGCGGTGCATTAAGGACATAAGCCTTCTGTGCAGCAATGAGGACAATCCTCAGATCACAGAGCCAGTCGCAATATTGCTACCATCATCTTTCAACTCTATTTCTCTAGGAACATATAAAAATTCAAGGGAGCTAGAGCGTGAGCTAGTAATCTACAACACAGTTTGCAAAGACACTACTGACTATGTTCATGATAATGAGTTCAATTAATCATATTACTTAAGAACTCCCACTCAAATTGATATCCCTCCGGTCATTCGAGTGATACATGATCCAAATTCACCAACTCAAGTCCGATCATCACGTGAGTTGAGGTAGTTTCAATGGTGAACATCATCATGTTGATCATATCTACTATATGACTCATGTTTGACCTTTCGGTCTCTTGTGTTCCGAGGCCATGTCTGTACATGCTAGGCTCGTCAAGTTTAACCCGAGTGCTCTGCATGTGCTACACTGGCTTGCACCTGTTGTATGTGAACGTAGAGTCTATCACACCCGATCATCACGTGGTGTCTTGACACGACGAACTTTCGCAACAGTGCACACTCGGGGAGAACACAATTGATTTTGAAATTTAAGTGAGGAATCACCTTATAATGCTACCGTCGTCCTAAGAAAAACAAGGTGCATAAAAGGATTAACATCACATGCAAATCATAAGTGACATGATATGGTCATGAACTTGTGCTTTTGATCTCCATCTTGAAACCACTGGCATGATATCCATCGTCACCGGCATGACACTATGATCTCCATCAACATCTCGCCATCGGGGTTGTCGCGCCCACCATGCTTCTACTACTATTGCTACCGCTTAGCGATAAAGTAAAGCATTACATAGCGCTTAATGATTGACACACAGATCATACAATAATTAAAGACAACCCTATGGCTCTTGTCGGTTGTCGTACTCATCGACATGCAAGTCGTTATATTCTATACAACACATGATCATCTCATACATCTCATATATCTCATCATGTAATTGGCCATATCATATCACAACATACCCTGCAAAAACAAGTTAGACGTCCTCTAATTGTTGTTGCAAGTTTTACGTGGCTGCTACGGGTATCTAGCAAAAACAATTCTCACCTACACAAAACCACAACGGTGATACATAAGATGATTTTCAACCTTCTAAGTAACCGCCTTTGTCGAATCCGATCCAACTAAAGTAGGAGAAATAGACACCCGCTAGACATCTTTATGCAACGAAGTTACACGTCAGTCGATGGAACTGGTCTCTCATAAGCATGCGAGTAAGGTTGGTCCGGGCCGCTTCATCCCACAATACCGCTGAACCAAAACATGACTAAGGGAGGAAGCAATCTAAGCATCAACGCTCACCAACTCCTTTGTGTTCTACTCGAGATCTCATCTACACATAGACCTAGCTCATGATGCCACTGTTGGGGAACATTGCATGGGAAACAAAAAAATTCCTACGCACACACAAGATCTATCCATGGTGATGAGCCCACAGCCCATGTAGCCTCTTGGGTCGAAATACCCCTCCCGATGGTCCCCCAGTACACTACCGACACTCCCGGTACACTACCGATGAGCCTGAAACTTTTCTGGTGACCAAAACAGGACTTCCTATATATCAATCTTTACGTCCGGACCATTCCGGAGCTCCTCGTGACGTCCGGGATCTCATCCGGGACTCCGAACAACCTTCGGTCACCACCATACATAACTCTATACTATCGCAACGTCACCGAACCTTAAGTGTGCAGACCCTGCGGGTTCGAAGAACTATGTAGACATGACCGAGACACATCTATGGTCAATAACCAATATCGCGACCTTGATGCCCATATTGGTTCCTACATATTCTACGAAGATCTTTATCGATCGAACCTCTATGTCAAGGATTCAGTTAATCCCGTATGTTGTTCCCTTTGTTCTTCGGTATTTTACTTGCCCGAGATTCGATCGTCGGTATCTGTATACCTAGTTCAACCTCGTTACTGGCAAGTCTCTTTACTCATTCCGTAATACAAGATCCTGTGGCTAAAACTTAGTCACATTTCTTGCAAGGCTTATTGTGATGTTGTATTACCGAGTGGGCCCTGAGATACCTCTCTGTCACACAAAGTAACAAATCCTAGTCTTGATCCATGCCAACCCAAGAGACACCCTCAGAGATACCTATAGAGCACCTTTATAGTCACCCAGTTATGTTGCGATGTTTGATACACACAAGTCACTCCTCCGGTGTCAGTGAGTTGCATGATATCATGGTCATAGGAACGGATACTTGATATGCAGAAAACAGTAGCAATAAACTGACACTGTCATATGCTACGTTCATAGTTTGGGTCTTGTCCATCACATCATTCTCCTAATGATGTGATCCCGTTATCAAATGACATCTCATGTCCATGACTAGGAAACCATAACCATCTTTGATTAACGAGCTAGTCCATTTGAGGCATACTAGGGACATGGTGTTGTTTATGTATCCACACATGTATCTTAGTTTCCGATCAATACAATTATAGAATGGATAATAAAAGATTATCATGAACAAGGAAATATGATAATAACTAATTTATTATTTCCTCTAGGGCATATTTCCAACAGTAAAGAGACTTGCCGGTAACGAGATTGAACAAGGTATAGGGATACCGACGATCGAATCTCGGACAAGTAACATACAGATGGACAACGGGAATTGTATACGGGACTAATTGAATCCCCGACATTGTGGTTCATCCGATGAGATCATGGTGGAACATGTGGGAGCCAATATGGGTATCCAGATCCCGTTGTTGGTTATTGGCCGGAGAGGTGTCTCGGACATGACTGCATGGTTCCCGAACCCGTAGGGTCTACACACTTAAGGTTTGGTGACGCTAGAGTTGTAATGGGAATTGTATGTGGTTACTGAAAGTTGTTCGGAGTCCCAGATGAGATCCCGGACGTCACGAGGAGTTCCGGAAACATTTCGGGGTTTATTGATATTGTACCGGGACCACCGAAGGGGTTCCGGGGTCCATCGGGAGGGTCCACCTGCCCCGGAGGTCCTAATGGGCTATAGTTGTGTGGGAACCAGCCCACTAATACCCACCGGGAGGGTCCAATTGCCCCCAAGGTCCCAAGGCGCCTAGGGTTGGAAACCCTAGGGGGTGGGGGCGCCTCCCACCTAACTTGGGGGGCAAGTCCCCCCGGGGGCCGCCACCCCCCTCTAGATGGATCCCGGGGGGCGCCTCCCCCCTCTAGATGGATCTAGGGGGGTGGCCCCCTCTCCCCTCTCCCTATAAATAGTGGGGGGTGGGAGGGCAGCCGCACCCTTCCTCTGGCGCAGCCCTCCCCCTTCCTACACCTCCTCCTCCTCTATAGAGCTTAGCTAAGCTCTACTGGAGAACCACGAGCTCCACCGCCACCATGCCGTCGTGCCGCCGGAGCTCTCCCTCAACTTCTCCTCCCTCCTTGCTGGATCAAGAAGGAGGAGACGTCCCTAGGTTGTATGTGTGTTGAACACGAAGGCGCCGTCCGTTCATCGCTTGGATCGGATCTTCCGCGATTTGAATCGCCGCTAGTATGACTCCATCAACCGCGTTCTTTGTAACGCTTCGTCTTAGCGATCTTCAAGGGTATGAAGATGCACTCCCTCTCTCTCGTTGCTAGCATCTCCTAGATTGATCTTGGTGACACGTAGGAATTTTTTTGAATTATTACTATGTTCCCAACAGAGACATCATCCATATACTGGAGGTTTCATAGTGGGATGACATTATGGCATCAATGCCCCATCTTGTCACATAGGGGGTGAGGGGGTGGCGCTCTCTATATAAGCCACCCCCACCGCTTAGCTCAGGGCTGACACTTTATTCATTGGCTCTCTCGCCATTAGTCTCAAGACTTAGCTCGATCGTGGAGATGTGTTCTTCCTTCTCTTTCTCTCTCTCTCAAATACACCATGTAATTCTGTGTTCATGACAGATAAGCAAAGCCTCTCCGGAGCACGAGACTTTGGGCTGTTATCTCCACCGTGAGAGGCCGGAACTCGCTAACACACTCGTGTCACCCATTTGCATCTCGATAGATCATGCTCCGTTATCCTACTCCTCTCTATTGTCGGAATCATTCCCACGACATAATATGCAGGGATTTCTCCTCGATCAAAGTCCATGCAATCCCAGATAATCGAAACACGAATCAGAGAGGAGGTCGTCGAGCGTAGGCCAGATCTGCAACTGTAAGAAGGTGAGCCTCGCCGACGCCGATGGAGGCACCAGGCACCACTGGACGTGCAAACTCCGGAGGAGGGCGAGGTTGCGTCGCTGTGCGGAGTGAGAGGCGACGAGTATGGGATGGTGGTCGTAGCCCTGGATGAGCCGGGATCTAGAAGGGAGCGTAGACCTGAGCCACCGGGACCGGAGCAGCAGGACGCCGACGGGCCCAAGGAGCTGGAAGGGGACACAACTCTTGGAGCAGCGTCGAAGCCGAAGATGCATCAGGGTGGACGATTAACCAAGGCACCAACAGGGTGGTGGTGGTGGTGGTGCAGAGACGCTGAGGAGCCAGAGAGCCAAAGGAGCCAGAAAGAGCGCAGCTCTCGGGGCTCGCCGGGTCCGAGGACACGTCGGCTGGCCATGAACACAAGAAATTGCACAGGTCCATGGCCGCCGGGGTCGAAGCCGCCCCTGGGTGATGGTGGTGGTGCGGAGATGACGAGGAGCGAGTGAGCCAAAGGAGCCAGAACGAGCGTAGCTCCCAAGGCTTGCCGGGTCCGAGGCCTCTTTGTTGTCTTTGACTTCTTTTTCTTCTTGTTCGGGTTGGGATTTAATGTTGTCCTAACTTCAAATGCAGGCCGAGTTGGAACCCCCAACTCGTAATGTATTTGAGTCAGACCTTGATTATCATTGATCATGCCCGACATGATAAAAATCTAAATGATCATGGTTTGCAAGCATTTATCATGTACAAAATGAACTAGCGGTGTCAGGGATACACAAAATAGGTAGGCTCATGAAGGGTCGAAATATCATAATACCATGGGGTCCACACACCAGATGGGTCCGGATTAATACATACATACTATTCACTTGACCGAGTATGTTCCATCCACTCAGCGACAGTCAACCACTCGGCCATACGTCTCACAGGGATATGCGAAGACTGACAGTCGACAAGGCAGTCGAAGCACCATCTGGCGTTATGGCATCAATGCCCCACTTTGTAACATAGGAGGTGAAGGGGTGGCGCACTCTATATAAGCCACCCCCCACCACTAGACTAAGGGGGCTGGCTTCTTCTTCTCCCTCCCGGGTTCCTTCTTCTATCTCTCTCTACTAGTCTAAGGATTTAGCTCAGGCAT
This sequence comes from Hordeum marinum, assembly GCA_022496015.1. Taxonomy (NCBI): domain Eukaryota; kingdom Viridiplantae; phylum Streptophyta; class Magnoliopsida; order Poales; family Poaceae; genus Hordeum; species Hordeum marinum. Next base: position 437,250,136 of record CM039677.1, read on the forward strand.
GGAGATCCGTTCTCCCTTCTCTCACACATTGTAATCTCCGGGTTCATACTCAGATAAAACAAAGCCTCTCCGGAGCACGAGACGTAGGGTTGTTATCTTCGTCATGAGAGGCTCGAACTCGCTAAAACCACCGTGTCACCCATTTGCATCTCGATAAATCATGCTCTGTTATCCTACCCCTTTCTAATGTCAGAATCGTTACCACGACATTTGGCGCCCAGCGTGAGGCATGGCGTCTATTGAGCCATGGTGCAAATGGTTTTTTCTTCAATCTTCGGCAGCGAATCAACGACAATCACCAGAGAAATTGACCACCGGAGTTCTGGCCATTGTGTCATTCATACAAGCAGAAGGATCAAGGAAGTACCTATTCCATCTAGTCTTTTACAACAAATTGTCTAACAATAAGTTGGTCTTTTCCTCCTGTAGGATCATACACACTCATGCATGATTGATCATGAAGCAGAGAACAAGAAAGAAGGACAAGTGGTGCCTCATATTTCTTGCCTTCTCACATTATCGTCTTCAATGGCGACCGTGGCCAGTGGCCAACGTCATGGTCCATCCCGTCGTTTTCGTCCTCCTGTATGACGTCATCGTTTTCGACCGCATTGTGTACGTCGCCGCTGTCGAGCACCTGCACATGGCCACCGGCATGGTCCGTCCCGTCGTCTCCCGCCTTGTGTACGACGCCGCCGTCGAGCACCTGCACACGGCCACCGGCATAGTCAGTCCCGTTGTCGGACGCCTTGTGTACTACGCCGCCGTCGAGCACCTGCACATGGCCACCGGTGTGTGTACGTCCCTTCGTCTCCCGTCTTGTGTACGACGCCGCCGTCGAGCACCTACACACGGCCACCGGCGTGGTCCGTCCCGTTGTCTTCCGCCTTGTGTACGCCGCCGCCGTCGAGCACCTACACACGGCCACCGAGACGGTCCTTCACATCGTCTCCCACCTCATGAACGACGTCGCCGCGAGCTCCTACACATGACAACAGGCGCGGGCCATCCCGTCGCTTGCCGCCTCATGTATGGCGCCGCCGTCGAGCTCATGTATACGGCTGCCAGCACCATCAGGCCCGTCGTCTCCAACCTCGCCTGCGACGCCATCGTCAAGCCCGCGAACATGATCGCCAACGTGGTCCGCCCCATCATCGTCTCTGGCATCATCTACAACATCGTCGTCGGGCTCACACGCATGGCCACCTCCTCCCATCGGCGTTGATCGCTCAACAACTAGTCTCGGATTTGTCAAGCGTGCATTCAGGTTCCTCGTCTCGCATATCCCAATTGCATGCATATCAAGAACGGAAGGAGAAGGAAATTGCCTTCATTACCAAATCAATATCAATTAGTGTGTGGCCAAGAAAAGGAAACTGCTACTACGTACAGCAAAATGGCCCGTGGAACTTCCATTGCATGAAATACCGGCTTGAATTCTTGCTTAATTGGCGTTGCTAAGCGCTAACGCCTTTTGCATGCAGATCATGGACGTGTGTGATTCCTTCAATGCTTGGTCAACGTCGCGGGGTCATGTTCACCTGCAAGGCTGCAAGCTGAATAGACCGGTCCACCTCCAGCGAGCCGGCTTCACACCGACCGGATCGCAGCCTAGCTGTGGTCCACTCGAACGGCGGCCGTGAAGACACTAGATTCACTTGGTCGACTAACGTCCAGGTTCACTCGGTGGGCTAACCCAGGGATGATTTTTGCATCAGGAACAACTAACGTGCAGGTTCCTCTAAAGAATTTTGTATCCAGACGACTAGCATACAGGGACTTGGATGCTTCGCACGTCGCGACTAAGTGAGGCGCGTCTTTGTCACTTGGTCGCTCTGCATGCCGTTATTACTGGACGTGTTGTCATCATTCGGTAGCTCCGCGCATCGCCGCTCGGCAAGACACGTCTTCGTCACTCGACAGCTCCGCGTATTGCCACTCGGCGAGGCACGTCTTCGTCACTTGGCCGCCCCATGCATCGCCATTCAGTCGGACGCTCCATCGTCACTCGACAGCTCCGCGCATCATCACTCGGCGAGGCACGTCTTCGTCACTTGGCCGCCACGCGCATCGCCATTCAGTCGGACGCTCCATCGTCACTCGACAGCTCCACGCGCCATCACTCTACTGAACGCGTCGTCATCACTCGACAGCTCCGCGCATCGCCATTCAGTCGGACGGTCCATCGTCACTCGACAGCTCTGCGCATCGCCACTCGATGAGGCACGTCTTCGTCACTTGGCCGCCCCGCGCATCGTCATTCAGTCGGACGCTCCATCGTCACTCGGCAGCTCCGCACGCCATCACTCTACTGGACGCGTCGTCATCACTCTGCAGCTCCGCGCATCGCCATTCACTCGGACGCTCCATCGTCACTCGATCGCCCTGCGCACCGTCACTACTGGATGCGTCATCATCACTCTGCAGCTCCGCGCATCGCCATTCAGTCGGACGCTCCATCGTCACTCGACAGCTCCGCGCATCGCCACACGGCGAGGCACGTCTTCGTCACTTGGCTGCCCCGCGCATCGTCATTCAATCGGACACTCCATCGTCACTCGACAGCTCCACGCGTCGTCACTCTACTGGACGCGTCGTCATCACTCGGCAGCTCCGCGCGTCGCCATTCAGTCGGAAGTTCCATCGTCACTCGGCCGCCCTGCGCATCGTCACTACTGGATGCGTCATCATCACTCGGCAGCTCCGTGCATCGCCATTCAGTCGGACGCTCCATCGTCACTCAGCCGCCCTGCGCACAGTCACTACTGGACGCGTCATCATCACTCGGTAGCTCCGCGCATCGTCATTCAGTCGGACGCTCCATCGTCACTCGGCAGCCTCTGCGCGCCGTCACTCTATTGGATGGGCATCATCACTCGACAGCCCCGCGCATCGACACTCAGCGAGGCACGTCTTCGTCACTTGGCCGCCCCGCGCATCGCCATTCAGTCGGACGCTCCATCGTCACTCGGCAGCTCCGCGCTCCGTCACTCTACTGGACGCGTTGTCCTCACTCGGCAGCCCCGCGCATCGCCACTCGGCGAGGCACGTCTTCATCACTTGGACGCCCACACATCGTCATTCAGTCGGACGCTCCATCGTTACTCGTCATCTCCACGCGTCGTCACTCTACTGGGCGCGTCATCATCACTCGGTTACCTAGACGCCTCTGTGCGCCATTCTCGACGACATGCTGGACTTGGCCGCCCCGTGCGCAGTCACTTGGTCGGACACTTCCGCGACAACATTCTCGACTCGGCTGCCCCGCGAGCCGTTACCGGATGCCCCGCGCATCACCACTCCGTGCGGCACATCTTCGTCACCCGGCCGCCCCGCGTGCCGCCAATCGCTTCGCGCATCGCCACTCGGCGAGACGCTCCTTCAAAACTCGGCGGGATGCTCCTTTGCACTGTCACTCGACGAGATGCTCCTTCGTCACTCGACGAGACGCACCTTTGTCACTCGGTGAGAAGCTCCTTCATCATTCGGCGAGCCGCTCCTTCGTCACTCGGCGAGACGCTCCTTCGCGTTGCCACTCAGCCGGAAGCTCCTTCGTCACCTGGCCGCTCCGCGCGTCGCCACTCGGTGAGACATGGCGTCATCACTCGGATGCCCCGCGCATCGCCACTCCGTGTGGCACGACTACATCACCTGGCCGCTTCGCGCGTCGCCACTCGGTGAGACACGTCGTCATCACTCGGATGCCCCGCGCATCGCCACTCCGTGTGGCATGACTACATCACATGGCCGCTCCGCGCGTCGCCACTCGGTAAGACACGTCGTCATCACTCGGATGCCCCACGCATCGCGACTCCGTGTGGCACGACTACATCACCTGGCCGCTCCGAGCGTCGCCACTCGGTGAGACACGTCGTCATCACTGGGATGTCCCGCGCATCGCCACTCCGTGTGGCATGACTACATCACCTGGCCGCTCCACGCGTCGCCACTCGGTGAGACACGTCGTCATCACTCAGATGCCCCACGCAGCGCCACTCCATGTGGCATGACTACATCACCTGGCCGCTCCGCGCGTCGCCACTCAGTGAGACACGACGTCATCACTCGGATGCCCCACGTATCGCCACTCCGTGTGGCACGACTACATCACCTGGACGCTTCGCGAGTTGCCACTCGGTGAGACACGTCGTCATCACTCGGATGCCCCGCGCATCGGCACTCCGTGTGGCACGGCTACATCACCTGGCCGCTCCGCGCGTCGCCACTCGGCTTAGCGAACCTGACTTCGCCTATGTCAAAAACTTCTCTGAGTGCGGACACCCTTCACACTCGGGGGACTTAGCTACGATTCCGTATCGCCTAAGTCAAAAACTACTCCGAGTGCGGGCATCCTCCACACTCGGGGGCTTAGCTGCAATTCCGTATCGCCTAAGTCAAAAACTACTCCGAGTGCGAACATCCTCCACACTCGGGGGCTTAGCTGCGATTCCGTATCGCCTAAGTCAAAACTCCTCCGAGTGCGGACATCCTCCACACTCGAGGGCTTAGCTGCGACTCCGTATCGCCTAAGTCAAAAACTCCTCCGAGTGCGGACATCCTCCACACTCGGGGGCTTAGCCGCGATTCCGTATCGCCTAAGTCAAAAAATCCTCCGAGTGCGGACATCTTCCACACTCAGAGGCTTAGCTGCGATTCCGTATCGCCTAAGTCAAAAAATCCTCCGAGTGCGGACATCCTCCGCACTCGGGGGCTTAGCTGCGATTCCGTATCGCCTAAGTCAAAAACTCCTCTGAGTGCGAACATCCTCTGCACTCGGGGGCTTAGCTGCGATTCCATATCGCCTAAGTCAAAAACTACTTCGAGTGCGGACATCCTCCACACTCAGGGGCTTAGCTGTGATTCCGCATCGCCTAAGTCAATAACTACTCCGAGTAAGGATATGATCCACACTCGGAGGCTTAGCTATGAACCTGATTCGCCTAAGTTATAAACTACTCTGAGCGAGGGCAACATCCACACTCGGGGACTAAGGCATGATCCAGAAATCATATAAGGCAGACTCAATAAACATTCAGCATGCCAAGCACACGAAGATTTGCCTGACTGGCCCAGTTCACGTTATATCTATTTACTGTGCCCAGCGCACAAGGATCAGTCTAACCGATTCAGCTCCAGATTGCAACAATTTACTATGCCAGACGCATTAGAGTTCACATGTTTAGTTCAGTTCTGCATTGGGAGACATAAACCCTCTGCCCGACTCATCTAGTCTGACAGAGGCTCGGGGACTACACCCAGTGGGTGCACTTAGCGTGTCCCCACTGGAAGAGGAATAAAAGAAACATTCTGCTCGGTCAGGTCTGAAAACAACATTCAAGTTTAATAAACTCTGCAGACTCCAACCAATCGCCAGCAATCAGTCAAAGTCTCAGGGGCTACTATCGAGGATACACAAAATAGGTAGGCTCATGAAGAGTCAAAATATAATAATACCATGGGGCCCACACACCAGGTGGGTCCGGATTAATACATACATACCATTCACTCGACCGAGTACGTTCCATCCACTCGGCGACAGTCAACCACTCGGCCATACGTCTCACTCGGATATGCGAAGACCGACAGTCGACAAGGCAGTCGAAGCACCATCTGGCGTTATGGCATCAATGCCCCACTTTGTAACATAGGAGGTGAAGGGGTGGCGCACTCTATATAAGCCACCCCCACCACTAGACTAAGGGGGCTGGCTTCTTCTTCTCCCTCCAGGGTTCCTTCTTCTATCTCTCTCTACTAGTCTAAGGATTTAGCTCAGGCATGGAGATCCGTTCTCCCTTCTCTCACACATTGTAATCTCCGGGTTCATACTCAAATAAAACAAAGCCTCTCGGACACGAGACGTAGGGTTGTTATCTCCGTCGTGAGAGGCCCGAACTCGCTAAAACCACTGTGTCACCCATTTGCATCTCGATAGATCATGCTTCGTTATCCTACCCCTTTCTAATGTCAGAATCGTTACCACAACAAGCGGTCTATGTGAAACATTGAACATGACATATGCAAAGTTGATCGGACGGGGGCAACAAGAACATATCAAGTCTTGTTGTGCCATTGCATCGAACATGTCTTGGGCAGCCGAGGTGCCGTCGGTGCCCGTGCTTGTCCACGCCTGAACGAGCTGTGATGGGTGAAAGACGTCTACCGGCGACATCTGCTTGGGCAGAAAGTTCTCTGGAATGCCTCAACCGGCCGTTTGGATCCTCCTTTGTTCCAACTTGGTCCGACGATGCGAGCCTTGTCCACGGCAGGATGGATGGGGTGCGGGGTCCCCGACATGGCGGGATGGGGGAAACTACTCGTCGATGTCCGCATCCACCCCCGAGATGCCGCTGATTCCATCTGTCTCCGTCGTCGGTCCCTTCAGGCAATGCTATCTAGCTTGCAAGATGTCATAGAGGATGGGACACTGATGGACGAGGCGGGCGCAACCTCGGTCGCGGTGGTCGAAGACGAACTGGACGACATGTCGGGCAACGGACCAACACTGGCAACGAGGATCGGAATCAAGGGTCGTGGATGGCGAGGGATCGAACGCGAGAAAGGATGGAGGGAGACGGGAGGAGGGGGAGGGTTTGATGGATTTGGTGTAGTTTGTGATGGGGTAGGAACATCGGATCCGACGTGACAGACGCGCCCGGTCACACGCATGCCTCCTCATATCTAGCATCTGAGGCCCGTTTGATGTGCCTTTTTGGCTCTGTTTGTTTTGTCCGGCCACTGATTGGATCGCTCGGCCGGGCGGTTGAGAGGGGTTTGAGAGGCCTCGTTGTAGTAGATGCTCTAAGGCAACCAAAAACAAGCGTGATGCGAACCAACCCGCGGTTGGATGGTTAGAGATACAGCGGTATTCCCAACCCACCAGGGTTCAAGTTCTGTTGTTCGCATTATTTCTTAATTTATTTCAGAATTTTCGGCGATGCGCATTCAGTGAGAGGAGACGTTTCCGTCGACACCGAGACGCCTACGATGACTTCATAAATCTCAAGATAATATGCGAGATCAATCTCTTAAAAATGCTCATTAGGATAGGATGTGTGTATATGTATTAATATAGATGAATGTATGCGCGCGCTCGGGTCTCTCCCGTGTTAAAAAAATAGCGTGACCCTTCTTTCGTTGGAAAAAGAAAAATCTTGCATGTCACCCTCCGACCTCCGTCCGTTGGATCGGCTGGTTTCATCTCGTTTTCCCACGACACGACACCTAACCTCCGTTGATCATCGCCCAACGCTGACCGACCGGGAAGCCGGTCCTCCTCCTCTTCCTCCCCGCGTCTCCTCCTATTCGTCCATCCCCCGGTCGCATCTGCCATCCTCCTCCTCCTCCTCCTCTCACCCCCTCCCCCTCCTCCGCCCTCCGTCCCCGACGCCTGCCGTAGCTCCGACGCGTCCCCCCACCCGAGGAGACGCTCCCGCTCGTCTCTCCCGTTCGCGACCACGCCGGCGGCCAGGCCCCACTCCCTCGTGCCGCTGCCCGCGCCCCCACTCCGTCCTGGACTTTGCGGCGGTGCGTCCCGGCGTCTCAAGGTGGGGATCATATTTCCTTCTTCCCCTATCTGTTTGCTGCGTGGCAGCGCCCTGATCCAATCGATCCATCAAGGTTCGACTTACTAGGGTCTGGTTCGCCCAGGCTTCCAGGCCATCTGATAGATAACAGCTGCTAGTCCGCTCGCTAGATTAGGGGGTACTCGCTGAGCTCGAGGTTTACTTCGGGCGCGGACGGCGTAAGGCGGGCTCGTGGCGAGATAGGGTTTGGTGGGTGAAGGAGGCTTACCGTAGATGGGTCGCTGGGGTTGTGCTACTACTGCTGTGGTATATGTGCCTGTTTTTAACTTTGCTGATTGAAATGGGCTGCTTTGTTTCAGAGGAGTGCCGCTGATCTGATACTGCCGGCTGTCTCGTGCTCGAAATGGCAGACGGGGACTCGTCTGACTTCACCTTCTGCAAGGCATGTTCCTCCCACGTGTTGCTTGTTTATTAAAACATTTATGTTGCTGTGTATGAAGACGCTGAAATCTGATAGTTCTCGTCTTGCTGGACCTGTGAAATTCCTTGTGTTTAAGTTAGGGATGTGAAGTTATTTGTGTTAGCTGAATGAGTGTTAGTGTAGATGCACAGGTGATATTCAGTAATTCAGATAATAACAGAAGGAGTAAAGTGTTTATAAACGAACACTTTAGTAAATGGAAATCCAAGAGGAGAGAAGAGAACATAGGAAGTCAAGTCAGCAGAGTATTCAGTTATTCACTCTGTGATACACTGTTCTTATTTCTCTCTCTGTTTGATAAGTGCTCATAGTGGGGGCTTGTATGAATTATACATGTGTTGTATAATCATCTCCAAAGTCCAAACATATGGTTTGCCCAATCCATTGGGGGGTACTTTCTTCCCTGCTTTTGTCTGTGATAGATCCGGTCTGAAGTTTGGATACCTCAGTGGCTCCAGTCTGGCAGACATATAGAGATTTTACCATCTTCAACCCATCGAGTATGTTTAATTGCTTGGTGTCATTTTGCTCAATTGCTCTTTGCCTACTGTGCTTATATAAATATATAATTGACATGTTCTGCTCTGAATTATTGAAATGAATTCCCAGTGGCTTGACTTAGAAATTAGTTGATGTCAGTTTATTGTTGCTTGTTCCTCACTTTTTTTATATTCAATGTTTATTTTTGCTCTCTAGGTTGACTACGTTGAAAATGACGGTCTTTTGGACTCCCCGAATTCCATCACTGTGGCAAGTATGACACTAGAGGATGTTACCGCTGATGGTGAGACTAAGAAGGTTCAGGATGACAAGCAAACAGTCGTCAATCCAGTTACTGATGAAAAATCTAGTTCCATATCTAGTCACGCCAATGGTGTATCGCTTCGAGAGTCCAATATAAAAGAATCAGTTGTACCAACCAGTAGTGGGCAGTCTGTGCAGTCAAATGTATCAGCTCAACCAAAACCTTTAAAGAAATCTGCTGTACGGGCAAAGGTTCCTTTTGAGAAGGGCTTTAGCCCAATGGACTGGCTTAAGCTGACTCGTACACATCCAGATCTGGCAGGTAAATTATGAAAGACATTAGCTGGTACTGTTTTTTGATCATCGATGGTTTGATGCTACTTCGTAATTAATGATTAATAGAGTTTAAAAACAGACTTTGACTGTAATTGCGTGATATAATCCCCTAGCTGAATTTATGTTATTTCCTTTGTGCCAGCTGAGATTTATTTTGGGGTCTAGCTGTACTGTGTGGCATTGTCACCATGTGATATTTCTCATGTGAATAGATTGTTGGAAACTTTGAATTTTGCTGCTCAATGTAGTTTTAATCAAGTAAGCCAGGTTAAAGTGTTTGAGTGATTATTTCATTAATTGTTGGTCAAAGTGGGTCCTTAGCTTATAGTTTTATACTTTTACTCGTGGATATATGAACTGGATTCAGGGTTAGATGGAACGATCTTCTAGAGATTTATTCTTACATAAGTTAGCCCCTTAATTTTGTGGTATAAACAAGACAAGGCTGTATATCAGAAAAGGCAGAAATGTTACATCCTGTGGAAGTAACTGGTGATACTGTTTTTGTTTCCTGTCTCTTTTCAAAATATGCACTGTTTAACTACAATATGGTGACATTAAGAAAGACCTGGACTTGTGCTAAATGTGTGTGATGCTGCTTGAAATGATGAGTATATAAATGACGGGCTAAGGGTATTAAGAAACTTAAATGGATGCAATATATCTCACATGAATTAGATCGTTGCAAACTTTGAATTTTACTTCTCACTGTAGTTTTATTCAGGTTAGGTGAAAATGTCTCAGTGACTTTTTGTTGGTCGAAGTGGGTCCTTTGCTTATAGTTTTACACTTCTACTCATGGATATATGAACTCAATTCAGGGTTAGTGGAATGATTTTATTATAGAAATCCATTCTGACATAAGTTGGTCCCTTCATTTTGTGGTATAAACAAGACAAGATTATACATCAGAAAAGATAGAAATGTTACATCCTGTATAGGTAACTGGCCATACTGTTTTTGCTTCTTCTCTCATTTCTTACTGCATTGTTTAACTACAATATTGGTGTGATGCTCCTTGAAATGATGAATATATAAATTGTCAGCTAAGGATATTAAAGATCTGAATGGGTGCCCAAACCCATATTGGATGCATTTTTTGTTCTATTGACTGTATGTGAAGTTGTGACTTGTGAACAATAATAACTTGACTTGTGAACAATAATAACTTGAGTGGGAAATAATGCTGGTTGCCGTTGTGGTCTTATTTAGTTATGTGTATCAGTTCCTGATTTTGTTTTCCTTGGGGTTTTCGGCCCTACATTCAAGTGTTATCTTCTCAGTTGGTCATACTTGTGTAGTGCTGTTGCTTTTCTTTTCTCTGATGTTCCTGTTTCTGTAGGGCTTAAGGGACAGTCAAACCGGAGGCTAATTTCTTTGGAAGAAGTTAAGCAGCATAAAACTGGAGATTGTATTTGGACAGTTTTGAAAGGCCGTGTGTACAACATTGGTCCCTATATGAAATTTCATCCTGGAGGTAACTTGTAAACTTTCAACCTTGTGCAGGTTTTGGTTCTGTTTGAAATATCCAGTCATTAGTGTTTTCTGCTGGCTGTGAATCTTACTGTGCATTTGCAGGAGTTGATATGCTTATGAAAGGTGCTGGAAAAGACTGCACTTCTTTGTTCAGTATCCTTTTGATAGTATTATTATTGACGTCACAGTTAAATTGAAAATAGGTTGCCTCTTTTTGTAGATTGACGCAAGAACATAACATGCTTTAACATGTAGTAATAGCAACACACAGCGAACTTTATAGCTGGTGACATGAACAACATGATGATTGTGATTGTTAACTGTTGTAGTTGTATGAAAAGGATATGTGTGCTTATATTTTGCAAATTTTGATATGATTCCTTGACTTCCTCAAGATAAATACCATGCCTGGGTGAACGCAGAGTTCCTCTTGGAGAAATGCCTCGTGGGGTACCTTGATCCCAGTGAGTAGATCACGCTCTAGCTGGTTCTTAGGGTCGGGTACAGTTTGGTCGCGTGGAGATGATCTGAAGAATGTAAACAGCGCGTTGATGCAGTATAGTGGAGATAAGTTGATCAACATTTCTGCAGAAAATAGATGAATAAACAAATTTGATGATGATGCTCTTTGCAGAACAAATTGTCATCACTGGTTGCTGCATAAAAAAGTACTACATGTTGGGTATCTGTGTTGTTGGGCGGGTTTATTTCAGAAAGGGGCAAAAAATGGAGCTTCTGTTTCTATTTCTTGAAGGAGAAAAACAAAGAAAGAGGAAACTGTCGTAGCATTCCAGCAGAAACAAATACTAATATACTACATGATCGCAAGAAAAATAATAGAACACATAGAGCTAACTGGCATTCCACATGATTTGTTTGTTCTTATATTTCTTTACAAACATCTAACGCTTCTTCCAAATTAACCCTTGGCAATGTGCAACTTAACTGCCCAGAGGGCTACGGGAAATGCATTGGAGCATCAGGGTGCCACACGTCCCCTATATGAAAATAGCATTACAAAAATATCAGAAGATTTTAAAATATTCTGCATATGTAAATTGTCCTTTTGTTATGTTTCTGGATGGTCAGCTGGACGGTACATTCTTGACTGGTCAGTACAAAGGACAAATTCTGAAACAAATTATTTCACTAGCCATGGCATTTGTGGAGGGTGAGAACTTTTCGAGCTGTGTATGGTTCTTCCGACAAGTTAAAATTGCGATCGTGAAGGACCAACCAAATATGTGTGTCATTAATGATAGATATCTTGGTATATTGAAGGTCGTTAAGACACTGAGTAATCCAACGGCTGACGAGCCAACACCTTGGAAGGACTTGCAAAGTCGGTGGTGCATGCGCCATCTGGGTGTAAATTTTTTCTCACGGTTCAAGAAAAAATGGTTGATGAACTTGTTCAAAAAGTTATGCAAGCAGAACCGGCAGCGCAAATACGAATTTATTTGGTCAAAATTATATGAGTTTACTAAGAAGCATGTCCTTGTTAGGAAGAAAATGAAAAAAGACCAAGTTAAATTAACAGCACTCATCACGGAGCTTGAGGAGCCAGTAGGTCTTTGTGACTTGTCAGCAATTGACCCTCCTAATACGAAGAGAAAGAAGGGCAGGGCAATAAAGAATTTTTCTGAGTGGATAGAGAAAGAGCCTCCAATGAATTGGTCTTTGCTGCATGACATCCATGGAGCTAGGTATGGCCACATGACAACCAATCTTGCAGAGGTGTATAACTTTGTACTCAGAGGGAATAGAACATTGCCACTGACAGCTATTGTGGAGGGTGTATTCCATGACACTTTGAGATATTTCGGAGAAAGGCACGAGTTAGCAAAGAAGCATATTGCAGTTAATCAGAACACACCTTATTGTAGCCGTGTCATGGAGTACACGGCTCAGAAGATAAAGAAAGCAAAAAAGCACATTGTCACACTCATAGGTAATCAGGAAATGAGGTATGAGGTTCAGCTTCCTACTGATGGTTTTGGTTCTGTAAATGAGGTGAAGACGCATGAGGTTAAAATTGGAACGAAATTTTATCCAACTTGTGAGTGTACATGCAACAAACCGCAGTTATTGCACCTGCCTTGCTCACATGTGTTGGCTGCCTGTGGCCAGATTGAGTTGGACGCTATCTCCTTCGTATCTACTATTCAAAAGAAGCAGTACTCAATGTCTGGACATGTGAGATGACAGGGTTTAGAGTCGTCGGCAATATCAACAAGGTAAATGATGGTGAGAGAGTATACATACCGGATCCTGGACTTCGACGAACTAGCAGGGGCAGACATAAGGTAAATCGCATCTGAAACGATATGGACCAATCTGAAGCTGGTGGAGCAACCAGACAATGTTTGCTTTGCGTGGCTTATGGTCATAGGATGAAATATTGCCCAACCTGAAGAAAGACGGTGCTTCCACATCGACGATTGCGACAACAGTAGCAAGAGGAGGTCCTGGCAGTCGTGGTGGATGTGGCAGTCGAGGCCGAAGGGGCGGACGAGGAATAAATAACTCAGAAGCTACATAATGTGTCGGCCTATGTTTTAATTTGTAATACGTCTGCACTATGTTTTAATGTGTAATATGTCGGACTATGTTTTTATTTGTAATATGCAAACACCTATGTTTTATTTTGTAATAAGTGTGAACTATGTTTTAACGTGTAATATGTGGACTATGTTTTATTCTGTAATATGTGTGGACTATGTTCTAATTGCAGATATGGCTTCGTATCCATTGCTTAATGGTAATATCGATAGAGGGCACCGAGGCGCACTTATGGAATCGGGCATGAACTTGGACGTGTTGGTCACTCGTACCCTAAAGTCTAACTGGATGATACATCCTTTATGGGTTGATAGGTATGTGTCGGTATAATGACTTACTATGTTTGACATCCTTTTGATAGACGCTAACTGTATGCTACATTCTATTTATTTTGTAGGTTAAGTTGGACTAGACTTCTATCCTTGCCACGACTGGTTGAGGGTACATTGGATGAGTGGGTCGATCATCTGGACTTGGATGAGGCAGGTGAACCAATGCAGTTGCACAAGAGGCAAGTAACATGTTTATCTTACAACGGGTCATTTCTTACCTGCTTAGTAGATAGATGGAGACCAGAGACACATACGTTTCACTTTCCCTCGTCCAAGGAAGCCCAAGATTCGTCACCGTCCCCAACAATGATATAGTTATCTACGTATGAAACATGACTATCTATTTATGTATGAGACATATGTCTATTTTATGTATGGGACATATTCATGTATGCGACATATTCATGTATGAAACATATTCATGTTCTATTTCAGTGGTCAATTGGTTTAGAGAGATAACACTAGTACTACAAACTAAATGCATCCAACTGAATTAAACAATACAATAGAATTAAACGTTATAACTGAATTAAACAATATAACTTAATTAAATAGTACAACTGAAATTAAACAGCACTACAGAAAACAGTACTACATGAAACAGTACTACATGAATGCATCATCATCATCATCCGTCGATGCAGATCTCTTGCCCTTTGTCAATACAGAACTCTTGCCCTTGGATGATGCGGTAGTCTTGACCTTGGTGCTCGGCATGAAGAGGTCGTCTTCGTCCTCCGTCGATGCAGAACTCTTGCCCTTCGTCAATGTAGAACTCTTCCCTTTCGTCGATGTAGAAATCTTGCCCGTCAACGATGCGGTAGTCTTGACCTTGGTGCTCGGCATGAAGAGGTCGTCTTCGTCCTCACTATCTGCTGACCATAAATCTGAATTATTCATAGCAATCCTGAGGTAAGCTTCACCCTTATGCAGTTGCTTTTGCCATCTGCCATGCAACCTGAGAAGTTCTTTCCGTATCTCCTCAAAAGTCCTGGGAGGCCACCCACTCCTAGCTAATGAGTGAGCCAACTCATTCATTATGGTGTCACTACTAATGAGTTCCTCCAATGGAACTACTCTATCATCCATCTTGAAATTGGCGGCTAGACGGAGAAGACGATCGGACATACCAAAGTGAAAACTACGATCAAAAGGATAATGAGGATGAGACATCTCCACGAAAGGATGGCGGGAGCGAAAGAATGGCGAGAGCGAAAGGGAAAAGAAGGGTCTGCTGACCCACCTTATTGCGGATGTGGTTATATAGGTTCACAAGAGAAGATGGCGGAAGAGAAAGGCGGGAAAGAAAATGGCGGGAGAGAATGGTGGGAAAGAGAGTGGCGGGAGAGAATGACGGTAAAGAATGGCAGGAAATAAAGTGGCGGCAGAATATGGCGGGAAAGAATATGGCGGGATAGTGGGGCGGGAAGAGAAAATGAGGGGATAGTAGGGCGAGACAATACGATCACTGTGGCAGATAGCTGAAAACAACAGCTACCTCCTATTCAAGCTCTTGGAAGGTTATGAGCACGAAATTGTTGACTTCAATAGATGATGCCAGCAGAAAATTACCGAAACCTTCCTTCTTCAACACCATTCTACCACCCAAGACAATAAAGTAGAAACATGAAATGCTCTCAAATATATCATCATCTTTAGAATCCAAAGTAATTTGAAGAGTTAAAGAAACCAATCCTAGGAATTGACATAAATTCCTTCAAACTCCTCACAACCATGGTAGGAATAACCTGACAAAAAACATCAAGTTAGATGATATTCAACTTACAAATTTAAAACATTATGCAACAGCAAAGAACAAATAAATAAATAAATACTCGAAACCAAAGCTTACCATATGTTGAGAAATAACATTCATGGAATCCATCCTATGATCAAAAGGAGTACACAATATGTAGTTGTCATCAAAGAGCTGTCACGACATGACATAAATTTGATGATAATTCAGAGTGACACCACGACTATAAAAACAGTTGTCAACAAGTTCCCTCTGAGTTTCACTCAGATCCTCAAGAGCTACAAAATAATAATTTCACAAACCAAGCAGAACAACAAAACGTATAAGCAAAAACAAAATTGAAAATCAGTCAAACAAATAACTTACCAACATAGGAGAAAGGAAACAACATAACACCATCCCGATGAAAATCGACACCAATCATAGTTCTATAGTGCTCAAGCCTAACAGTCATCGTGTCACGATGACGGAGACCATAATCATTCACAAGTTCCTCCCACGAAGGACCATGGAATTTACTGCTCATCCGACCATGTCTAAACAGAACATGGTATAAGTTATCCTCACTATTGTGAAGAGCAAGATCAATATCTGTGTCATCCCTCCGAATAGCTAAAGCTCTGCACTCCTCAATGTACCGAGCAAGATGTGCTCTAAAACTGCACGGAACATACTACAACAAGAATGGAAGCAAACATCATAATCATATAAACAAACGCATTCGAATACATTCCAACCAAAACAACATCACTCATATGCCACAGTAAGATAAACAAGATATATAATCTTACAACACGCCTTGAACATCGACGATTCAGCACCACAGTGAATACACACGCACCAGAATCAACGGAAGAACAAAGGCCACCTGGAGCTCGGCAAAATGGGCAAACCATTTACCTACAAACAGACGATGACCAATAAGAACTGAATCCACAACCGAGTTGAAAGTTGACATTTGATTGAGTTGGAAGCAAAAAAAAATACCGTAGGCCTGTGGAGAGCGTCCTGATCTATTGTTTACGCGGGTTGGATACGAAAATGGGTGGACGAGCAAAGAGATCGGCGCGGCGGTGGAAGCACCAGAGAGCAACGGGAGTGGGGGGTGAAGATGGGGAGCCTGGAGGACGGGGGAGGGTGAAAAGAGTGGTCAGAGGAGAAAGAAAAGAGTGTTCGGCCTTATCTAGGGGCCCATCGACCTCCTGGAGGCCGACCAGGCCTCTTCGGCCAGCCAGAGGCCGACAGGCAGCTCTTCGGCCTCCCACTGGCCGACAGGCCTCTCTTCGGCCTGGTGGTGGCCGACGGGCCCCTCTTCGGCCTCCCAGTGGCCGACTGGCCCCTCTTCGGCCCATCAGAGGCCGACAGGGTGCTATTTTTGATTTTTTTTTCAATTTTGACATATGCTTTTCGAATTTGGTACAAAATAGTACTACTTTCCAAAAAAAATCCTCTTCCCGCCATGCACCGTCAACATTGAGCTTGACCCATCCTCGAGGAGGCTTGGTCCACTGTTCTGGCGGCCAGGTTCAGCTAGATGGGGTTTTACTTTCCTTTCAAAAAAAATGCTTTGCTTGTTCCTATATCTAAACGCTACATCCTTTTCGAAAAAATAAATATAAACACTACATCCAAATTAAACACTTGTCAAAAACCCAACTTAATCATATAGCAAGTCAGCTGACCGACCGGGCAATGCGTGCGGCGCCTGCAAGACCAGACACACACACAAAAAATAGACGTTGCATGTGTTTAGCAGTTGAGAGTGCTGCGGTTTAGCAAGTCTTACACTGCTGATTAACAATAAAGTGGCCTAAACAATTGATAATGGCCCAACTTTTGTGCAAGCATCCTCCCATTTAGGGCGACATGCAAGGACGGGCTCTATATATATTCAAGTTAGCTAATTAACGACAGCGATCCGGAGACATTTGCAAGTAGGATCAGTAGTTTAATTTTCTCAAACAAAAAAGAATTAGTTGTTTAATTTTGTCAATAAGCTAACCAGACATTAGCGCAGCAAACACTGGGCGTGTTGCAAAGCAGGATGTATATATACAGTAATACAGACACCATCTTTCATGAGGTTAAACGCTCCAGCTCAGACGACGGACTTAATTAGCCTCTCCGCTCTACACTCTCTTCTGAGCTGAACATTGAAGCATAGCGCAGTGCAGTACTCTCTTACTGCCTTACTGGCATCGATCTCTGACAGATGAGGAGTTGCAGTTCCAGCTACTTGTCACTGGCTGCAGCCGTGATCTTGCTTCTGGTACTGATGGCGGCCACGGAGGCTGACGGCATCCGTCTAGACGCGGAGACCCGGGCTTCAGTCGGCAGTAGCAGCAGCAACCCAGTGCACAATGTAAGGAGTGATTCTGATGATCCTCTGTTTGGTCGTCGATCTCAATCTTTGGATGATGCTTTCAGCAGATGCTAATTAACTCGCTTGTATTCATGATTGCAGAAACTAAGCGACGAGTTGGTGAAGGGTTCTACCACTGGCTCGGTAAGCGAGAGCGGGACGACGAGAAGCGCCGGCGCGGCGAGCGAAATTAGGGCAGTGGCGGCGCACGTGCCGGAGTTCCATGAAGACTACTACGTTCGAACTGTTCATGGTTCTAGGCACCACTGAGCAACAACTAAACAGCTAGCTAATTAGTTAGTTAGTCAGTCAGTCGCAGAGGCTGCCATTCATTCTTAGTTGCTAAAGCCAAAGTTTCATGTAAGCTTATTAGTTACCCCTTTGTCCAACAATATAAAAGCGTTTTTGACGAAGGGAGTAGTGTCAAAAAAAAAAACGCTCTTATATTATGAGACGGAAGGAGTATTATGCAGTGGGAACATTATTAGCTTATTTGCTTCACTTCTGCATCTCTGCAGACTGCAGTGTAATCAGGAGAAGGGACAATTTTGATGTACTAACCTCTTGTAAGAGGACACAACTGAAGTTCAGATTTCATTAATCTGGCAAGAACGACCATGGATCTACACAGACGACAGAGAGCAGCTAGTACTCGTCGGTTTACTACTGGTAATTAATTGTGCATTGTGTTACGTAGGAGAGTACCACGGTACCACTAGACGCTGCCGGCGATTAGTTTGTAGACATTATTCTGAGTTACGTACTAGCCAGTACCAACTCCAACATTGCCGGATATGCTGCAGTGTTGTTCTCTGAGTGCAGAACCACCATATGTCCCGGCCGGACGGCGCACTGAAGTATTCTATACCCAACCCCCGTTTTTGGCACATGTTCAATGCTAACTACTGGATGATTGAATGAGCTAGACACCTTTTGGAAAGCACGAATTTTTTCGAACTGTAAAGGATGTGGTACACGACGTTTTCGAGACAAGGAAAAAGGAATGTGTTGATAAAAGGTAAAAATTTAAGAAATGCAGAGACGTTCCATATTAATTTGTTCTTGTTGTTTCGCTTTTGCTGTCATGGCAGCATTTTCTATCGCTGCGCCTATGTGTTTGGTTGTCATGGTAGTATTTCTTGACGGTTTTTGGTACCATCCCAGCATATTTGTCTCAAACACCGTTTTCTGACTTTCACCCATTTTTCAGTCAAAACACCTCTATTTTCCCTCGGTAAAATGGTGCGGTTTCTGTGTCATCCAGGTGTTGTTTGTGATTGGTTCACATTTTCTTTGACATCCGCCCGTTTTCGACCAAACTTCCGTTTTCCACAGTCTCGAACCTTCTTTTACGTCACCGTCGTGTCATTCTCTAAGTCCATTTCTTGGCTTGTGAGTGTTTGGTCGAGTAGAAGATAATAGAGGCACAACCAAACGACGGATCTTATTCCCACCCACCCACCCACCCCCCACCCCGCGGATGCCTCATCCTCCATATGGGCTGGAATGTTCTAGAACCTTCACATTCTATGAAGTGGGTTTTCCTTTTTCTGTTTTTTTTCAAAAAGGATAATGTTTTCAAAAAATCACGAATCTTTTTTGAATACATGAATATTGTTGAAATTCATGAGCATGTTTTAAAATTGTGAACCTTTTTGGGATCCAGAACTTTTTTTGAAAGGTGGTAAACATTTTTAGAACATATGAACATTGTTTGAAAGCCATAAATGTTTTTCAAACTGACAAATATTTTTCGTAAATTCATGAAATTTTATAATACTTCAACCATTCTTTGAATATTTTTTTAAATTAGTGAATATTTTTCAAACTCTTGATTAGTATCTTAATTCATGAGCATTTTTTGAACTCATGAATATTTCTGTGAATATTTGTGATCTTTTTTTGAAATTTGTGAATATTTTTTGATTTGATGAGAAGTTTTTGAATTCGAGATTATTTTCTAACATTCACGAACATTTTTTGAATTGGCTAATATTTTTCAAATTCGTGAACATTTTTTCAAATTCGTGAACAATTTATTAATTTATGGACATTGTATTTTCGAAAAAGGAAAAGAATAAAATCCCAAATTTGTCATACTAAAATTCGTGAACATTTTGAAAAACTCCAGATTTTTTTTTTGAAAGCCTGAATGATTTTTTGGAAAAACAAATATAAAATAAAACAAGGAAATATAATGTGATGTAAAAAACAGGGGTGCCCGCGCCCATAATTAGCTGGCCCAAATGCTCGGATGGGCGTGTTTGCTCATTTCCTCGTCACAAGTCAAGGATCTGGATCTTCTAAACAAAAGGTAGAGGTATAGGAACATAGCTTGGTTATGGCATTGTGCACAAACAAGCATAATGCATGTCAAGTTAAAGATGCTTAGCACGATAAGGGTGCAACATGCAATTAACTACAAATTAAGTGAAGTTTGATATGCAGTGAGTTGCGCAGCACGGAACTCCACATATAAAGAAAACGGGTCTTGTTTAGCCACCCTTTTAATTTTTATTAGCATAGCATTTACATGACAATATGATTACGGAGATGAGCTAGGAGCAAGTAACAAAAATTAAATGGGGAGGAACCAATTATATAAAGTAATTCCATGATTCTATGTATTTAAAAAAGTTGATTAATGTTGTTTTGCTAGAAATCAATTTTAAGTGTTGTTAACATGCATGAGGATGACATATTCAAGTTCAATGTAATTTCCTAACATATAGCATGATATGGAATATTTTATCGCCATGGCGGAAAGATTTGGGTGCCACAACAACAAATACGAAAGTGGTCCCACAACAAAGAAAACCGATTAAAGTGTGGGGGTATGTGGAACTTGCAAGAGTGAGGAGTGAGTGAATTCTAGAACTGTTTTTGAAATTTTTGGATATTTTCTAAAACTCGCAAACAATTTTTTGAAAGTCATGAACATTTTTTGAAATTAGTGAATTAACCAACACGGTCAGAGAAACCATAAAGGAATATTGTCCAATCGCAATTTATTTGGAACCCTCAAGTGAGAACTCATTTGCATGTATGGGAGAAACAATTGATAAAGGCTTAGGCATCAACTATGTGATCAATTCATGCTTGGCGGTAAATGGTCTTGAAATGAACGAATGTGAAGCTCCAAATCAGATAAAACTTTTACCGAAATAGAACTGAATGAAAGAGTACCCACGATCACGTCAGAAGCCTCCTTTGCCTTAGCCGCATTCACTTGAATAACCCTTGCAGTCTTGGAAAAGTGTCTCACCATTGTATTGTTCGGGGCATTGAGAGGAGGCGGAGGCGGAGGCTTGCACTCATTTGCATAGTGAGCACACACTTTCTTTAAGGATTGGCCGGCATGTTTGGTTAGATCAAACAAGTGGTATTTTATTTGTCTCTATAAACATTGTGGTCACTTCATAAACCTTCCGAGATTGCCTAAAAAAATATCGGAGAATAGGAGCACTCCGACAAAATGTCCATTTAATTAATGGAGCCAGAGGACCTTTATTCATAGGAAAACATATGTACCACAGCAGCAACAACGCCACAAATGGGATCACGACATGTGAATATTACCGAAAATAGAAGAAAAAACACCGCCTTCTCTTGAGTTTTGAATTTCATTTTCAACAGAACATTTATAGGCTAAAATGCAAAAAAAAAAGAATCGGGGCGAGCAAATAGTAATGCTCAGTCCATAATTTGCCCTTTTGAGGGGGGGGGGCTAGCCCATAGTAGATAGTGTGGTTTTTCGACACAGGTGGTGTGATGCATACCATCGGACTTGAACACGAGCCCCGTTGTCACAGCAACTCCAACGCTACGACCCAAACGAACGTTGCCTTTTGTCCGTTTGTGTTGGCCTAGCGGATACATTTATCTATTTTTTATTTGGGTTGCGCAGTGCGCCCAACGACAGTTGGGTGGCTACATGTGTGGGAGAGAGATGGGATGGGATGGGTGGGTGGATGACAGGTGGGCCATGTGGTGGCTTTATGGGTGGGAGAAAAAAGTGGAGAGAGATGAGATGGGATGGGTGGGTGGATGGCAGGTGGACCACGCGGTGGCTTTATGGGTAGGAGAAAAAAGTGGAGAAAGATGGGATGGGATGGGTGAGTGGATTTGTGTCCGTCCGTGATTCAAATGTAATTCAAATTTTATCCCAAAATGGATTCGAGTGGGCACAAATCGAACGCAGAATGAAAATGGATCGTTGCGTTGAGAATTTTTTCTTGTCCACGATGACCTAAACGGATATACGCAAATGAAATGAATTAGCCGGTTGAAGTTGCTCTGGAAGCAAAGAAGAGATCGAGGAATTGTTTGTCTGGGCTCCGCATGGTGGTCCAACACTAAACAGGGTGGGCAAGTCGCGTGGTGCACCCCTGCTGCGCGCGTTGGCCTGGGCACGAACGGATCATGGGATCATGCCATGTGCGCGCCCAGGTTAGCCGTCACGGTTGCCACAGACGATGTGAACGCCGTCACCGACACGACATGGATGATGTGTGCGCCGTGCGGACTAGGTGCAAGCCGCGGGCGAGAGCCGATCGTGATCCGCACTGCTGGTTGACCGCTGGCGCGCGGTGGGGGCGGCCTCCGCCGAGGCTGTTTGTCTCGGCACCTAGCTGGTGGTCCAACTCCAACTCCAAGCACGGGTGGGCACGTCGGGTGGTGCACCCGTGTTGCCGCGGGCGCTGGCCTGGGCACGAACGGGTCATGCCATCATGCCATGCGCGCGCCCAGGGTTGCCGACAGGGCACTGGGCAGGGCTAACGGTACACCGAACGGCGCAACACGGCCAGTCGCCCAGTCGGGCGTACACCACCATACCATACGTCTATGCGTAGCAGGTCGAGCCTGCACCCAACCACGCGACTCATCTACAGACGGCGGACAAGTGAAAAAAGCAATCAACGGACGGCCAGGGAAAAAGAAAAGAAAAAAGCGTACATGGGTGCGCTGGCCGGGCAGCGCGGCACATGGCCGTCGTTTTTCCTCTCTCCTTCTATCTGCCGCGCGCTCTATCCATCCACCCGCCGGCACGTCCCTTTTCAAATTCGAACCACCCTCTGCCCTCGACTGGGGATCTCAACGGAGCAGACAGCGACGGTGCCATGCCATGCCATTCCTAGAATGTGTAAAGCTCGAGACGGCACCACGTGGGCAGCAGCAGGTTGTTCATCACACAGCTGTGTGTGAAGCCGAATGTCCGAACGCGCGGCGGCCGCGGAGTGCACGTGGAGCGCGCAATCCACTCATACAGATAGACTTTGATCTTCAAAAAAAAAAAAAAGATAGACTTTGGGGTTACAGTAAACTAGACCGCTCATACACGATCAGTTTCATACCGGCACACGTACGTACAGTACAACGGCACAAGTGTACGGCCCGGATCTTTGCCGTGCTCGACGAGGTCGATCAGCCAACTGAACTGTACATTTTGTTTTGGAAAAAGTCTAAAACAAACCTCAAAATTATAGACGAAAGCTAAATCGAACCCTGAACTTCGAATCTCAAAAATTGACACTCTGAACTTATAATCCCGGTCCATTTTAGACCCTAAACCTGTTTGACACATTGGGAATATTGCAATCCCGACCGGGATAACCTGCTACTCTCACAGACAAAATTTGGGCCGGCCCACTATACCGCAACAAGATTTTGTGAAGTTTAAAAAATGTTCGCATATTTCTAAAATATACCAGCGTGATAGACTGCGCTAATGGACCGACCCAATTCAGCGAACACCGGTTAAATCCTCTCAAGGTTCAAAATAGACCGGGATCACATAGTTTGATGTGCTGATTTCAGGATTGGAAGTTCAGGCTTTGATTTAGCTTTTACCTACAAATTCAAGGTTTGTTTTGGACTTTGTCATGGTCCGATGAGGACGCTCTTGTTGCAGACATGTCGTGGAAGATTTTTTTTTCTTTTTTCAAACATGTGCGGGATACATAATCTTGGGATCCTTTTGTTGTTGTCCCTGCGCTTTTTTTCGTCCCTAGTAAGCTCGCAGGTACTTACTGTATAACTGTATTAATTTAACCCCTGGTTTTAGCACATGCACGCGTGTTTAGAAAAGCAAGTGATTAGACAACAGTCGAGGATGAGAGTGAGGGAGAACAATCCACATCCTTTGCTTCGCTCACAAGCAAATCCTAAAGTCATAGCACGCACTCATCGTGACAGCAGTATACACATGGTGTAAATTAGTACTGCATTACAAGAATCGTACGCGAGAAAGAGAAAGCTGGTATCACCTGTCGCTCGTGGCGGCACCTACGTATAACCCAGAGAAGGGCGTAGCAAAATACGGTCGGTGTGGTGGAATCGGATTGAGTCAGGCGCCTGTCAGTGTGTTATTAAAAAGAAAGTGTGTAGGTTTCAGTCGATTGAGACTTTCAGTCAAATAGTATAGTATGCAAAAAAAAAAGTTAGAAAAATTATTTACACGAATCTTGATGCAAGACCGACGGATTATAGTGTCGACTGAGACTTTGCGAAGTCTCAATCAACTGATTGAAGAGCCATATTAAAAAAAGAAAGAGACCATAAAAAAATTCATTGCGTAGGAAATTGGCGAATTGATTGATGCATGGATGTCTTGACGTCTGAAGCTTTGGCACTTAGATATGGCTTATCGATTACTCAATGAGCGCGTTGCAGTCGTCTAATAATTAATTTAGATAACTTGAAAGTCATTGAAACCATGAATAATGGAGGACGGTCGGCGAGTACAGCGGCGACAATGTTTGACGATTGTTATTTTTTGGCACTTAGATATGGCTTATCAATTGCTCAAGGAGCGCATTGCAGTTTTAATAATTAATTTAGATAACTTGACAGACATTGAAACCATGAATAATGGAGGAAAGTACTGCGACGACAATGTTTGACGATTGTTATCTTTTGACGTGTGATTTTTTCATTACTAGATTTGAGCACTGTAGTAGGGAAGCCAATAGGGTTGCCCATGAAGTTGCAAAGTTAGCTAGATTTTTTTTTAACTTTGAGTTGGTTTGAGGTGCCTGTGACTGAAATTTTACCAATCCTCATAAACGATGTATTTATTGTAACAAATGAATAATATCCAATGTTTTTCAGAGAGAGAGAGAAAGAGAGAGAGAGAAGCGAAAAGTGCATACAGAGGCCGAGCTTCAGGGAACTTTTCATTTATTTTCAGCGGATATATTATTTTCACACCTTAAACAAAATCTAAAAATTAGTATACATATAAGCTTATATTTGTGGTATACAGTTACAAAATTTCGTGAACATATATGTTTGTATGTTATGTGCACAAAAAAGATAGCAAAAACAACAAAGAAAAAAATTCATTTTAGTCCATGTATTTGTCTTTTTGTATAGTTTGCGAATAATCGCATTAGTTAATAAAACTTTACACATACTTGAAAACATGTATATGGAAATGTAGAAAAATCATTATTTTTTAAACTTTTAGATACATTTTAAGTTTTTGTAAAAGAAATGAGCTCATTGGAGCTGGTCCTCTATAACATTGCTTTAGAGAGAGGAAGGAAAATACCCAATGGGACATTGTTCTTACTGCATTCGCATTGATAAAATAATTCAAAATAACAAAGAGAGTCAAATAATTCTTAATTTATTTAACTAATTGGTTTAGTGTTAAACTCATGTGTAAAGTTTCACGAGTAAATGACTTATGTGGCCCCCGGAATAATAAATAAATAAAACTAATGCTATATTTAAGTTACTATTCCAGTTTTTTTACTTACAACTTTCTTTCTTCGTCCAGAAGTGCACGGAAATCATTTTTTGATGAAACTTCAGACGTTAGTATAACACTCAACCATGTTTATTGCAAAAGGGAGATCAAAATTCTTTAAATTTATTTGCCAAAAAAATAAACAGGATTTGCATAATTATAGAGAATATGTAGGCCCAATTTACACTCAAGGTGTACTCTAACCTTTGTGGATATAATTAATCCAGATGCATGATCCCATTAAAGAAGAAAACTTATCTGCGTAGCAAATTCTAATACCAGTACCCATGTGTGCTGACCAACAGAGCGTAAAAAAAAGTGCTTGGGAGCAGGTGATTTGTTTGGTGACAACCATGTCTAGTACCCCTTAGCAGTTCTTTATAAGAGTCGGAGTCGGATTGTCTGGTCGCAGATGGTTGAGTCCTGGCGCGAATCTTCATATAGCTCATCACGACTCTACAGTGTGGCTTGAGTCAACGATCGGTGGCGAAATCGAAGTCGTTTGCTCAGTGTTTAATTAGGAACGGAGATGACACCTCTAGGAAAGAACCGGTGACAATGACACTTGCATGTTGTCTCGGCAATGCCCTCGTTGGAGTGGTTTGTATGTGCATCTTATGTGTGCCACTCAAGGTCTATGTGTGCCGCTCAACGTCTATGGTTTTTGCCCGGGTTTTTTAATAATTAACTAGGTAATTTGTTTTTTTATTAATTTTTTGTAATTAACTAAGCAATTATTTTCTTTTTGATAAATGCATGAATCCTGTCATTCAAAAAATGGAAAGCAAAGATGCTTGAAAAAGCTGGTCAGGAATGGACTGGCCAGGAAAGAACTCCAGCGCATTGCTGCAATGGAATCCAGCACGAACACAACACGACCGCACGCCGTCATGCATCGGTGCGTCAGGATCACGTAGAGCCCCCATGCGAGGCCCGCGCAACACTGGCCGTAGTCAGACAAAGGGCGACCGAGGGATGGATGCACTAGCAGAAAAAAGGTTCATTTGTTCCGGTTCGTAAGGCTCATTTGTTCCGATTCTGGAACTGGGACTAAAGGGTCGGGACTAAAGCCCAAAATTTTTAGTCCCGGCTCGCTTACCAACCGGGACAGAAGGGGCTCCATGTGGCCGGTGCTGGGAGCCTAGACAGGCAGGAGGACCTTTAGTCCCGGTTGGTAACACCAACCGGGACCAAAAGGCATCCACGCGTCAGCATCTAGCAGTTGTTGGGGGTTTTTTGAAAGGGAGGAGGGTTAGGGGGTTTTGGACGGTTAATTTAGAGGTTTTATATTGTTTTAGCTAGCTAATTGATAGAGAGAAGTGTCCTTTCTTTCTCCGTGCTTGGTCGACGCTAGTTACTATAGAGAGAACTCAACACGCTAACTAGTAAGCAAATGAAGTAACAATTAAGTACAGAAGATCGTCATGAATATATAGAGATAGAAGTGATCGACCTCTCTTTCTTTGAGAGATTGGTCGTATAACAAGTTTTCGTATATATATATCCGACGTTACTAGCTTCGTATATACAATATAAGATCTCTTACAATTCCTAGCATCTAATGTCAACTTTCAGATGGTATTTTCTGGCTTTATTTATGACGTGGTCAAGAAAAAATCTCGCCAATTCTTCTTGAATTGCTCGTATACGATCATGTGGTAGGAGTTCATCCTGCATCTGCCACATCTAATTTGAAAAAGGGGGTCAATACATATATATGGTAATAAAATAAAATTATCGATATTATTGCTTACGCACTTGTAATTGTTTTTCAGACTAGCCCCGCTTAGGGGTCGTCGTGTTGTAGATGAACTCGCAAACGTAGTATTCACATAAATTATTCCCGGTTTCCTACCACAAGCACTTTACGAGAAATAGAGTTCAATCAAACTGATAATCAAGCATGATAAATGGTATTGATGAAACTAGAATCAATGGGAGATGCGCGGAACTAGCTAGTAGTACTTACTTTCGGGTGTGTAAATCGCAGCTCCCCCGACAGTGCCGGAACAATTGCTGTGAACTTTTTCCAAACCCTGCCAGACAAAGAAAATAATTACTTGATATCAGGAAATGGACAAAGTTGCCGATATGATGTGATAATGATTGATTGAACTTACTTGTGAAGAATTTCAGTCATGTCCGCATATTCCTAGGGATCTTTTCTTTTCGAGTCTAAGACGGTTACTACTCCCCACTCAAGTTGAATCCCTAGCGGAATAAAGTGGAAACTGCGCACGCATGCATAACTCATCAATTACATTACTATAAACCTCGAGTAATAAGGGAAACCGAATATGCACAAGACAGTAACACTCACTTGAAGTTGTAAGGAAAGAGTATTGTCCCTTTGTTTTGATTTTTAAGCAACGATTGTAGCAAGTTGTCCTCGGTTTGTATGGGATACTTTTGAAAATTATACTCATGTATGACATTTGGGTTAATAAACCCAATGTCATAGATTTATGTTTTTCTGCATTCGACGATCTTCAATCTGCATAATATAGTAGTGAGGATAATTATATATACATGCAATGAAAGAGTTGGGCTATATACATAGAGAGACTTAATTATAGAAGTAGTACTTACAGACAGTAGGAAGTCACGATTGTTTTGTCGAGGGCCTTTTGATTGTATAATTGGAATACTCCTCAAATTTAACATTCAACGGTTCCATTCCAACGAGGTCGTGCTCCTCTTTAACTGACAATATCAAAGAATCCTTCCCAGACTTGCGGCAGGTTTTCATGTACCATTCATGGATTTTTCGCATCATCGTTGTTAGAGGAGGATGATCAGGTTTGACGAGAGGCCGCCCATGCCGGTAACGGAATTCGTCCACCTCCAACGGCTTAAACTGTACATCATCGCTCAGGTAATCACCAGGTTTGGTACCGGGCACCATCCTCGGATGATTAGCGACGATATCGCTAGACACCTTGAGCGGGGGGCACGATTGGTTCGCCTGTTCGCCGAGCTGGGGAATTTTTTCCCACTTCTTCGTTTTGCTAACCTTGCATCACTGGAAGTACTTCCCGACCGCCATGCATCTTGATATGTCTTTTTAATACAGCGGTCAAAGTTGGAATCCGGCGGAGGCGGTGGTGGTCGCTTCATGGCATCGATAGTGCACATCGCTTTCACCGGATCTATCTTCTCCTTCGGAGGTAAAGTTTTCTTTGCAAAATGAGCCCTCAATTCGGCCTGACATATCTCCTCGTTTTCAGACTCGGTCCTCTCATATGGTAACTTTTCCAGAGGCTTGAGAGATGGACCGTATCTGTATCCCCTCCTGCCTATGCTTGTACTGCTAGCTGTCAGAGCGGTGGTGGCTCCCTTTCGTCGTTGCTTACTAGGCGCCGGAGGAGCCGGAGCGGCGGCAACTGTCTTCCGCCGTTGCCGACGAGGCTGAGAAGGAGGCGTACTGCTCCGACGTGCCGGAGTAGGCGAAGGAGGAGGCGGAGTGCCCTCACGCGTCGGAGGAGCCGGAGAAGGAGGCAGTGTGCCCTGATCACTCGCCGGAGGAGGAGGAGGAGGAGGAGGAGCCGGAGTGCCCTGATTCGCCTGAGGAGAAGGAAGAGGCGGAGGCGTCCATTTTGGAAGCTTGATGTACTCCTTCTGTCATAGACATGTACTCCTCAGGGCACGAACCATCTTATTATCTCCTTCACCTGTACAGTGGTCAAGCTCGAGCTCCTCAAATTCCTTCATTACTTCATCCACCATCACAACAACATAGCCATGTGGAATCGGACGGCAGTGAAAAATTCCGTTAGGTTGAGGAGGTGCAACAGAGCCGACAGACGCCTTGAAAGTGAGGTTCCGGCATTCCATCATAAGCTCGCAGTGTTGAGCCTCCGTGATAGTATCCACGGGGTAGCTAGGAGACGTGAAGTCAGGCTGAACGGGCTCCGTGGAAGCGACGCTGCTTCTCTGTTGAGATGGCGGCGTAGCTTCTGGGGTAGCTTCGGGCCCCTGAGATGGTTGGACGACAGCTCGCTGGCTCTCAGCTTCCTCTAGCTTTTGTAGTCTTGCATTGAGCTTCTGAATTTCGCTCAGCTTCGCTTTCCTCTTTCTCTCCCGGCTTCTGTAACCGCCTGCGTCGGGAAACCCAATCTTCCACGAAATGGAGCCTGGTGTGCCTCGTGTTCGTCCAGGGTGCTCAGAATTCCCTAGGGACTCGGTTAGCTCATCCTTCTCTCTGTCGGGAATGAACGCCCCTTCCTGCGCTGCGGTGATATACTTCTGAAGCTTGTTCATGGGTATTGCAAGTTGCTCGTCCGTCCAACGGCACTTCCCTGTTTCAGGGTCCAAAGTTCCCCCAACCCCGAAGAACCAAGTCTTTGAACGGTTTGGCCAGTTCGATGTCTGTGGTACGATGTTTTTAGCAATCAGGTCATTCTCAGTTTTGTCCCACAACGGTCGGGCTTTGAGGTAGCCACCTGACCCCGTGTGATGGTGATACTGCTTCTTTGCAGCATTGACCTTGTTTGTCTCTGACATTTTCTTACTTTTATCCGATGTCTTGTAGTCCACAAATGCGGGCCAGTAATCTATTATCTTCTCAAATCGGTCGGTGAATTTTGGAGTCTTCCCTTTGTCGACAAACTTTCATTTCAACTCATTCTTCCACCTCCTGAATAGATCTGCCATCTTATTAAGAGCACACACCTTGACCAGTGGCTCTATAACTGGCTTATTCGAATCCTCCTCTGGCGGTAGGGTGAAATTTGCCTTCAGAGCGGTCCAAAGATCATCTTTCTGTCTATCGGTGACATAATCACCTTTAGGGGCGCCATCCTTAGGCTTATTCCATTGCTTGATGTTGATCGGGATGTTGTCCCTAACAATAGCTCCTCACTGAGCAGAAAATGCGTTCTTGGTCCGCTTGGGTTCAATCGGATGGCCATTGTTCGTGAGTGCTGTGATCGTGAACTTTTCATCCTTGCGCAACCTCTTCTTCGGGCCTCGTCTCGTTACCGAAGTTTGGCTCGATCCGGAGGGCTATAAAAGAAGAAAGAAGAGTTAATTAATATATGTACATACTAAAATAATTAATGCATCAATTAGCTAGTCAGCATAGTCTTTATTAATATATATACCTCGCCGGACTTTGCAACAGCTCCCTCCTCCAATCGGTCATCGGAGCCGTCACCATGGTCTCCTTCTTCCTCCGGCATTCAGTCACCGGAGCCATCATGATCATGTCCTTCCTCCTCCATTGTTCGATCACCGGAGCCGTCATAATCCTCTCCTTCTAGACCATCGGTGTCATTGAGAAACGACAAGATATCACGTCCGCCATGGATTATGTCCCCCAATAACTGTTCTTGTTCTTCGTCTCTTGGATCCATAGTTTCTGCAAATATTACAACATGGCAATTAATATACAGACATGAATGTCCGACGTCCGGACCGCCTCTCTCATGAATGTTCGACGTCCGGAGCGCCTCTCTCATGAATGTCAAACAAGGGATTCTGTTAACCTTTAAGGGATTTAATTAACAAAATGGCGCCATTCTGAATGTGCAAAAAATGGTCCATATTTTTCCCGATCTCATCTACCCTTCTATATGTCACGTTGTCTAGTGTCAAAGGATTCAAGAAAACCAAGGCTTCATCATTAGCCAGAAGTAACAGGCACATAATGGTACGAAGCTCTCCAAAATTGTTTTGTAACGGAGTCCCGGATAGGATAATTAATTAGCTTTTTGGTACGAAGTTCAGCAAGAGCCTTCTGAATATCGCTAGTTGGTCGGGTAGGGACGGGGTAAATCTACAATGACGCTCTTTCTTCTAGGGTTTGGGTGGCCTCGATAGTTGGTCGGGTGAGCGGACCGCCTCTCTCTCATGCATGTCCGACGTCCCCTTTCATGTCGAAGTTATCGAGGAGGGGGTAGATCGACAACGACGCTCTTTATTCTAGGGTTTGGATGGCCTCGATAGTTGGTCGGGCGAGCAGACCGCCTCTCTCACTCATGCATGTCCGACGTCCCCCCTCATGTCGAAGTTATCGGGAGGGGGTAGATCAACAACGACACTCTTTCTTCTAGGGTTTGGGTGGCCTCGATAGTTGGTCGGGTGAGCAGACCGCCTCTCTCTCATGCATGTCCGACGTCCCCTCTCATGTCGAAGTTATGGAGGAGGGGGTATATCAACAACGACATACATTACGGATCTGTTGGAAAGCTCTCGGGGAGCCGAGGCCAACGTGATGATAGGGGGCCGGGGCGCTCCCGTGGCCTTGTTGATAGATAGAGCCGATGCCAACGTGATGATAGAGCCGATGCCAACATTTTCATTTAACAAAAAAACTACCTTCAAAAAAAGACTTGCTTCGCCACGGGTGCTCGGCGCGACGTGGACTCGGTGGAAAAACTTTATGAAAATGCGGTGGTGGCCGGGCTAGGCGGTTTTCTTTTCCTTCTTCATTTTTTACTTTGTTTTTTTCTTATATGTTTTTTTTCGTTTTCACTCTACATTTTCGTACATATGAAAAACAACAAAGACTTTTTACATGAACATATACACACATATACATGAACATATATACATATACATGAAAAAAAACATATACATGAACATATACACACATGACACATATACATGAACATATATACATATACATGAAAAAAACATATACATGAACAAAACATATACATGAAAAAAAACATATACATGCGGCTCACTAGGGGGGCGGCGACGGGGACAAGGCGACGGGGACGGGGGCGACGGGGACGACGGCAATGAGGAGGCGACGGGGAGGGCGGCGACGAGAAGGCGACGGGAAGGGCGGCGACGGGGAGACGACGGGGACGAGGACGGTGGCGACGGGGAGGCGATGAGGATGGCGACGACAGGGCCGGCGGCTCGAGGACGCGACGGGGCCGATGACAGGGAGGCGACGAGGACGGGGCCGGCGACGGGGAGGCGATGAGGACGGCGGCTCGGGAAGGCGACGGGGACAAGGACGACGGCTCGGGGCAACTGGTAGATGAAACCTGCGAAATTTCCTATGTGCTTCTTATATACAAGAAGCATTGGTCCTGGTTGGTGGCACCAACCAGGACCAATGCCCACCTTTAGTCCCGGTTGGTGCCACCAACCGGGACCAAAGGTCTCTTTTCGGCAGCCCAAGGAGCGGGAAGCAGAGACCTTTGGTCCCGGTTGGTGGCACCAACTGGGACTAAAGGTGGGCATTGGTCCCGGTTGATGTCACCAACCAAGACAAAATTCCTGCATTGGTCCCGATTGTAGCCACCGACCGGGACTAAATGGTTGGTCCTGGCTCTGGTGGGAGTTTAGTCCCACCTCGCCAAGCGAGGGGCGCTCGCACCGGTTTATAAGCCCACCCCTTCCTGCCTTGTTGAGTTCCTCTCAAATTGAAAATAGATGCCCTTATGTGGGAAAATTTGACCTGAAATCAAACTGAATTTCAGTCTGATTTCCGGTCAAATTTTACTTACATAAGCGCATCTATGTTCATTTTTGTTATTTTTTATGTTATCTAAAGGGATTTCATTTTTTGGAACTTATTTGAACTCCATACTTTTTATGTGTTCAAAATACACTATTCAAAGCCACATCATCAATTTTCAACCCTTTCTGACTTCATTTGGTATTTTTCATGCACTTACTGGTTTTTTTAAAGCTAAATAACCCTGAAATTGAAAAGCACTTCAAATGAACTCTAAAAAGATTGAAAGTTGGCATGGTATCATCATTTCACCCACATAGCATGTGCTAAAAATTTGAGAGGGTTACAGCAAAAACTGGATGCACTTTGTGTACAAAATGGACAATCTCTTTCGAAGTATCACGGTTTCGGATGAAAACTCATCTGTTACAAATGGATTTCATTTTTTAACTTATTTGAACTCCATACTTTTCGTGTGTTCAAAATGCAGCATTCAAAGCCACATCATCATTTTTCAACCCTTTCTAACTTCATTTGGTATTTTTCATGCACTTATTGGTTTTTTTAAGCTAAAAAACCCTGAAATTGAAAAGCACTAAATGAACTCTGAAAATGTTGAAAGTTGGCATGCTATCATCATTTCACCCACATAGCATGTGCTAAAAAGTTGAGATGGTTACGGCAAAAACTGGATGCCCTTCGTGTACAAAATGGACAATCTCTTTCTAAGTATCACGATTTCGGACGAAAACTCATCTGTTATAAAGGGATTTCATTTTTTGAACTTATTTGAACTCCATACTTTTTGTGTGTTCAAAACGCACCATTCAAAGCCACATCATCAATTTTCAACCCTTTCTGACTTAATTTGGTATTTTTCATGCACATACTGATTTTTTGAGCTAAATAACCCTGAAATTGAAAAGCACTTCAAATGAACCGTGAAAAGGTTTAAAGTTGGCATCTTATCATCATTTCACCCACATAGCATGTGCTAAAAAGTTGATATGGTTACGGCAAAAACTGGGTGCACTTCGTGTACAAAATGACAATCTCTTTCGAAGTATCACGGTTTCGAACGAAAACTCATCTGTTACAAAGGGATTTCATTTTTTTGAACTTATTTGAACTCCATACTTTTTGTGTGTTCAAAACGCACCATTCAAAGCCTCATCATCAATTTTCAACCCTTTCTGACTTCATTTGGTATTTTTTATGCACATACTGATTTTTTTGAGCTAAATGACCCTGAAATTGAAAAGCACTTCAAACGAACTCTGAAAAGGTTGAAAGTTGGCATGGTATCATAATTTCACCCACGCATGTCATAAAAAGTTGAGAGGGTTACGGCAAAAACTGGATGCACTTCATGTACAAAACGGAAAATCTCTTTCGAAGTATTAGGGTTTCGAACGAAAACTCATGTGTTACAAAAAGCATTTCATTTCTTCACATGTCACTATAATGATATAGTTGTGAAGAGAAAGTCTTCACTTTTTCTTCGCTTGTGCCCTTTGCTTATTGCACCGTAACCATGGATAATCCTCATCGTTTAACAGGGTGCTTGGGTCAGCCTTGACTTTGAAGGGAGGAATTTCATGAAACTTTTCATAATCTTCAGACATGTCTGTCTTGCCCTCCAATCCCACGATGTCTCTTTTTCCTGAAAGAACTATGTGGCGCTTTGGCTCATCGTATGTTGTATTCGCTTCCTTATCTTTTCTTTTTCTCGGTATGGTAGACATGTCCTTCACATAGAAAATCTGCGCCACATCATTGGCTAGGACGAATGGTTCGTCTGTGTACCCAAGATTGTTCAGATCCACTGTTGTCAGTCCGTACTGTGGGTCTTCCTGTACCCCTCCTCTTGACAAATTGACCCATTTGCACTGAAACAAAGGGACCTTGAAATCATGTCCATAGTCAAGTTCCCATATGTCCACTATGTAACCATAATATGTGTCCTTTCCCCTCTTGGTTGCTGCATCAAAGTGGACACCGTTGTTTTGATTGGTGCTCTTTTCATCTTGGGCGATCGTGTAAAATGTATTCCCATTTATCTCATACCCTTTGTATGTCAATACAGTCGAAGATGGTCCCCTGGCCAACGAGTGCAGCTCATCAGAAACAGTGTTGTCACCCATGAGACGTGTTTGCAACCAACTGCCGAAAGTCCTGATGTGTTCATATGTAATCCAGTCGTCACACTGCTCCGGGTGTTTGGAGCGTAGAATATTCTTGTGTTCATCGACATATGGGGTCATCAAGGTGGAATTTTGTAAAACTGTGTATTGT
This sequence comes from Hordeum marinum, assembly GCA_022496015.1. Taxonomy (NCBI): domain Eukaryota; kingdom Viridiplantae; phylum Streptophyta; class Magnoliopsida; order Poales; family Poaceae; genus Hordeum; species Hordeum marinum. The sequence continues at coordinate 437,285,173 of CM039677.1, forward strand.
GTTTAAGACCAAAGATGTCCGTCCCTACATATTATTGAGTCCGCTCCTAGCGTGCCTTTTCCAGTCAGTCTCCCATCATACCACGATTGAGGGAGACCAATCTTCTTAAGGTCAGGAATGAAGTCAACACAAAACCCAATGACATCCTCTGTTTGATGGCCCATGGAGATGCTTGCTTCTGGCCTAGCGCGGTTACGAACATATTTCTTTAAGACTCCCATGAACCTCTCAAAGGGGAACATATTGTGTAGAAATACAGGGCCCAGAACGACAATCTCGTCGACTAGATGAACTAGGACGTGCGTCATGATATTGAAGAAGGACGGTGGGAACACCAACTCGAAACTAACAATACATTACACCAAATCACTCCTTAACCTTGGCAGGATTTCTAGATCGATCACCTTCTGAGAGATTGCATTGAGGAATGCACATAGCTTCACAATGGCTAATCGAACGTTTTCTAGTAGAAGCCCCCTCAATGCAACCGGCAGCAGTTGCGTCATAATCACGTGGTAGTCATGAGACTTTAGGTTCTGGAACTTTTTCTCTGCCATATTTATTATTCCCTTTATATTCGATGAGAAGCTAGACGGGACCTTCATACTGAGCAGGCATTCAAAGAAGATTTCCTTCTCTTCTTTGGTAAGAGCATAGCTGGCAGGACCTTCATACTGCTTTGGATGCATGCCGTCTTTTTCATGCACACGTTGCTGTTCGTCCCGTGCCTCCCGTGTATCTTTTTTCTTCCCATACACTCCCAAGAAACCTAGCAGGTTCACGCAAAGATTCTTCGTCACGTGCATCACGTCGATTGCAGAGCAGACCTCTGGGTCTTTCCAATAGGGTAGGTCCCAAAATATAGATTTCTTCTTCCACATGGTTGCGCGTTTGTCAGTGTCATTCAGAACAGATAGTCCGTCAGGACCCTTCCAAATATTACATGTAAATCATTGACCATATCAAGTATGTGATCACCAGTACAGAGGGCGGGCTTCTTTCGGTGATCTGCCTCACCTTTGAAATGCTCTCCTTTCTTTCGACATTGATGGTTGGTCGGAAGAAATCGACGATGCCCCAGGTACATATTATTCCTCCATTTGTCCAAATATATACTGTCGATGTCATCTAAACAGTGTGTGCATGCATGGTATCCCTTGTTTGTCTGTCCTAAAAGGTTACTGAGAGCAGGCCAATCGTTGATGGTTACAAACAGCAACACATGTAGGTCAAATTCCTCCTGTTCGTTTTCATCCCACACACGTACAGCTCTTCCATTCCATAGTTGTAAGTTCATCGACTAATGGCCTTAGGTACACATCAATGTCATTGCCGGGTTGCTTAGGGCCTTGGATGAGCGCTGGCATCATAATGAACTTCCGCTTCATGCATAACCAAGGAGGAAGGTTATACAAACATAGAGTCACAGGCCATGTGCTATGCTGGCTGCTCTGCTCCCCAAAAGGATTAACGCCATCTGCACTTAAACCAAACCATACGTTCCTCGGGTCACTTGTAAAGTCGCTCCACTTTCTCTCGATCTTTCTTCACTGCGACCCGTCAGCGGGTGCTCTCAACTTCCCGTCTTTCTTACGGTCTTTTTTGTGCCATTGCATCAACTCGGTATGCTTTTTGTTTCTGAACAGACGTTTCAACCGTGGTATTATAGGAGCATACCATATCACCTTGGCAGGAACCCTCTTCCCGGTGTGCTAGCCCTCAACATCACCAAGGTCATCTCTTCTGATCTTATATCGCAATGCACCGCATACCGGGCATGCGTTCCGTTCCTCGTACTCACCGCGGTAGAGGATGCAATCATTAGGGCATGCATGTATCTTTTGCACCTCCAATCCTAGAGGGCATACAACCTTCTTTGCTGTGTACGTACTGTCGGGCAATTTGTTATCCTTTGGAAGCTTCTTCTTCATTATTTTCAGTAGCGAACTAAATCCCTTGTCAGATACGCCATTGTCTGCCTTCCATTGCAGCAATTCCAGTGTGGTACCGAGCTTTTTGTTGTCATCTTCGCAATTTAGGTACAACTCTTTTTTGTGATCCTCTAACATGCGATCGAACTTCAACTTCTCCCTTTCACTTTCGCATTCTCTCTGTGCATCAACAATGACCCGGTGAAGATCATCATCGGGCACATTGTCTGGTTCCTCTTGATCTTCAACTTACTCCATTGCAACATCACCGTATTCAGGGGGAGGGTAGTTGTTGTCATCCTCTTCTTCTTCGTTGTCTTCCATCATAACCCCTCTTTCTCCGTTCTTGGTCCAAACATTATAGTGTGGCATAAAACCCTTCTGAAGCAGGTGGAAGTGAAGGGTTTTAGAGTTGGAGAAAGACTTCGTATTCTCACAGACAGTACATGGACAAGGCATAAAACCATTCTGCTTGTTTGCCTCAGCCACTTCTAGAAAATTATGCAGGCCCTTAATATACTCGGAGGTGCGTCGGTCACCGTACATTCATTGTCGGTTCATCTGCGTGCATTATATAATAAAGTGTATTAAAAACCATTACAACATATGATGAATAGAGAAGTGAACAATAATAAAAGTAAGAAAATCATAAAAGTAAGTATATTTTCTTTTAACAAGAAGATAAGATCAAGAGGCTCACCACGCGCGGGCGATTGACGACGGTTTCAGGACGGGGATGGGACAGGACGGACCACCAAACCTAGACAAATCTTGACAAAAATGGAGTTTGGACAAGGAGCTTCGAGAGGAGAAAGCTTAAGTTTGGCTTAGGCATTTCATCAAACACCTCATGTGCATAGGAGGTGAGCTAGAGCACCACAAAGCTCTCATTGATCCCGGAGGTATATATATGCATTTCATTGGTCCCGATTCGTAGCTGAAACCGGGACTAAATGACCCCCTTTGATCCCGGATTCAGCCACGAACCAGAACCAATGGTTGTGGGCCAGAAGCGAGGCATGTTGGTCCCGGTTCGTGTCTGGAACCGGGACCAAAGGTTCCAGACGAACCGGGACCAATGCCCCACATGAACTGCCCGGCCCCCTGTCCTCACGAACCGGAACAATTGCTTCTATTGGTCTCGGTTCGTAACTAAACCGCTATTAATGTGCTGGTCCGGCCCGAAACAATGCCCTGTTTTTTAACAGTGATAAACGAGCCAGGCGATTCGCTGGGGTCCGACGTTTTGCTGGCGATCCTCGGCAGGTTTACTCGGGGTCCGGGGCCATGGTGTGTTGGTGGCCTCACCTGAGATTGTCGTCGTCTCCCTGGTCCGTGTACCGGTGGTGCACGGGCAGGTACGGACGCCCAGGTAGCCGCTGCGGCACACCTCGCTGACACGGCGCGGGTTACCGCACCAGTATGCACGTGACGACACTTACCACAGGCATCTACTACCTCACCTAGCCCTGTGACCGTGAGTAAAGCAAGCACGCGGCTCCACTAACTACTGTCGCTACTATTTCTGTAGCACTATACGCCGGCAGGCGTCAGACAAAGGGTCCGGTTTGACCGAGCGGAAAGAGCAATCAGGGCCGGGAAGAAAGAAAGAGAAAGGAAAGCATGCAAATGCGTGCGCTGGCCGGCACATGGCCGGCTTTCGAGCTGCCGCGCGCCACCGTCGCTTTCAAATTTCAAATACACGACCCGAGCACTCGTATTTTTCTTCGTAGGGTCGTGCCAAATTATTGTACGAGTGCGTTTATATGGTAGCTGGTTGCAGCAGAGATGATGACGCGGCTACCTCTAGATACCGTATGCATGGTGGCATCGGCATGGGCGTATGGCACCACACCACGTGGGCAGCAGCTCGAACGTACGCGACGCATAGGATACTCTTTTTTCTGTTGCGACGAGGTAGAGTAGGATGCAGGCATGCAGCAGTGGTGGACGGAATGTCTTAACGCACGGCGGCACGTGGATAGTCTTGTGCAACCTATCTACTACCTACCATGCAAAAAGAAAAAACTATCTACCACCTACCATGCCAAAAAAAAAACTATCTACCACCTGTGCAGAAGTATCCTTGTACGGAGTAGTATTTTCTTGGAATAAAATAAGGTACGAACTCCGAACTCTGTGGTCTGTGCGACCAGCTCAGGAGCCCTGGCAAATTTGTGGTCAACCGCAAGCGTCCACGCGCAGCTAACGGCTCCCATCGGAGTACGAGGTGGCAAATTTGCGGTTGCGCAATCAAGTTCTTCTTCGAAGGTTACGCCAATCTTGTCGCGTATGATTCCTGGTGTAAACACCCGAATTAATCAAGGATATTCGCCGCCGATGCGCTGTTGGAGAAAACAATGGTGATTACTGATTAGGCTGGCATCGATCAGTGGATGGAGAACGCTGAACGCATGCCACCATCCTTTGCTTAGTTCACAAGGGATTCGATCCTGCTCGATTTATTGCTCGGTGTGCACATGCGACATGTAAATGGTGCATCCATGCGTTTGTACTACAGGATGGTAGAACGATCATGGTATGGGTTGTTTACATGTCTATTATTTACTTGCAAGATTTCTTTGTCGCACCTGACTTATGTAGTGTGTTATCATTTGCAGATAAAAACACTTTCCTTTGAACACAATTGTCCAACGCAAAAGTTAAAAAATTGCACAATGGCTTCACAAGGATGGATTGTAGATAGGATTGGGGTTGGGTGAAGAAAAATCCTGCTGTTGGTGCGAAAGCTGCAAAAGGAAAGGTAGAAGATGAGTACAACATCAAGCTGGAGTACAACAAGACTTGGCATGGTATGAAAGTAGCACTCGACCAAATTCATGGTAGTTATGAAGATAGTTTTTCATTGCTTTTTAATTGGAAAGCTGAGATGGAACATAAGAGCCCAGGGAGCATTGTAGAGATAGAGCTCGTAAAAAATAGAACCAAACATCACTTCAACAGAATGTTTGTTGCATTCAAGCCATGCATCGATGGTTTCTTAGCTGGTTGTAGGCCTTATGTTGGTATCGATTCAACGACACTTAATGGGAAATATAAGGGTCAATTAGCATCAGCAATCGCTGTAGATGGGCACAATTGGCTATATTATGTAGCATTTGTTGTGTTTGATTCTGAAACCAATGATAATTGGGAATGGTTCATGAAACAGTTGCATAGATCCATCGGTTCCCCACATGGACTTGTTATTTCCGGTGATGCATGCAAAGGATTAGAAACAACCATTGACCTTGTGTTCCCTGACTGTGAAAACAGAGAGTGTGCAAGGCACATGTATGCAAATTTCATGAAGAAATTTTATGGTAAAGTATACTCAGATAACTTGTACCCAGCTGCTAGGACTTTTTCAGAGCATAAATTCATGCATCATATGAACACAATTAAGGAAGCAAATTCAGAAGCTATTGAATATCTAGATATTTATCACCATAGGTTGTGGTATAAATGTGGTTTTGGAGAGACCAACTAGGTTGACTATTTGACAAACAACATATCTAAGAGTTTCAACAAGCAAATAAAAGACTTCAAGGGGCTTAATATTTGCAATCTTGTGGACAGACTTAGGGAGCTCATCGTGGAGAAGTTCTGCCTTAGAAGACAGGTAGGTGAAAAAAGTGAAGGGTAGAATTCTTCATCATGTCATTAAGCAGCTAAATGCTCTTAGCAACAACATTGGTCGGAACAAGATTATTTGGACCACTGAACATGAGGCAGAGGTTACTTTGCTGGATCTGAGATTTGTCAAAAGGCACATTGTCAACTTACAAAGTCGCACATGTACATGTAGAGTTTGGCAAGTTTCTGGAAAGCCATGCATGCATGCAATAGCCTTCATTTGTAGCATTAATGGTGCTTAGATTGAGACATATGTGATGATTATTATTCCGTCGAAAAGTTCAAGGCAGCATATGCTCGGAGAATTCCTTCCATGACAGACAAGTCACAGTGGATAAATGTGGATTTGGGACTCAAGGTGCACCCACCTTTGCAGTAGCCAGTAGCTGGTAGGCCAAGAGTTCAGAGAATTAGAGGATGGCTAGAACCTGGAAGGAAAACAGTGAAGTGCAAGAAATGTGGTGCACCTGGGCACTTTGTGAAAACATGTAAAAACCCTGATCCTAAATATGTGGCTGTAAATAATAATGACAACATACCTGAAGATCCTAAATATGCACCAGATGCATCTACACCGACAAACAAAAGGTGATTTTATAGTTGTGTTTATGCATCTCTTTCTCATGACTTATATATCGTAAAATTGATGATTTATCTTGTTCATATTGCAGGAAGAAAGGTGAAGAAACATCTACTACAACAGATGGGGATGCAACAGATGATGAAATCCTTATCAATCTTATAAGGTAATTGCTGCACTTGGCTTAATCTATTATTGCTCAATCTAATTCGCATGTTGTAAATGTAGGAAAAAGTCTAGAACAACTCCACAAAAGCCCAACATACCAACCAAGGAGAAGATACCTGTGAAGATAACTACAACACAAGAGAAGACCAACACTCATGTGAAGAAAGTTATATCACAAGAGAAATCCAAGAAAAATACCCCAGTCAAGAAGACTGCTGCATCACAAGAGAAGGCCAAGACCCCTGTGAAGAAAGCTATGTCACAACAGAAGGCCAAGAAAAAGACCCCACCAAAGAAGACTACATCTAAAGGCAAAAAATCCAAGAAAAATGTTCCATTTGCACATGTTATACCTCCACCTTCACCTCCAGTAATGCAGCCTCCATATGGTGCAAAAATAAGCCCTTCCCTTGTGCATTCATGTGTGCATTCATTGTGTCCCTTCGAACATGATCATACGGTCCAGGATCTATAGGAGCATTGTATCATATGAGGTCCCGTATCACGATACATATTCTCCCAAGGGGGTAGGCCCTCCTCTGGGAAACAAACAACATGCGTGCCTTTTTTACTCAGCCAGGCTTAAAAGAATATAGACAGACGGTTATGTGTAAAAACATGTTTTTTCGTCAATTTTTACGAAGCCTAACTGAGTCGGGCCACAAATGCAAATTGCCTAAAACCCATACGGTCTAGCAAACACGCCTCTACTGACTCCACTGACTGGCGGCGTTGCCCATCGGACAACCAACACGTGTAGGACAAATGGAATGGCTCTCTCGCTGACCTGGCCTGACGAAATAGGAAAGCAATCAACGAACAGTGCAAAAAAAAAAGAGAAAAGAACCAGCAAGGAAGACGATGCATGGCGCTAGACCTGGCCATGTACGAAAGAGGAAAGCAATCAACGAACGGTGCAAAAAAAGAGAAAAGAACCAGCAAGGAAGACGATGCATGACGCTAGACCTGGCCATGGACGAAACAAACCAACCCACCTCGGCCTGAAAATCCCGGGCCGTAGGGGCGGAGCCAGGACCTAAAGGGACAATGATCACAAAATATGTATATATGTTGTCTCACACAAAATGGCATCCCAACATACCTTTTGTAATATCAGTACTTGTTGTAATTTGGGTATGAAAAAAGACATTATAATTTGACAACATGAGTCATGTTTTACAACTCTTGATTTAAGTTTAGATCTGCGATTATCTAAAAGATCATATGATTAGCAAATTAACTGAATTTTCTTTCCAGTTAGTTCAGTTTGAAGCAACTGGACTGGTAATAGCAATATCATGTTATATTATTTCTCTTTATTGTTTTTATCTAAATAGAATTATGTCTAAAACAGTAGGGCCGGGCTCGTGTCTATGTTTTCAGCATTGGGCCTGGCCCGGCCCGGTCCGATGTATGATCAGGTATATATGGCGCTGCCGGCACGTCCATTTTCAAGCCCGAACCACCCCTCGGGTTTCAGCAGACAACGATGGTGGCATGGACGCCTGGAACGAAAGCTCCAGACGGCACCACGTTGGCGGTAACGCGACGTAGACGTACACGATCGGTACTCGCCCAGCTGATCTGTGTGGGGGAACGTTCGAACGCGCAGCGGCCGTGTCATGCACGTGGCCGGAGCGCGTAGTTTGCTCGCCAGCTGCCTGCCTACCTGCCTGCTGCTGCTGCGCGGAATAGACTAAAACTGCTCAACACGATCAACACGCACACGTTAAGGACGAGTGTTTAGAAAAGCAAGAGATTGTAAATCAATCTGTCATTGAATGGCTAAAGAAATAATGATATCTCTAGCCCATTAAGATTCAAATCTTGATGATCGTATTATTTTTGAATTTGTTTCAGAATTTCCGGCAATACGTTTTCAGTGAGAGGAGACGTTTTTATCGACGACGAGGCGTCTACGATAACTTTGTAAATCTCAAGATGATATGCCGGCTCAGTCTCTTGAAGGTGCTCATATAGGTAAAGTGTGCGTATGTGCTATCATAAGAATAAGTGCATATACGTGTGTATGCGTTTGTACTGTGTTCAACAAAAAAAGCAAAAAAAAAAAGCAAAAAAAAAAGCAAGTGATTATTCAACGATGGTGAAGGAAAGAAGACATGCTTTGCTTCGCCCGGAAGCTAGTCCTAAAGCCACCGTATCGCCTCCTCCTGATACGTGACAGCAATATACACTTAAATTAGTACAAAGATTTAAGAAAATCGTGGGCGAGAAAGAGAAAGCGAATAATGCCCGTCGCTCGTGGCGCCCAGTATTACGTACTCCTACTTGATTAAAAAAACATTTCATTTTCATGCATGTCGAGTTGGCGGCGAGTCGCTTTGTCATGGGTCCGAACGCGTCCCAAGCGACGCGGCTCGCGGGCGCCGGGCCAGCTCGCGCGACTAGTCGTTGGGGGTGGCGACTGGCGAGCCCCAAGGATGATTCAGGTCGGGCGCGTCCCTGATTAATTTAGTCGCTTGAAACAAATTCGTTTTTGCTTGGCTCTGTCCGTGTGAGAGACAGGCAACGGTGGGGGAAGTCGTCGGTTCAACTTTTGCCAAAGCGAATACACAGGTGTTTGCCCATGGGGGAAGCCGATCAAACAGGTGTTTGGTATTTGAGGTTTGAATGAATGTACGTATACTCTATAAGCCAAAAAAATGACTTTATATGCTTGTGCAAAATAAATAATTTCCCCATCCCGGATCATTTGTCTGGATACACCAAATTTTTACGACAAATAATTCATGACCGAAAGAGTACATTTTAATAAAAAACAACGATGAATTCAACAATATAAACATCCTTGGAAAATGAAAATAAAAGTCACAACAAAATACTCGGGGATCCTCCTTCGACCACACGAACGGAAGGTTGGAAGAGAGCGACAACATCGTAGACGAAGAGCTTAAATCAACCAAGACCATCCATGATATCTCAAGACTGTCGGTGTAGCCGAATGGCAACAAGCGACCTAGTCCACACCCGAACAAAGAGTCACAAGCAAATCAATGCTACATCATAACACCTACACTGCGGCATCAAAGAACCGAATCTACACCTACATCGTTACACCGTGCTCACCGACCATCGGGCCTGCAGAAGGAAAACTCTGAATCACACCCCAAAGATGGCACCATCAGAGAAGAAGAGCAAGCACACCACCAGAAACATTCCACTTGACCCATAACAATGTCATCAAGCCGGCAAGCAGATGGGCTCCCCACCGATGCCTCTAAGGAGGGAAGTGACACATGCAACACCGCCATCGACGGATCCGGATGGATATGAGGTTTCCCTCGGAGACTCACATACCAGGAAGAGCATCACAACTATATCGAACGATGCCTTCACAGAAGTGAGCGGCACTCCGGAGACGTTACCGCCGCCGACTCCAACAAGAGATAGACACAAGGTATTCGCCCAGATTGCCACACATGACATCCGCATCCGCCCAAGCTTCCACTAGCATCACTGACACCGCCAACCTTTAGAATACCGACCACCGCAACAGCACGCCGCAAACGCCGACCGCAACCATTTGACGAGCATGACTTTTGGACCTGGTGGAAGAACGGATGACAACAACCAGGCAGCCAGTCGCCATCCATAGCTGACCGGAGCTCAGCAACCACGAACCCAAGCGGAGAAGGCGAAGGAAGGGACCGAACACCACCCAGATGGTGACGATAGAAGGCTAGGTGCCGCCGGTCCAATCTGCTACCCCAGGAGGAGGGGGTGATGGCATTGGAGGAGATGACTGAAACTCAATTCTCATGTATTTATTTTGAACTTTCTTTGTAACCAAATAATAGGTACACATTTTTATTGTGTTTTCGTTTATTACTTTTTTTTTGTTAACCATGCACCACCTTTGGAGAAAACATAGAGGGTTCCATGCATCTTCACGGGTGCCATGATATACCCAAAGGGGCATGACGGTAACTTCTCCATCCCAACAGTCACCGAGCAGTTGTTTCCCGTGGGCAGTTTGGGAAAAGCACGCGGCACAGTGACACACGCCGAGCCCCGCGCAGCGCAACAGACCACCACCACCACATATGCGGCGGCCCTCCCGTCCCCTCCCCAGGAGTGAGGAGGAGGGTCTCTCCCTGTCTGCCTGCCGCAAAAGCCAAATCCCCCACCCATCTTTAACCCCGGTCCATCCCATTTCCACGAGAAATCCATCGGAATCGCACAGGAAACCGCGAAGAACAGCGAGCGCGAGGCCGTCCGAACAAATCTCCCCCCCTGTCGTCGTCCTCCCTCGCAAAGCCCGTCCCTTTCTTTCTTGTTCCGCCCGAACCCCTCCCCCCCTCGTTCCCATCTCCTTTCCGTGCGCCCAATCCATCTTGCTTGGCCGCGGAGACCTGCTCGGCTCGGCCATGGCATTGCCCGTGCGCCTCGTGCGCGTCTCCCTGCTCCTCCTCGTCGCGCTCTCCTTCTGCGCCGCTGGCACGCACCGCGCGCCCCACCGGGCGCTCCACTCCGGCCAAGGTTTGTTCTCCCTCTTGTTTCTCGTTCTCTGTTTTCTTGTTTCCGTTGCCTGATTTGTTGCGGGGATTGCTGGCCATGTTGACGATTCATGCGCGCCCAGCGGTTGCTTTTGTCATGCGTGTTCGTTGAAATATCTCCGTGTAATTTCTGGCTACTACTAGTTATTATCTTACCAAGCCGGATTGTTGGTGCGGAAATACTCGGCCCCTGATTTTTTTTAGCGCCGCGTGGTCCTCAGGTTTCCGCGCATCCGTTTCTTGTCCTCTTGTTTTCTTCTCTCAATTTTTATATCCGAAAAAAGAATCACGTGTGGTGCCACCGCCTTCTGGTTCCTGGATTCAAACTTCCAGAGTGTTGCTCTCGACGATCCTGTATCTCTCTGTAAAGAACAGAAAAAATATCTGAATTTTGTTACTAATATGTGTATGTCACGACGCCGCTGCCTATTTTCAGTATGAAGATTTTTCAGGATGGTGTTGGCATCTTGTCCGCCTCACGAATTTCGGTCTCTTCTGAACGTTCTTGTGACGGCACACCAATTATTTCATCCTCTTTTTGGCGACACACTTTTTCCAAGTTCCTGTAGCCGGGTTTCAGCAATGCCGCTCTCAAATTCTTTCCGTACCCCAGATGGATTTCTAATTTCTGGCCCAGTCTTCCGTCCCTTTCGATGTGTGACTCGTCCCCATCTCCACTCTTTACTTTATCCACAAGTGGTTTTCAGTAGGTTGCACTTTAGGCATCCGGGTGATGTACTAATGTTCGTGGAGTTATTTTCCTAATCATCTGGTAGTATAGTTCTCCATTATATGGGGCTTAATTCCCCACAAAATTTCTTCTAGCTTTGATTTGTGATTGTCACGTTTGTTTTGTAATTTTGAAAATCTATACCCACAATTTTTTGTTCAAGTTACTCGTATAAATTAACGTGTGTGTGTCAACAAGGTGTATTTTATCATACCAGCATGGAGTATGCCTATATGCTGGGATAATAATATTATTATGTGATTTACCTATGTTTTCCTGGTTGTAACAAGAAACTTTCATTGAAAAAAACAGATACGCATGGCCTGGTTGTGAGGAGATCAGTTGCTGAAGCTCCTGCTGACATAAATGTCACTACCAACAGCTCCTTTGTGTTGGCGGAACACCGAACGTTTCGGAAGGACCCCCTGAATGCGTTCAACAGATATGCGGGCGGTTGGAATATCAGCGAAGTGCACTACTGGGCTGTAAGTCTGTTTGAAAACTAAGCTTTGCATCTCTGTCATTTGCTTATGCCTGTTGCTTGGATAGTACTAACATATTATTGCCCCTGATTCTTTTGTCTCAGTCCGTTGGATACACAGCATATCCGTTGTTCGTGGTTGCCTTGCTGTGGTTTGTGCTGTTCTTCCTTCTTATGCTTGGGATTTGCTGCCACCATTGCTGCTGTGGTCACAAGAGTTATAGCTACTCGAGAATAGCATATGCCCTTTCACTGATACTTCTGATATTATTCACCTGTGCCGCAATGTAAGTACTCACATCTGTGAAGCTGGATCGTTGTCTTACATCTGCATATTTTGAGTTGTGTTCGCTAAACTAGTTTCATTATACCAATGCTACCAGTGCTGGAAGTGTTGTGTTGTATGTTGGCCAGGGCAAATTCCATGCAAGCACAACGACCACCTTGGATTTTGTGGTCGACCAGTCGGATTTTACTGTTGAAAACCTTAGGAACCTCTCGGATAGTCTATCCGCTGCAAAGAAGGTTGACATAGGACAGTTTTTACTTCCTCCAAATGTGATGGGTGAGATCAATGAAATTCAGGCAAAATTGAACACATCAGCTACCGATCTTGCTACCAGAACATCTGAAAATTCTGAGAAGATCCAAAAATTGCTGAATCGCGTGTAAGTATCATTTTTCCTTGTCATCACACTTTCCTCCCAATGATGCGATTTGACAGGGGCTCGTTATCATGCACATGATTGACAAATTTCATTTCAGGCGGCTAGCTTTGATTATCATTGCAGCAGTGATGCTTCTTCTGGCATTTATTGGCTTCCGTAAGTACTTATGATTTTTACATTGGTTAAAAAATGAATGCAACTGTATGCATTTGTGAAAAAAACTAAGTTTGTTTTATGCTAACATGTTGACGGTTTGATTTTACCAGTGTTGTCCATCTTCGGGCTGGAATTCCTTGTCAACATGTAAGTTCAGACCCTTGTTTATGCTAACATGCTTGAACTCTCCTTTCTTTGTGATAAACCGTGCGTGTTGATCATTTATCCAAAATGTATGCAGTTTGGTCGTTGTTGGATGGATACTAGTCACCGGGACCTTTGTCCTGTGTGGTGTATTCCTTCTTCTGCACAAGTATGTACTCCACCTTTTGCAATCATCGCACTCTGGTAGAAAATTTGTATAATGTTAATATGCACATACAAGTGTTTGAGGTGTTTCTGTAAGTTTTTACATAAGCTACAACCAGGTTCAACCAATCTTCGTAATCAAATACTGCAGTAGATAACCAGCTTATATATAGTTATGTTGTGAAGTTAAAACGTCTTTGAAAGATTAGCGCCAAACATTTGGTCTTGGGGCCAGGACTTCTTCAGTGCAACGCCAGATCATGGTCACGGCATGTTGACAGCGCATGATGTAGTGCCTGCATGTAGTCATCATTTGCGCCTTGGAGCCGCTGCATTGAAAATCCTGGATTTGGGTCATTGCTACATCCTTGCCACACTCTAGGCATTTTTCCTTGTTACTGCTGGTTATTGGACTCTGAACCCCCATCTACCAAATAATCTCCTTCTAATCCATGCTGTCTCTACTCACCATTGATAAGTACAGATCGTAAACCTGCTCTCTATCATTAGCATTCTTCTTCTCTTAGGATAACTAGGATCTACGAAAGGGGTTAGTTTGAAAACAACATCCATTTGGTGATAGTAGCGATAGTGCCGTTGGTTGCTATGGTGTACTGTATTTTGCTTTGAAGCTGCGTGTCTAGTCAATTACAATGCTTTACTACTGACTCTGACCCCTGGTGACGCCTCTGGCATAGGAAAATATATTCTGTGGACATCTTTTATAGCTTTGTTTCAAGTTGTTCCTTTCCGTTTGCAAAACCTGTACAGAATCATGTTTGAACATGTACCTCAGTAAAAACTGGGAAAAGATGGGTTTTTTGGTGTAGCTTCATATATTTGGTACTTTTGGCGTAGCTTCATTCATGATACTATGTTTGTTGTTGGTCCAGTCACTGGTACTCTAGTTGCTTGCTTACTTTGTGATAAGGAGACTTCTATGCTATGATGAACGAGTTCACTTATCGTATCTACTTGTCACCTTTCTGTCATAACAGCGTTGTTGGTGACACTTGTGTTTCAATGGATGAGTGGGTTGCTCATCCAACAGAACACACTGCTCTGGATGACATCATCCCCTGTGTTGAGCCGGCTACGGCGAACGAGTCTCTGACAAGAACCAAGGAAGTCACATCACAGCTGGTGAATCTGGTGAACCAGGTGCTCTCCAACGTGTCAAACCGAAACTTCCCTCCTGGGGCGGCCCCCTTCTACTACAACCAGTCAGGGCCACTGATACCCACACTCTGCAACCCGTTTGGACCCAATCTGAGCAACCGCACCTGCACCCGAGGAGAGGTCACCTTGGACAATGCAACCCAGGTAATTGTATAGTTTGTGGCTGCCAGTTATACGCTTTGTGATCACTGCATTGGGGTGAACTATGAACAGCATTGGTTTTTTCTGCGGGTGCAAAATGCAGGTCTTCAGGAGCTTCGAGTGCCAGACCAAGACGGTGTCAGGGACTGAGGTGTGCACGACGGTGGGCCGGCTGACCCCTCGGATCTTCTCGCAGATGGCGGCGGGCGTGAACGTGAGCCTGGGGCTGTACCAGTACGGCCCGTTCCTGGTGCAGCTGCAGGACTGCACCTTCGTGCGCGACACCTTCAGCAACATCAGCCAGAACTACTGCCCGGGGCTGGAGCGGTACAGCAAGTGGGTCTACATCGGGCTGGTGCTGGTGTCCGCGGCGGTGATGCTGTCCCTCATCTTCTGGGTGATCTACGCCAGGGAGCGGCGCCACCGGGCGTACAACAAGGCGCACCGGGGCGACAAGCCGGCGCCGATGGGTGGGAACGCCTGATCAGGGACGGCCGTTTCATGCGTTCGATCGCCATGGATGGCGTCAGTGAGTGTAGAGAGTAGAGGACCAATGTGTGGTTGACTTGATTGTTGCCAGTTGATTGATTCTTTTTTCGGTTTGTGAATCCGATGCTTGCTAGTATTTGTTTGTGTTCCAGCTCGGTTGATGTACAGTTTGTGATGTAGGATGGATTGCGTACTTGTCGACTGCTTTGCCTCGTTCAGTTTAGTATTATCTCGTTTTGCAGTAGCATTTCTCACTTGGTCACTTATTTCGGTTTGAGATTCAAATCAAATGAGGTAGCGTTGTTCATCTCATGGCATACTAATTGCACAAACTGTATGCGTTGTTTATTGCTGTACTAATTGCACAAACGTTAACGAATTTGAAAGCATGTTCATGAATTTGAAAAAAATGCTTGCGTATTTTAAGAAGTTCATGAATTTGAGAAAAACACAATCATGAATTTGAAGAAGGAATGCGAAAAAAAACGAAATGAAAATCGGACTGGAAGCTCCCAAAATAGACTGGGGTAAAAAACCCGAGCTGGATGCTTTGAAGGTCTGGCCCATACGAAACTATTTTAAAAAATCATGAAATTTATAAAAATATTCACTACTTCAATAAAATTGCACTAAAACAGCTATTCAATGAAATTGTGATTTATAAAATGTTCAAGAATTTGAAAAAACTTCTTCAATTTAAAAAATGTTTCAAAATTTCAAAATGTAACAAATTTTAAAAATATTCATGAACTATTTTTTCGAAAATGCTGTAAAATTTAAAATTTTCCATGAACTTATAAAATGCTCATGAAATAGCTATTTTTTATTTCACTAAAAGCCCATGAATTTGGATTTTTTTCTAGGATTCCATTAAAACTTCATGGTTTTCAAAATTATTCCTTTTTTCATCAATTTCAAAAGGTTACATGATTATAATTTTTTAAACGAATTTTAAATGTTCTATGAAATTTAAAATAGAAAAATTAAAAACAGATTTTTTTATAAATCTTGTTTAGAGAAGGTTTAGCGCCGTTTCACGATTTCCTCAGTTACCCAGAGAATAGGATCCATTGCGATACATGTAGCGTACAAAAAAAAAGCAACTAACTAGAGCCTTTGCAGGGGACCTGCAGGGTCACTTTTGATGCCTTGGAAGCACGACAAATGTTGCTTTCAGCTGTCGTCACATGTTTCGTGTTGTGTGTTTCCTCTAGATTTTGTTTTTTATCCTTCTGTACACGTTTTTGAGGTTTAGCTGGATTTCTTTTGGCTTTCCCTTTTCTCCCTGTTTTTCCAAGGTTTTGGAGAAAGAAAAACATATTCATGGCTGTGGGAAAACAAGTGTTCTTCCACAAAACCATATATATGCTTGTGCTTCTCGAAAAGAAAAGAAATTATGTACTGTCACGAGAAGCACATATTTGTTTTTTGTAGAGGCACATAGTTGTTTCCGTGAGAAAGATAATTGCGCTTCTCGAAAAGGAGAAAATGTGAAAAATTCATGCTTCTGACTTTTGAGTTTTTATTCCTTTTTTCAGCAATCATTATTATGGTTGCTCTCATTTTTCAGTTTTTTTATCCCTCTATTGTTTTTCCGGTGCTTTTTTGATTTCCGGCTTTTCCATTTTCTCATGAGAAAAAATCCGTCAAAACCAGTTAACATGGGATCTAGTTTCGAAGATCTTGACGCAAGAAATCCAAGAGTAAAAAAGGTTCAGGATTTGAACACGTGGTTGAAAAGATAAAACATTTTAAATAAACAAATTTACAAGAAAAAGGGGAACTCACAAATTATGACAAGTGACGCCCATGTAGTGGTTCACTTATCAACAGTCGAGAATGTGGGAGTGAAATTTTCAAAATGTAACACTTAACTACGGATTTGGCTGCAATAGCACCACACCAGCACACTCGATCTAAAGGGTTGCAATCAAAACTTTACATGTTCTTATTATGTTGTTAGAACCTGTTAAAATTATTATTGTTACTAATTTATATCTAATTTAACAATAAATAACTTTCTGTGGCAATTATTCAAAAAGGTTTCACATGTTTGAAAATTTTCTTATAATTCAATATCTTTTCTCATTTTTAAAAAATGTTAGCATAATATTAAACATTATTCACAGATCTAAAAAATGGTTACATATTTTAAAAAGTGTTTCTGCATTAAAAAATTTCGTACAATTGGGAAATAGTTCATATATTTAAAAAATGTTTGTGTATTTTAGAAGTGTTCACGTCTTTTAAGAGATGTTCATGCAACATTAAACTTATTGATGCGTAGTTCAAGAATATTCATGTAATTCTCAAAATTGGTGACATATTTAAAAAATTGATGTAAAATTAAAGTTGTCCCTGGATAAGAAAATAAAAGTTGTTATTATCAAAACAAACGTATACCTTTCTAAAAAAATAAAATAAACTTGGGAAAAGGAAAATAAACCAAAAAGTAAATACATTAAAAAGAGAAATCAAAAAGGAAAAATAAAATACAAAACAAATAAAATAAAAATAAAAAAATGATATTGTAAATCATTAAAATGGTCCAACCAAGCACACACCGATGGACGATTGTGCCACTATATCCACTAGGTGTTGCGTCCCCCGAGTTCCTAGAACATCGCTACCATCTACGACTGGTGGATGATCAATTTCAAGGGAGGAGAAAAAGCATTTTCATGGGGTCACCTCGTACTACGTTTAGCAAATTGGGAACATAAGATTTTGTAGCGCAATTACATGGCTTAGTGACACCACATTCAAATCAGAGAGTTACTCAGGATGAGGGAACATGCTTTTGGTAGAGTTGTTCCACATGCATGGTGGGGGCTGAGGTTTTGGGCCTCCTTTTTCCTCTCTGTTAGACAAAATCTAGCTGTGTGAGTGGTTGTACAACTCTACCATATACGACATCGCTCCTGCCAAGTTTTTTTAAAATACTATGGCTTGCTTTGCGTTGGAATATGAATGTATTTTCTTTAAGATGTAATACTAAAATACTTGTTTTTGCGAAGTAAAATGGATATACTTGATTATTTTTCGCGCATGCATACTCAAGGATTTCATGAATGGAATATTGTGTTTTTTCTGCGATGAAACAAAACATTATACTTGTATAATCAATTTGCTTCACATGAATATAATTGTATCTGATGCGTGAGATGATTACATCTCGTTCGTGTGTAAGGGTAGACAAAGCATGTACACCTCCATCACTGCCAGAATGCAAGAAGAAAAGCATTGACTTAACAGTCATAGTAGATTTTTGGATGACGGGTTATTTATTACAACGATTAGACGCTTGTCTTTGTTTCCTTACAAAAAAAAAGCTTATTTGTGCATTGCAATTTGCCTAAAAAACTTCTTTGCAATTATTTGGTTAAATCTTGGATCTGGAAATTGATCTATGATGTTTTTTATTGCCTCATAAGTCATAACTAGATGATTGAGAAAGATATTTGTCTACTTTATTAGACGTGTGTTTTGCTAACTACCCGTGCGTTGCCACGCAATAAAAGACTGTTCGTTGAACAATGCTTTAACAAGGGAAAATCATGTTACTTCATGTCCCCATTTACCAATCAATCAAAAATGTATATAAATGTCAACAAAACGCCCCCTCACTCCACCCCTTCCGCTGTCACCATTGATCCTACTGTTGAATCCTTTAAACTACCTTCCGATGACCTTCGAAGGGTTGCTGTCTAGTACAATGAAGAAAATAATACTCTCGGGGTTGAGGAGTCATCCTTTAAAAAGGTAAAATCATGTTACTCTTCGTCCCAATTTACACAACACGGTTGTTTTTCATCATTAAAATGAAACCATCAATTTTACCAAAAGTATATTAATTATATGACATGGTCTCAACTCATTCCGGGCGAAGGGAGTACATAATATGAATCTTTTTTTCCTTTATTCAAAGGTTAAAAGCAATACATACATTACCTCTGTGAGAAGACACATAGTTTCACATACCATTGTAGATGGCATGATTCTTAGTATAAGTTAAAAACTCCCAAAAAAACTGCGAGAAAATATACAAGATAAAATGCCCTTTTATAGTCCAATGAAGAAAAACCGTGAGAAAACAATTTTAATACATAATATTTCACACTAACATATTTCCAAATAACGGAGATTGCGATGTACTGGCATGGTGGAGGATATCAAAGCTTCAACCCCGCACCACGTCAGCAAAGGAAGCAGCTTCTCTGACGTGCAGTGCATACCATTGTGCCACTGACATGTGAGCCAGGTTTCCAATGGGCCCACATGTCAGTGATCGAACGGCACCCTGTCGTATGGCACCAAGATCCTCGTCCCTCAGCAAGGGGTACACAGGAAGCGGGTGGGTGTCACGAGCTAAGGGGCATTGCCTTTTGAAACTCATCACACCATACTCCAACCAGCCATGGATTACTACCTGAATAATATCATCATACGTATAAACTAAACTTGTAGTTGCACCAGGTGACTACCCTTGTCATCTCGAGATGCAAGCCTCTTTTCCTTTCCTCTTTCTCCAAGCATGGACGGAAAACTGTAGAAAAAACGTAAATCAATGTACATGTTAACCGGAATAGTGGAACTCAAACCAACCTTCAGTCCATAGATCTTGTTTGAACCATGGCGTATTGTGTACATGGTCCAGACCTAACGAAAATTATATATTAGGTTTACCTCTCAAATTTCTGCTTGCTGCAACTTTTTTGCTTATGAAGTGGAGCCTCAGGTGTTGCTGATGGCGGCAAGAGTTTTGATCACAACCATCTACAAGAACATGGCAAAGAGTCACACAAATCATCCAATCGACAAATACTACCCCCTCTGTTCACTTTTATAAGTCCTTGTAGACATTTCAGACATAATGCAAAACAGTTTAATTTGAGTTGTCTGAAAAGACTTATAAGAATGAACGGAGGGAGTACATCTCAAACCTTGAGTGCAGCTCCACTTTTCGAAATCACCGACCAATTCAAAAGAACATCTCCAGGCCTGAACAAGCTGAAAATACAAGCATATAATAAGCAATCACCAGAGAACCTACTCCTCGCCAAGCAGATTTGGTGCATGAAATTTCTGCCCTCATGGACGCGCCATGGAGAAGAATAAATTCATTAAATATTCGTACCTAAATGAAAGCAGAAATTTGATTAACAAACACAAGCATGGAGAAAAATATGTCAACGACTGTGAACAATTGATCAGAAGGCATGACCTACAGTGGATAGACTGAGGTCTCGGCAGTGCATTGATTCTGCCCAGTAAAATGGCAGCAACACCCCAAGAACTTAACGACAGTCAACGATAGCATCTCGTTCAGCCATACACTGGTCCATACTCCCTGAAATCCTAGAAGAACAACGAACCGTGAAAAGTTGAAATAAGAAGTAAAGAACATATCAAAAGAGTTCATAAATAGAAAGGAGAAAATTCAATATCAGTAGAAAAACAAAATAGGTCTCTGTATCATAAACTCTGTACATCCTAATCGCTAGGAAGATCCTCTGCTCGACTATTCCTGCAAGGACGCGTCCAGCATGCTGCACCTCTTACTTTTAAACACATGAACCCACTTACTTTTAATCACATGAACCCTGTTACTTTTAAACACATGAACAAATCAACATGTATGCACTGAATAAAAATATCGTCATGAAACAAACCAAAGGGGGATGAAAAAAGGATCCTAGAATTGAGGAGAGAAGAAATATCATACTGATGTACAATCCCAGTAACCTAAACCTGAAAAAGGAGAACAGAACCATGTATGCATACTTGTACCCTTTCTGAAATCATGAAATACAACATAACTATTTTAACTTTACTCGTTTAACAATTAGCACACCCTATTTTTCTTATGAAATGAAGATACCGATATGTAGAAGTAATTAATTAGCTATAAATATCAAAAGCAGTAAGTTATTTAGGTTGTACATGGACGAAATCAATGTTGTGACTGGTTTTAACGTTGCAATTGGACACTTGCAGACATAGACGACTCAAATAAACATTGGCTAATCATTCAATGATCGATTCCAGCAAACCATCATACCCAATCAATGAAGAAACATGTCACACCACCTACATCAGATCATATGAGCAAAGGCGCCGAAGAGGTTCTGGGGGAGGTGCCGGAGACATGCAAAGGCGGCCCTGGAGGTGCTCGGATCTGGCCGATGCGAGGGTCCATAGGCGCGATTGGAAAGGTAGGGGCTCAGGGCCGTCTCCATACATCCGATGGCGTGGACGGCGAGCAGCAATTGCTAGAGGTGGGATGGTCGACGAGGTGGAGATGGTGTGGCCGCTTGGTCCTCCAGCGGTGCCGGTCTGACCGGCGTGGCTGCGCGGTTGTGCCCCTGGTTGGCGTCAGGGAGGGCCGCAGAGGTGGTCATCAAGGCGGCGTACAAGGCTGAAGCGGCCATGAGGGCCATGTAGGAGGTGCAAGAGGATAGGAGGAGAGAATGGGGAAGAGATGCGAAGGGCGCCGGGGCGGATGATGAAACGACTTTCCTGCCTGGTCGGGTGGGAAGAAGAGAGGGAGATCGTGGGTGTATCATGAGATGGAGGGGACACCACTCTTTCTATTTTTCTTTTTTATTTTCCAGTATCCAATCGAGGAAACGAGAAGGGGGGAAGCGAGAGCGTAATTGAAGGAGGTGGGTGCAGGAGCGGGACCGAAGGTAGTCGAATCATCACGACGACGACAGATTGCCCTTTAATAGTAGAGAGATAGTAAGCGGCCAATATCATTTTAGGCACCATCTTACCTAGCTATATAATATGGACATGAATAACTCCGGCACGACTAAAAGTGTTATGCGCGCACTTACACATATTTTAAGTTAAACTCTATTCCTAGTAATTTATATAAAATATTGTAATTAAAATAAAGATACAACACTTTTATTTCATTTTATGCAGAGTTAATGGAGATTTGTATAGATTATGTGTCAAAATACAATTATGGTATATGCATACATAAATATGTTTATGCTTGTGTATATTCTAATTAATGTTCAAACCCACAATATGGTATACCTATTAGTTTTATTTCTGGGACACTGGGTACATGGGTCTTTTTGCACCCACTAAGAATACCTCAAAGTCATGTAATAGAAAGATGTCATTAAAAAATACTTGATATATGCAGTTTGAGGTATGTTTATGCTCATCTGTAATTTTTATTTATACTAAAGTTTTATACTTTTGTCCAATTTGTTTTGATAACCTAATATGATGACTACTATATTTTCAGTTAGATGTTTAGTGAAATTATCCATACATCATGTTGGTAATTTTTGACACGTGCAGTCTTTGGTCAAAACTTAGTATATTCCATTGCAAATATTTATTCGTCAATAACATTTAAATATATTTAATTTAGTTTGAGAAATTGTCCCTTAAGAAAACCATTCAATCCACCGTTGAAATCTTTATATCTAGGAAAAATATAAGCACCATGGTAATATGCAGCTGGATCAACCTTGCAAATTTATGTGAGATGTATTATGTTGTATAAATATATGTTTATCCAATGTTGTATGCCTAAATTTTTAGTGGATATATGTAGTTTACATGTGAGAAAATATGTATTCTTAGTGGTTTCTAGAATGTAAGGATGGCAATTGTATCTAAGGTAGTTGTAAAGGGTTGTCCTTGAATTACTGTAGTTACCTATTTTTCTTTAATTCATACTTGATATAACATGGTTAAAGTTGGTGGAATCTAGAAAATAACAACTATCGAATGTAATCAGATCCAAGGATAATGAATTAAGTTAGAACCTTGCAAATCATTTCATGAGTCATACATGCATATTTAAAAACGTGTTGCCACAGTTATCCTACCGAAAAGTGAGTCAATTAATTCTTACTCAACTCTCCCCGGTTCTAAATATTGGCCATTGCGAGGTCAATGAAAAACATAAACGGCACACCTCGGTGGATATTTACAAAGCTTCTCTAAGGCTTAATTAGTATGAGTTCATGGGAACAACATGTTGAATGTTGCAGCTGACCATGGCGCAACTCCTGTTGTAGGACTGCCCCCAATCAATGTCTCCACATGAGGCAAGGTATTCGAATGTCACCACGGGAAGCGGTTTTCACATGCCCGACAACGCCTACACCATGTTCACCACTACCATGATGTCCAAGAAGGTCTTCGACGTCTTCGACAACCTATCGGTCCTCTTGATCGCAAGGAGCCTGATATCCTTGTTGGCTAGGAGTCTAAGTTTCAGGCCAACGACTATGTTTTCGTTGAAGTCAAATGCAAGTCTTTAGAGCAAGTAATAAGACGGCATAAGCAGACTATAAGGATTTAAATATTATATTCTAGCTGCGTTGAGGAGAGACAAATGAGAAAGAAGAGGAGCGGGCTGTAAATTAGTAGCCATCTGCGACAAGGTCTCCGGGAAACACTGTGAAAGAAAGAGGTGGACCAAATAGTGATAAAGTAGTTCTCTCAACACTTGACTCAGAAAGCAACGGGTTGTGATACACAAATAAAAGGTGGTTAACACTCACACCGTTGTGACCACTTTGATGTCACTGAGAACTGATGACTGCGAACTGGATTTTAAAGGCAAAGATGCCCTCTATTATAACTAAGAAAATATAAGGGGAAATAGGATCTCCCAGTCAAATACCTCTTGTGGGTTTGCATTCTTCAATATTTAACCATTAAACATAATTGAAAAATATACCAATTTGACTAATCCCAAATCTGTTTCAACAATTCTCGAGCAAAGTCCACCTTGATCATCATGGCATGGAGATATGACTAGTCTAATACGTTATAGGATTTCATCATATCAAAATTTAGAGCACAATAGCTATCGGTTTTGGACTTGTTACTGTTCATAAAACCTAAGTACTCATAAGCACATATGATGTTACCCGTAATCAATGTCCCTCGCACAAAGGTTGTGTGTTCCTTAGATATAATGTTAGGCAAAACAAGCTTCAATATGTTTGCAACTACTTTTGATGCTATCTTCTAAGGGTTGCTGCACAGGCTAACCCATTTGAACTAGGAAAATAAAGTAGGATTCATTACCTTTGAAATTAACACAAGAACAATATAATTAATGCATTTTGTGCTCTCTTCTCCTCGCACTATCGTCAGCACCACCCGGTGCTTTGGTCGGGAACATAAAAAAAGGCTCTTTTGACTTCCTCATTACTATATGGGGCACAACGGATTTCATTCATCTCAAGTGTTGCGTTGCGAGGTATATGCACAAACACATCATCCATCCAGTTCACCGCCTCGTACGTGCACAAGTTCTCGTAGAACTCCAATACCATAGCTCCCAACTCGGTCGGGTCTTCCGTAAGGATCCCCAAGGAATTGGAAAGTGCACTATTCATGTCCTTCTTTTGCCTCATACTAGCACCCAAATGAAAAAAATAGTGTTCTTGAACCAACCAACAATCACTTGACCTTTGCTGCCACATAACCTCTTCTCTACGGTAATATTCTACAAGTTTCTCATTTAGCTTGATCTCTGCATGGGTAGGTCCTGGTCAGGCAGGTGTATTACGTAATTGCTCTAATTACAGCTTCAACCACTTTATCTCCTTTCTAACACTGCCAAAGGTATTGGTGCTCCAAATTGATAGATCTTTTGATAGTGCCATCAACTTATTCGAAGATCCTTAACTCCTTGGGCCGACTGTGTTGCCTATCAGTGATCGTGTCCTCCCATGAATCACGAACCTCCCACATGACCTCGTAGCAGAAAGTTCGATGCAAAATAGGAGCTTGCGTCCTTGAAGCTACTACAATAGCGGCCCATGTTCTGACATCGTTGCCATCAGGTAGTTTAGGCTCGCAAGAGGAAAACGAGTAATCCACATAGCCATCTCTAGGGTGCTATCAAGCCTGGTGCGTCCATATGAACCTCACATGACCTTTTCCCTAGGTCTAAAAATGACCTTGATAGCTAATATCTAGCAACATGCAAACACCAACCGCATCCCAATATCTTTGAATCTGAGCATTACCACGTCCTTCTACTCCCTCAGGTTATTCCGCATGTAAGCCTCCACTGAAATCACCAAAGCATAACCACAGGAGGTTGCTCAAAATGCTTATTTATTTCATCAAGTCCCATGTTTGGTATCATAGGTGAGGCTGACCTCACTGTAAACACATGTCAATATCCATGGAGCCTGTCCGATGTCCTCTACCTTAGCATCGATATGGTATACCGAGTCACCCAAAATCTCAATATTCATTGTATTATTCCAAAAAAGACTTAAACCATCACTTCTATCTTGACTATTTATTGCATAAGCTTTATCATACCCAAGGGTAGCAAGAGAATATAGAGATTTTCCACTAACATGTATCTTGACTATGCATAGCATGGTAGGGGCAAACTTCCTTGCAAAATCGCGAAGTAGTCGAACTGTTACGGCTTTTCCCGCACCGCGATAGTTGGGCTTGGTGGCGCACCTCGTGGACGCCCACCAAATTCACTCTTGTTGTGGAGTTTTTGATATCCTTGCCATCTGTGTTGGTTCTCGACATCTTCGAATCCCTCTTGGGCGAAGGACTAATAAGGGAAACCCCAAGGGAACGATGGCAAGCTGGTTCCCATTAGGATCAACAGGAGGCTAGAGCCTCGCATTCAAATTACCTTCTAGTCTCACCATTTTTATTCATATTAGTTCTCTTGTTCAAGTCCATCATGTTAACGCCCTCTCCTGTGGCTATCAGGCCGACGTCTGCATCATAGATATCTTTCGGAAAGCCATTGGAATGGCCTCCTAGCCACCACCAGTGAGCCCTCCTTGGCCACCCCGACAGCCAGGACCATCGCAAGGGCCTCCTCCAGCACACATAAACAAGCTTCCCCTTAGATTCTTAAACACTAAGGACTTTGGAAGATGAATGCCATCACCATGATCCTTACAAAGATTCCCCAAGTTGTGACAAATAGAAGGCTGCCAAGTAATCTTTCTTACTTGACCTTGTATATACGGCACTTTGGATCCCTGATCATCGAGACAACGTCCTTGTTGGGTTCTACCGTAGGTGCATCGCATGCAAAATAAAATTTTCCTACGTAGAACACCCAAGAACATGCTACAAAGATGGATCATAGTTTGTTACCACTAGACGCGCAGTGCCGTGCAGCGAAAGTAGAATTGGGGCAACGCGTTCGTGTGTTCCGTCTCCTCCTCGTCCGATTCCCTCGAACAGCCGGCCCGATCTCCCTCGAACAGCCGATTGTCGGACCCCACGTACAGGACCGCCGGAGCGGCGCAAGTGCACCGTCTCTAATGGTATTTGCGCATGCAGGAGGAACACTGTGCGGCGGACTGATATGTCTGATCACACAGTCGGCGGCGGCGAGTGGAGGTGGCTAGTTGCAGCACATGCAGAGCCCTAATGACGGCACTGAAGCGATCAATGGATGGGTGTGCTGTTAGGGAACGTTGCATGGGAAACAAAAAAATTCTATGTACACGCAAGATCTATCCATGGTGATGAGCATCTACGAGAGGAAGAGTGGATCTACATACCCTTGTAGATCGCTAAGCGGGAAGCGTTAAGAAACGCGGTTGGTGTAGTCGAATGTCTTCGCGATCCAAATTGCCGAGCATCCCACGATCTCATCACGATCCGTCCTGTGATCCAATCATGATCCGTCCCACAAACTCATCACGATCCGTCCCACGATCTCATCACGATCCGTCTCGTGATCTTGATCACGGTCCTTCCGATCTAGTGCCGAACGAACGGCACCTCCGCGTTCAGCACACGTACAACTCGATGACGATCTCCGCCTTCTTGATCCAGCAAGAGGGAGCAGAGAGGTAGATGAGTTCTCCGGCAGCATGACGGCATTGCGGCGATGGTGGTGGAGCTATTCCAGCAGGGCTTCACCTAAACACCGCTGAAAACCGATCTAGAGGAGAGGTAGCACGTGGCTATTAGGGTTAGCTTTTTCCTCTAAATCCTCTAGTATATATAAGAGGGAGGGAGGGGAGGATGTAACCTCAAACCCTCAAGGTTTGGTCGAAATTGGAGGTGGAGGAGTCCCACTCCAATCCTATTAGGAGTAGGATTCCTCCTTTCCACTTGGAAACTCTTTCCACCTCTCCACCTTTGGATTTTTTCCTTCTCAAACCACTCTAGCCGCATGGGCCCTTAGAGGAGGCTTCGGCCAGCCCACCAAGGGCTGGTTTACCTCCTCCCATAGTCCATGTAGCCTCTTGGGTCGAAATACCTCTCCCGATGGTCCCTCGGTACACTACCGGCACTCCCGGTACACTACCGATGAGCCCGAAACTTTTTCGGCGACCAAAACAGGACTTCCTATATATCAATCTTTACCTCCGGACTATTTCGAAGCTCCTCGTGACGTTCAGGATCTCATCTGGGACTCCGAACAACCTTCGATCACCAACATACATAACTCTATACTATCGAAACGTCACCGAACCTTAAGTGTGCAGACCCTGCGGGTTCGAGAACTATGTAGACATGACCGAGACACCTCTACGGTCAATAACCAATAGCGGGACCTGGATGCCCATATTGGTTACTACATATTCTATGAAGATCTTTATCGGTCGAACCTCTCTATGTTAAGGATTCAGTTAATCCCTTATGATGTTCCCTTTGTTCTTCGGTATGTTACTTGCCCGAGATTCGATCGTCGGTATCTCCATACCTAGTTCAACCTCGTTCCAGCAAGTTTCTTTACTCGTTCCGTAATACAAGATCCCTTGACTAACACTTAGTCACATTGCTTGCAAGGCTTATTGTGATATTGTATTACTGAGTGGGCCCTGAGATACCTCTCCGTCACACGGAGTAACAAATCCCAGTCTTGATCCATGCCAACCCAACAGACACCCTCGGAGATACCTATAGAGCACCTTTATAGTCACCCAGTTACGTTGCAATGTTTGATACACACAAGGTACTCCTCCGGTGTTAGTGAGTTGCACGATCTCATGGTCATAGGAACAAATACTTGACATGCAGAAAACAGTAGCAATAAACTAACACGATCATATGCTATGTTTGTAGTTTGGGTCTTGTCCATCACATTATTCTCCTAAGGACGTGATCCCGTTATCAAATGACATCTCATGTCCATGACTAGGAAACCATAGTCATCTTTGATCAACGAGCTAGTCTATTAGAGGCATACTAGGGACATGGTGTTGTCTATGTATCCACACATGTATCTGAGTTTCCGATCAACACAATTATAGCATGGATAATAAACGATCATCATGAACAAGGAAATATGATAATAACCAATTTATTATTACCTCTAGGGCATATTTCCAACAGTCTCCCACTTGCACTAGAGTCAATAATCTAGTTCACATCACCATGTGATTCGCATTGTTATGAATCGAACACCCAATGAGTTATGGGGCTCGATCATGCTTTGCATGTGAGAGAGGTCTTATAGTCAACGGGTCTGCGACATTTAGATCCGTGTGTACTTTGCAAATCTCTATGTCAAACTGTAAACATTGCTACCACACTCCACTTGGAGCTATTCCAAATGGCTGCTCTACTGTACGTATCCGAATTGCTACTAAGAGTCATCCGTATTGGTGTCAAAGCTTGCATCGACGTAACTCTTTACGACGAACTCTTTCTTACCTCCATAATCGAGAAACATTTACTTAGTCTTTTAGTTACTAAGGATGATCTCGACCACTGTCCAGTGATCCACTCCTGGATCACTCTTGTACCCCTTGACGGACTCATGGCAAGGCACACACAGGTGCGGTACACAACATGGCATACTATACAGAGCCTATGGCTAAGGCATAGGGGACGACATTCGTCCTTTCTCTTTCTTCTGCCGTGGTCGAGCTTTGAGTCTCACTCAACTTCACACCTTACAAAGCAGGCGAGAACACTTCTCTCTGACTAATCCATTTTGAACTCTTTCAAAATCTTGTCAAGGTATGTACTCATTCCAAGTCTCATCAATCATCTTGATCTATCTCTATAGATCTTGATGCTCAACAATTAGGTAGCTTTATCCAGGTCTTTCTTTGAAAAACTCCTTTCAAACAACCCTTTATGCTTTCCAGAAATTCTACATCATTTCTGATCAACAATATGTCAACCACATATGCTTATCAGAAACTCTATAGTGCTCCCACTCACTTTATTGTAAATACAAGTTTCTCATAAACTTTGTATAGACTCAAAAACTTTGATCACCTCATCAAAGTGTATATTCCAACTCTGAGATGCTTGCTTCAGTCCATAGAAGGATCACTAAAGCTTGCTCACCTTTTAGCATCCTTAGGACTGACAAAACCTTCTGGTTGTATCACATAACTTTTCCTCAAGTAAACTGTTAAGGAAATCTTGTTTTGTCATCCATCTGCCAGATTTCATAATTGAAAAATGCAGCAACTGCTAACATGATTCCAACAGACTTTAGCATCACTACGAGTGAGAAAGTCTCATCACAGTCAACTCTTTGAACTTGTCGGAAACTTCTTTGTGACAAGTCGAGCTTTATAAATGGTGACATTTACCATCAGCGTCTGTCTTCATCTCAAAGGTCCATTTGTACTCGACGACCTGTCGTCCAACGAGCAAGTCTACCAAAGTCTATACTTGGTTTTCATACATGGATCATTTCTCGGTTTTCATGGCCTCTAACCATTTGTCGGAATCCGGGCCCATCATCGCTTCTCCATATCTCGTAGGTTCATCGTTGTCCAACAACATGACCTCCAAGACAGGGTTGGCGTACCACTCAGGAGCAGTACGCATCCTTGTCAACCTACGAGGTTTGATAGTAACTTGATCTGAAGCTTCATGATCATCATCATTTACTTCCTCTTCAACTGACATAGGTTCCACAGAAACATCTTTCTGCGCTATGCTACTCTCTGGTTGAAACAAAGGTTCAACAACCTCATCAAGTTCTATCTTCCTCCCACTCAATTCTTTCGAGAGAAACTTTTTCTCGGGAAAGGACCTGTTTTAGCAACAAACACTTTATGCTTGGATCTGAGATAGAAGTTTCACCCAACTGTTCTTAGGGTAATTTATGAAGATGCATTTGTCCGCTTTGGGTTCGAGCTCATTAGGTGAAAACATTTTTCCACACAAGTGTCGCAGCCCCAAACATTAAGAAATGACAGCTTAGGTTTCTATCAAACCATAATTCACACGGTGTCATCTCAACGGATTTAGATGGTGCCCTATTTAAAGTGAATGTAGTTGTCTCTAATGCATAACCCCAAAACTATAGTAGAAAAATGATAAGAGACATCATAGCCTGCACCATATCCAATAGAGCACGACTATGACGTTCAGACACACCATCACACTATGGTGTTCCAGGTGGCGTGAGTTGTGAAATGACTTTCACATTGTCTAAAGTTGTATGCCAAACTTGTAACTCAGATATTCACCTCCACGATCATATCGCAGACATTTTATCTTCTTGTCACGATGATCTAAAACTTCACTCTGAATTTGCTTGAACTTTTCAAACAATTCAGACTTTTGTTTCATTAAGTAAACATACACTATATCTACTCAAATCATCAGTGAAGGTAAGAAAATAACGATATCCACCGCACGCTACAAGACTCATTGGATTGCATACATCAACATGTATCATTTCCAATAAATCACTTGCCCACTCCATCAATCCGAAAAACGGGGTACTTAGTCATCTTGCCCAAGAGGCATGGTTCGCATGTCTCAACCGATTCGAAATCGAATGAGTCCAAAGATCCATCAACATGGAGTTTCTTCATGCGCTTTATACCAATATGACATTTAGCGGCAATGCGAAAAGTATGTGGTACTATCATTATTAACTTTGTATCTTTTGGCATCAATGTTATGAACATGTGTATTACTATGATCAAGATTCAACAAACCATTCTCACAGGGTGCATGACCATTGAAGGTATTATTCATGTAAACAGAATAACAATTATTCTCTAACTTAAATGAATAATCGTGTTGCAATAAACACGATCTAATCACGTTCATGCTCAACGCAAAACACCAAATAACATTTATTTAGGTTCGTCACTAATCCCGAAGGTAGAGAGAGCGTGCGATGTTGATCACATCAACCCTGGGAACATTTCCAACACACATCGTCACCTCACCCTTAGCTAGTCTCCGTTTATTCCGTAGCTTTTACTTCGAGTTACTAACATTTAGCAACCGAACCGGTATCCAATACCCAGGTGCTATTAGGAGTACTAGCAAGGTACACATCAATAACATGTATATCAAATACACTAGTGTCGACATTGCCAGCCTTCTTATCTACAAAGTATCTGGGGTTGTTCCGCTTCAGCGACCGCTCACCTCATACTAGAAGCACTTAGTCTCGAGTTTGGGTTCAACTTTGGGTTGCTTCACTGGAGCAGCAACTAACTTGCCATCCATGAAGTTTCCCTCCTTGCCCCTGCCCTTCTCGAAACTAGTGGTTTTACTAACCAACAACACTTGATGCTCCTTCTTGATTTCTACCTTCGCGGTGTCAAACACCGCGAACAGCTCAGGGATCATTATTTCTATCCCTGGCATTTTATAGTTCATCACCAAGTTCTAGTAGCTTAGTGATAGTGACTTGGAGGACTATATCAATCACTATCTTATCTGGAAGATCAACTCCCACTCAATTCAAGCAATTATAGCACCCAGACAATCTGAGCACATGCTTAACGATTGAGCTATTCTACTTCATCTTGCAGGCAAAGAATCTTGTTGGTGATCTCATATCTCACAACATGGGCACGAGCCTGAGATCCCAATTTCAGCTCTTAGAACATCTCATATGTTCCGTGACGTTCAAAATGTTTTGGAGCCTCAATTCTAAGACGTAATGCATGACGCACTAAACTATCAAGTAGTCATCGGAACGTGCCTGCCAGATGTTCACAACATCTACATATGATGCTAGAGGGGGTGGCGCACCGAGCGGTGCGTTAAGGACATAAGCCTTCTGTGTCCGCAATATTGCTACCGTCATCTTTCAACTCTATTTCTCTAGGAACATATAGAAATTCAAGGGAGCTACAGCGTGATCTAGTAATCTACAACATAATTTTGCAAAGACACTACTGACTATGTTCATGATAATGAGTTCAATTAATTATATTACTTAAGAACTCCCACTCAAATTGACATCCCTCCGGTCATTCGAGTGATACAAGATACAAATTCACCAACTCAAGTCCGATCATCACGTGAGTTGAGGTGGTTTCAATGGTGAACATCATCATGTTGATCATATCTACTATATGACTCATACTCGACCTTTCGGTCTCTTGTGTTCCAAGGCCATGTCTGTACATGCTAGGCTCGTCAAGTTTAACCCGAGTGTTCTGCATGTGCAACACTGGCTTGCACCCGTTGTATGTGAACGTAGAGTCTATCACACCCGATCATCACGTGGTGTCTCGACACGACGAACTTTCGCAATGGTGCACACTCGGGGAGAACACAATTTATCTTGAAATTAAGTGAGGGATCACCTTATAATGCTACCATCGTCCTAAGAAAAACAAGGTGCATAAAAGGATTAACATCACATGCAAATCATAAGTGACATGATATGGCCATGAACTTGTGCTTTTGATCTCCATCTTGAAAGCACCGGCATGATCTCCATCGTCATCGGCATGACAACATGCTCTCCATTATCTTGATCTCCATCAGCGTGTCGTCATCTGGGTTGTCGCGCCCACCATGCTTCTATTAATATTGCAACCGTTTAGCAATAAAGTAAAGCATTACATAGCGCTCAATGATTGACACGCAGGTCATACAATAATTAAAGACAACCCTATGGCTCCTGCCGGTTGCCGTACTCATCGACATGCAAGTCATGATATTATATACAACACATGATCATCTCATACATCACATACATCTCATCATGTAATTGGCCATATCACATCACAACATACCCTGCAAAAACAAGTTAGACGTCCTCTAATTGTTGTTGCATGTTTTACGTGGCTGCTATGGGTATCTAGAAAGAACAATTCTCACCTACGCATAAACCACAACAGTGATACATAAGTTGCTTTTCAACCTTCTCAAGGACCGCCTTAGTCGAATCCGATCCAACTAAAGTAGGAGAAACAGACACCCGCCAACCATCTTTGTGCAATGAAGTTACACGTCAGTCGATGGAACTGGTCTCTCATAAGCATACGAGTAAGGTTGGTCCGGGCCGCTTCATCCCACAATACCGCTGAACCAAAACATGACCAAGTCAGGAAGCAATCTAAGCATCAACGCCCACAAACTCTTTGTGTTCTACTCGAGATCTCATCTACACATAGACCTAGCTCATGATGCAACTGTTGGGGAACGTTGCATGGGAAACAAAAAATTTCCTACGCACACGCAAGACCTATCCATGGTGATGAGCATCTACGAGAGGGAGAGTGCATCTACATATCCTTGTAGATCGCTAAGCGGGAAGCATTAAGAAACGCGGTGATGATCCTTGAGAGAGAAAGAGGGAGCAGAGAGGTAGATGAGTTCTCCGGCAGCGCGACGGCGTTGAAGCGATGGTGGTGGAGCTATTCCAACAGGGCTTTGCCTAAGCACCGCTAAAAATCGATCTAGAGGAGAAACTGCGATCTAGAGGAGAGGTAGCACGTGGCTATTAGGGTTAGATTTTTCCTCTAAATCCTCTAGTATATATAGGAGGGAGGGAGGGGAGGAGGCAGCCTCAAACCCTCAAGGTTTGGTCGAAATTGGAGGTGGAGGAGTCCCACTCCAATCGTATTAGGAGTAGGATTCCTCCTTTCCACTTGGAAACTCTTTCCACCTCTCCACCTTTGGATTTTTTCCTTCTCAAACCACTCCAGCCGCATGGGCCCTTAGAGGAGGCTTCGGCCAGCCCACAAAGGGCTGGTTTACCTCCTCCCACAGCCCATGTAGCCTCTTGGGTCGAAATACCTCTCCCGATGGTCCCCCGGTACACTCCCGGCACTCCCGGTACACTACCGATGAGCCCAAAACTTTTCCGGTGACCAAAACAGGACTTCCTATATATCAATCTTTACCTCCGGACCATTATGGAGCTCCTCATGACATCCGGGATCTCATCCGAGACTCCGAACAACCTTCGGTCACCATCTTACATAACTCTATACTACCGAAACGTCAACGGACCTTAAGTGTGCAGACCCTGTGGGTCCGAGAATTATGTAGACATGACCGAGACACCTCTACGGTCAATAACCAATAGCGGGACCTAGATGCCCATATTGGTTCCTACATATTCTACGAAGATCTTTATTGGTCGAACCTCTATGTCAAGGATTCAGTTAATCCCGTATGATGTTCCCTTTGTTCTTCGGTATGTTACTTGCCCGAGATTCGATCGTCGGTATCTCCATAGCTAGTTCAACCTCGTTACCGGAAAGTCTCTTTACTCGTTCCGTAATACAAGATCCCGTGACTAACACTTAGTCACATTGCTTGCAAGGCTTATTGTGATGTTGTATTACCGAGTGGGCCCTGAGATACCTCTCCATCACACGGAGTAACAAATCGCAGTCTTGATCCATGCCAACCCAACAACACCCTCAGAGATACCTGTAGAGCACCGTTATAGTCACCCAGTTACGTTGCAATGTTTGATACACACAAGGTACTCCTTCGGTGTCAGTGAGTTGCATGATGTCATGGTCATAGGAACAAATACTTGACATGCAGAAAACAGTAGCAATAAACTGACACGATCATATGCTATGTTTGTAGTTTGGGTCTTGTCCATCACATCATTCTCCTAATGACATGATCCCGTTATCAAATGAAATCTCATGTCCATGACTAGGAAACCATAGCCATCTTTGATCAACGAGCTAGTCTATTAGAGGCATACTAGGGACATGGTGTTGTCTATGTATCCACACATGTATCTGAGTTTCCGATTAACACAATTATAGCATGGATAATAAACGATTATCATGAACAAGGAAATATGATAATAACCAATTTATTATTGCCTCTAGGGCATATTTCCAACATGTGCCACACCTCCACTATATATAGGCATCCGGCGCGGGCTCTATTCTTGGGCCTCGCACGGATCCTAAAGCCCACATGTTCCTTCCCTTAAGCGCGCGACCCTTTTGGTTCTCGTCCACTTGGTCGCAAGTCAGATCACATCCGACTCGACCGGTCGGTAGCGGCCTCTAGCAAGATGTGCTGACTCCAAGTGTCCGATAAACCTGGTTAGGAAAACCTGTACTTCACACTTTTGTTCCCTTTGCCACACGATATATGTTGTCGTGCACAAGGCGACATGGTCATCCTTGTTATGCACAACCTCTTTATCGTTCCAGTGAATCCGACTAACACTTCGGATTATCTCATAATCCTCATCGCATGGCCATGCCTATCTAGGTCGGATCACTCGAGGGCCCCAGAGTATATCTCTATTGATCGGAGGGGCAAATCCCATCTTGCTCGACCATGTCTCGCAGCATGGGTATGGACAAGCCCGAAACCTACCTTTGTAACTAACCAGTCACGGAGTACCGTTTGGTCGGCCCAAAGCAAGTCTATCACCATCCCGAGTACATGCGCTAGCTCATGTCTTAGGGCATAGAACGTATGTTGTACTAGAGACTCACAGATGACCTATCATTGTGTCTCATAGTTGGGTATGTCCAACTCAGACCTTATCTCGACTCGGATCTGACTATGTCGAATCTGACCAGACCTTTCCGAGTCCATATTATTTGGCTAGCATCCAATGCTACATGGTCAGTGAGACCGAACTATCCACCGTGTCATATGCTAGTCTGATTAGTTGTGCGTCCACACAACCCTTTCAACCAGGGACCATTTAGGACAGTTATCATACAATGCATTGTCTCACAAACAAGTCACGTACTTGTTAATACACATCACTGATAATGTCCAAGGACTATCTTTATTCATAAACACATAGGAAATATCATGATACATGATTGCCTCTAGGGCATATCTCGAACAGTCTCCCACTTGCACTAGAGTCAATCAAATAGACATCAAATGCCCATAGCTCTAACGTGCCCCTCATGCTTGGGTTGTGGAAGCGTCTTAGTCAACGGATCTGCAACATTTGCATCCGTATGAATCTTTCATAAATTGGTATCACCTTTCTCTACGAGCTTTCGTATCAGGTGATATTTTCGGTCGATGTGCCTGGTCTTGTGGTGTTGTCTCGGCTCCTTGGCCTGTGCGATGGCACCTGAATTATTGCAATAAAGGTCCAATGGTTTTGACCAGACTGGGAACACACCAACATCTTCCAGGAACTTATGAATCCAAACACCTTCCTTTGTGGCTTCACAAGCCGCAATGTATTCGACCTCTGTTGTGGAGTCGGCCATCGTATCTTGCTTGGAACTCATCCAGCTCACTGCTCCTCCATTCATGACATACACGAATCCAAATTGCGATCGACAATCATCCTTGTCGGTTTGGAAACTAGCATCAGCGTAACCCTTTACGCAGAGCTCCTCCTCACCTCCATAAACTCGGAACATCTCTTTAGTCCTTTTCAGGTACTTCAAGATAGTTTTCACCGCTGCCCAGTGACTCTCACCTGGG
Organism: Hordeum marinum; assembly: GCA_022496015.1. NCBI lineage: Eukaryota > Viridiplantae > Streptophyta > Magnoliopsida > Poales > Poaceae > Hordeum > Hordeum marinum. Next base: position 437,321,776 of record CM039677.1, read on the forward strand.
TCGGCCTGGTATCTGCTTGTTAAGCTTATTGCATAGGCAACATCAGGCCGTGTACATAGCATGGCATACATGATGGATCCAATTGCCGAGGCATATGGAATCCTACTCATCCGGTTTCGCTCATCAGAAGTTGTAGGACTCTGAGTCTTGCTTAGCCTTATACCATGTGAGATGGGCAAGAACCCTTTCTTGGCCTCACTCATGTTGAACCTCTTCAACACTTTTTCTATGTACGTGCTCTGGCTTAAGCCGAGAAGCCTCCTCGATCTATCTCTATAGATCTTGATGCCTAAAATGTACACTGCCTCTCCGAGGTCTTTCATCGAAAACTTGCCATTCAATGATTCCTTGACCGAGTTCAGCATCGAAACATCATTTCCGATCAGCAGCATGTCATCCACATACAAGATCAAAAATACTACCGAGATCCCACTAGACTTCTTGTATAAACAATAGTCCTCTTCATTCTTTATGAAACCAAGGTCAACGATGACTTCATCAAAACGAATGTTCCAAGTCCGAGCTGCTTGCTTCAATCCATAAATGGATCTCTTGAGCTTGCATATTTTACCAGCGTTAGTTGGATTGACAAAACCTTCGGGCTGTATCATGTATACATCCTCTTTTAAATTTCCATGAAGGAAAGCCGTTTTGACTTCCATCTGCCATATCTCATAATCGAAATATGCATCTATAGCTAGTATGATCCTCACCGACTTTAGCATCGCTACCGGCGAGTAGGTCTCGTCGTAGTCAATTCCTTGAACTTGTCCATAACCTTTAGCGACAAGCTGAGATTTGTGGATCTAAACATTTCCATCCACATCGGTTTCTTCTTAAAGGCCCATTTGCAACCAATGGCAACTATGACAGGTGGCGGATCAACCAAGTCCCAGACTTGATTGTCATCCATGGACTTTAACTCGGATCTCATGGCCTCTAGCCATGCCTCGGAATATGGGCTCACCATTGCTTCCACATACGTGTCCAGCTTGTCTCTTTCTAGCAACAAAACGTCGCGCACTCTGCGCAATCTTTCCGACCTCCATGGCTCCAGTGCCGACTCCACTACGGGTTCTCTGACCGACTCGGGTGTGATCTCATCACCAACCGAGTTGTCCCCGAGTGGCTCTCAAATTTCTTCGAGTCGCACCATTCTCCCACTGTCCTCCCGACTGAGAAACTCTTTCTCTAGGAAAACCCCATTGCAAGCAATAAACACTTTGTTCTCTTGTCGGTTGTAGAAGTTATATCCCAAGGTTTCCCTCGGATATCCCACAAATATGCATTTATCCGACTTAGGTGTAAGCTTGTATGGCATGAGTCGCTTGACAAATGCTTCACAACCCCAAATCTTTAGAAAAGACAAACTAGGACTCTTCCCAGTCCACATCTCATGTGGTGTCTTGTCTACGGATTTTGATGGTACCCTATTAAGTGTGAAAGCTGCAGTTTCTAGAGCATATCCCCAGAATGATAAGGGTAAATCCGATTTGCTCATCATCGACCGGACCATGTCCAACAAGGTTTGATTTCTCCATTCTGGCACACCGTTTCTTTGAGGCGTACCTGGAGGTGTGAGCTAAGGTACTATACCTCGGCTTTTCAGATGGTTATCAAACTCCTAGCTCATGTACTCACCTCCATGATCTGCTTGTAGAAGTTTTATCCCTCTTGCCGAGCTGATTTTCAACCTCGTTCTGAAACTCTTTGAACTTCTCAAAAGTTTCTGACTTGTGCCTCATCAAATAGATATATCCATATCTACTCAAGTCGTCAGTAAAAGACATGAAGTACTGATAGCCACCTCTAGCCGTTGTGCTCATTGGACCACACACATCACTGTGTATAAGCTCCAACAGCTCGGACGCCCTCTCACAACTCTTTGCAAAAGGAGACTTAGTCATCTTGCCTAGCAAGCATGATTCTCATGTCTCGAACGACCCGAAGTCGGACAAAGTTAGGAGTACATCATCATGGAGCTTCTTCATGCATTTCAGACTAATGTGTCCAAGCCGGCAATGCCAGAAGTATGCCGGATTTATCTCATTAGGCTTATGCCTCTTGACATTCACGTTATAGACTGGTTCCGTTTCTAGATTTAAAATAAATAGCCCATCTACTATGGGTGCATAGCCATGGAACATTCCATTCAAATAAAATGAACAACCATTGTCCTTTATATTGAATTCATAACCTTGACAAATCAAGCATCAGGAAAAAATAATGTTCTAACTAAGTGTGGGAATGTAATAACAATTATTCAATTCCAAAATAAATCCATAAGGAAGCTTGAGCTGCATCATGCCGACCTCCAACGCAGCAACTCTTGCTTTGTTGCCGACCCTAATGTCAATCTCCCCTTGTGCCACACGCCTAGTTCTTACCAGCCCCTGCATCGAGTTGCAAATATGAACAACCGATCCGGTATCAAATACCCAAGAGCTACTAGGTATGTCAGCAAGGTAAATGTCTATAACATATGTAACAAGTGTACCTTTGCCTGGAGAAGCATCTCCGGCCTTCTTGCCGTGCTCAGCAAACCACTTGCTACAATTCCTCTTCTAGTGACCAGCTTCCTTGCAGTGAAAGCAAATGGTCTTTGAGTTTGGTCCGGACTTAGGCTCAGTGGCGGAGACAACCTTATCCGTGCCCTTTGCCTTACCCTTTTTCTTGGACCAACTCTTCTTGAACTTAGCCGAGTTCTGCACCATCAACACGTGATGTGTGCCTTTCTTAATATCCTGCTCTGCCACCTTGAGCATCGCATGCAATTCAGTGAGCTTCTTATCCATGTCGTGCATATGATTGTTCGAGATGAACGTCCCATAGCTAGCTAAAAGAGAACCCACAACCGCATCAGTCGCCAGTTCATCCAAGAGCGGGAAACCCAACTGATCCAAAGCTTGCATGTATCCAATCATTTTGATCACATACGGGCTCAGTGGATCACCTTCCTTCAGCTTACAATCTATCAAGGATCGCCAGACGTTGAACCTTTCAGTCCTAGTCTGCACCTGATACATGCTCTTGAGACCCTCGATCATATCGAAAGCCGCAATGTGTTCGAAATGCTGTTGCAAATCAGGATCCATACAAGCCAGCATGAGGCAGCTGATCTCGTTCAATTCATCAACGAGTTTCTGGTAGGCATTCTTGGTTGTGTCATTAGCATTATCGACAGGTGCCTCTGGAAGTGGATCCTCTAGAACATGTTCCTTTTTTATTGTGCTTGAGAACAATTCTTAGATTTCTATACCAGGTGCTAAAGTTTGTTCCATTCAGTTTATCCTTTTCCAGAATTGATTTCAATGCAAATTTTTGAGCAGGTGGTGCCATTGATCTACAACAGAAAATATGCAATCACTAAGTAATGTGTTTATGTCGAGTAATTCAAGCCTTAAAAATGAACTACTCCCACTGAAGTCAGCATCCCTCCGCAAACTTTCAGTGATTCAGGACCCATCTAGCATGAGCGACTAGTGAGCTTTAGCATCACTGCTAGCCAACTTGCTTATTCGGTAAGCAACTCCTTGCTAATCGTATCTCTATATGACTCCTGTCGGTCAGGTAGGTATCTTATACCCAGGCTCCCAACCTTCTTTGCCACCAGGCCCAAAACCGTTTTGATAGCCTTGTTAAGTTAACCTGATGCAGTGCATGTTCATGTCCGACACGAACCCTCCAGTTCAAGGACACCTAGTAGCACCTCAATTTTATGAGCCCACCACTAGACGTACTTGACGTGCGAAGGTGCAACATCTGGAATGGCAATGTGCTTGATATTAATGAGGGATCTTTCGACCATACTAACATGAATAGAAACAAGAAGCAATATCAATCACATATAAACATAAATATGTGAAATAGTATGGCTCCTTCATGGACATACTTCTAGGTCGGCTCCAACTCCGATGATCAGGGCGGAACTCCACCTTGTTCGTCTCGCCAGGACGCCAAAGCCTCGAACTTGATCTCTGTCATCCAACTACTACAACTAGTAATGAATTTACTCAGAATCACAAGTCGACACGCATGTCGTTATACAATATAATGACGACACTTTGGCTCCTGCCGGCAGACAATCATGACACACATGTCATGTTAAATCACACATATGCATCACATACATATGAGCCATACTATTCACATCAAACCTGCAAAACAAACTTATGCATAGAATTGCATTTTAACGGTTTGTGTGATCGTGTACGAAATACAAAGCGGTACGCACATGGCGATCCCGATTTGGATTTACGTTTCAGGGTTAACTCCGATGGCGGATACCGACGCGTAGGGGTAGGTTGTGTAACGACATCATTGATTCCGATTGACAGAAAACATAGCCTCAATCTATCCCAATGTGCAGTTGATCTCATCAACCGTTCACATAGCTGATCTCATGAACGACGAGGATCTCATCTGCCGCCTCCTCATATCAAATATGCATCCGATCTGAATCCAAATCCTATAACAGAGGCTCTGATACCATGGTTGGGTTCTACCTTAGGTGCATCGCATGCAAAATAATTTTTTTCCTACGTAGAACATCCAAGAACATGCTACGGAGATGGATCACAGTTCGTTACCACTAGACGCGCAGTGCCATGCAACGGAAGTAGAGTTGGGGCAGCGCATTTGTGTGTTCTGTCTCCTCCTCGTTCGATCTGCCTTGAACAACCGGTCCGATCTCCCTCGAACAGCCGGTCACCGGGTCCCACATACAGGTTTGCCGAAGCGGCGCAAGTGCACCGCCTCTAACGGTATCCACGCATGCAGGAGGAACACCGTGCGACGGACTGATAGGTCCGATCACATAGTCGGCAGTGGCGAGTGGAGGTGGCTAGTTGCAACACATGCAAATCCCTAATGACGGCGCCGAAGCGATCAACCGGATGGGTGTGCCGCACCTCCACTATATATAGGCATTCGGCGCGGGATCAACTCTTAGGCCTCGCACGGATCCTAAAGCCCACGTGTTCCTTCCCTTAAGCGCGCGACCCTTTAGGTTCTCGTCCACTTGGTCGCGAGTCAGATCACATCCAACTCGACCGGTTGGTAGCGGCCTCTAGCAAGATGTGCCGACTCCAAGTGTCTGATGACGCTGGTTAGGCGAACCTGTACTTCACACTTCTATTCCCTTTGCCCCACGATATATGTTGTCGTGCACAAGGCGACATGGTCATCCTTATTGATGCACGACCTCTTTCTCGTTCTGGTGAATCCGACCAACACTTCAGATTATCTCATAATCCTCATCGCATGGCCATGCTTATCTAGGTCTGATCACCCAAGGGGCTCAGAGTATATCTCATTTGATCGGAGGCGCAAATCCCATCTTACTCGACCATGTCTCGTAGCAATGGTCTGGACAAGCCAGAAACCCACCTTTGTAACTAACCAGTCACGGAGTAGCGTTTGGTCGGCCCAAAGCAAGTCTGTCACCATCCCGAGTACATACGCCAGCTCAGGTCTTAGGACATAGAACGCATGTTGTACTAGAGACTCACAGATGACCTATCGCCATGTCTCATAGTTGGGTATGTCCAACTCAGACCTTATCTCGACTCGGATTCGACTGTGTCGAATCCGACCAGACCTTTCTGAGTCCATATTATCCGGCTAGCATCCAATGCTATATGGTCAGTGAGACCGAACCATCCACCATGTCATATGCTAGTCTGATGAGTTGTGTGTCCACACAACCCTTTCAACTAGGGACCATTTAGGATAGTTATCATACAATGCATAGTCTCACAAACAAGTCACGTACTTGTTAATACACATCACTGATAATGTCCAAGGACTATCTTTATTCATAAACACATAGGAAATATCATCATACATGATTGCCTCTAGGACATATCTCCAACAGTCCTTAAGTGGCTTGTACACATTGATCTTGACCCACACATGGTAAAAATTACTCGTGAAATCATGAGATTGTATCTCATCAAACAGATGCTCTCCAACCTTCGATAACAAAGTTGTGATCAGGTGAGCATAACCATTAGGAATGTCGTGGATGTATCCATATATCTAGGGTATGTAGCTTGGCAGTCGAGGGTTTGCTCATGCCGTCATAAGGATCGAGAAGAACAATTTCCCCCCTGAAGTGACATGAACCCTCTTGCATCACATGTTCCCAATCACCTAGGCGGAAAAATGGCAAGGTATACATATTGTCCTACAAAGGCCAAAACTTCATGTTCTACATCAGACCAACGATGCTATCATGTTCTTGAAAAAACAGAATTGGTTGTACGGCTTGTCCATGCGAACCCGTGCCAACACCATCCATCTAGTTGCCTCGGGCGGTGCCTCCTTATCATTAAAGACAACATCATCCAGATCCTCATCGTGAAGCCCTAGCTCCGCCATCATCTTTACTACCTCGAACGCTAAATCGGACGTGCCATCAACAACCATCTTGTAACCCTAACCCAACCCTAACCCATGAAAAGAAAACGAGTGTTGTGAGAGGTACCCTAAACCTCCGTTCACCCCAGGGAAGAAGACCAAGGCGGTCGGTGATGCAAGATCATCGCGTGATCGGCCTGAGTCAGCTATCTGGAGATATCAGAGGTAGAGAAGATGATAAACTCGACGACGACGGCAATATCCCCGAGAGAAACCAAAACCCTAGCTTGAGGGGACAAGTAGCTGTCTGTATGTGTAAACGACGCTAAAGGCGTTGAATTTAGGGTCTGAGGCACTCCAGTAGTGCATCTAATTAGCGCTTTCATGCGCTGAATGTTGCGGCCAACGCTCAGGCACGTCTTAGTTGGGCCGGCCCACTACCACTTGCATTTTTTTGGGATGAACTTCCATGGAAAAACTTGTCTTGTGGATAAGCATTCTGAGGTGGACATTCGGACATGATCGACACTCATCTGCAATGAAGCAGCTGGCCGGCCGTGGATGAAAGGTATCTATAATAATATAACCAAACCTATGACACAAAACGTGCATCGAGTGTTAACGGGTGTCAAAATTGAAAAAAGTTACCGCCGATTAATCGATCGGTATAGTTTACTCGCCAGATGAAGAGTGCCTCGGAAAGAAAAATACTCACTAGATGGCGATGATGATTTGATCTAGATAGCCTCGGTTAAGTCGACCAAGCAATTGATTACTGTTGGAAATGTACGATGTATGCCCGTTGCATTCAGCGGCTGTATATGTTACTCGAACATTAGTAAAATCGCATGGCGTAGTCGGATCACTAGTAGAAAATGGCCCATTTGTCCCGGTTTCAAAGGCCCATTAGCCCCGGTTCTGGAACCAAGAGTAAAGGGTCGGGACTAAAACCCAAAACCTTTGGTCCCGGTTCGCTTACGAACCGTGTCAGAAAGGGCTCCACATGGCCGCTGCGGGGAGCCCAGACAGGAGGACCTTTAGTCCCGGTTGGTAACACCAACCGGGACCAAAAGGCATCGACGCGTCAGCATCTGGCAGGAGCTGGGGTTTTCGTTTTTTTGAAAGGGGGTGGGGTGGGGTTTAGGGGGTTTTGGAGGGTTAATTTAGGGGTTTCATATGGTGTTAGCTACTAATAGAGAGAAGTGTCCTCTCTTTCTCCGTGCTTGATCGACACTAGCTACTATAGAGAGAACTCGACATGCTAGCTAGTAAGAAAATGAAGGAACCATTAAGTACACAAGATCGTCATGAACATATACAGAGAGAAGTGATCGACATCTCTTTCTCCAAGAGATTGGTCGAACAACAAGTTTTCGTATATCTATCCGACGCTACTAGCTACATATATACAATATAAGATCTCTTACAATTCCTAAGATCCAATCACAAATCCACATAGTATTCTCCGTGTTTAGGTATGACGTGGTCAAGAAAGAATCCCGCCAATTCCTCTTGAATTGCTCGTATGCGATCATGTGGTAGGAGTTCATCTCGCATCTGCCAGATCTAATTTAAAGAAGGGGGCCAATACATTCATATATATGAATAAAAATCAACACAATTGATGGTAGTATATAAAATAAAATTTTGAATATTATTTACGTACTTCAAATTGTTTGTGAGAGAAGCCCCGCTCACAGGTCGAGTGGCGAATGAACTCGCATACGTAGTTTCCACATAAAACAGTCCCTTCTTTCTGGTACAAGCACTTTACGAGAATAGAGTTCAATCAAGCTGATAAGCAAGTATGGTAATGATATATTGATGAAAATTTGAATCAATTAGAGATGCGTGGAACTAGCTAGTACTACTTACTTGGGGGGGGGGGTGCATAAATCACAACTCTTTGTTTAGACCGGGAACCTTTCGGGTGAACTTCTTCCAAACCCTGCCAGGCAAAGAAAATGATTACTTGATATCAGGAAATTAACGAAACTTGCGTGCCGATATGGTCCCGGTATTGACTAAACTTACTTCTTAAGAATTGCAGTCATGTCCGCATAATTCTCGGGATCTTTACGTCTCGAGTCTAAGATAGTTACTAATGCCCCGTCAAGCTTAATGGATAGCAGAATAAAGTTGTAACTGCGCACGCATATATAACTCATCAATTACATTACTTAACCTCGAGTAAGCGAAACCGAGTATACAGAGAACACAACAACACTCACTTGAAGTTGTAAAGAAAGAGTATTTTCCTTTTGTTTTGATGTGTAATGAACGACTTTAGCAAGTTCTCCTCAGTCTGTTTGGTTTCATTTCGTACCGTCCATTCATTTACGATATCTGGGCTAATGAACCCAATGTCAAAGATTCCTGCTTTTTTGCATTCGATGTTCTTCAATCTGCATAATATAGTGAGGATAATTATACATACATGCAATGAACAAGCTGAGCTAGAGACTTAACTATAGAAGTAATACTTATAGACAATAGGCAGTCATGAGTTGTTTGTCGAGGGGCAGTTGATTGTATAACTGAAATAACTCCACAAATTCAATAGGCATCACACTGAGTCCAATGAATTCGTGCTATGGTTTCACTCTAACATACATAGTGTCTCTCCCAGACTCCCTACAGGTTTTCATGTACCAGTCATGTAATTTGTACATCATCGTTGTCAGAGGAGGATGATTAGGTTTGAAGAGAGGCTTCCTGTTGGGGATATAACCCCACGGTATGACCCGCCCTAAGGGCTCCGGGTTATACCTGATGGCTCGTGCACCGGCCCAAGTGTAAGCCATAGGCTTAGAACCCAGGGCGCTTGGCGGCTCATAGGATGGGCTGGAAGGTGGCCCGAACAGAGAAGACCCGGGTGTGTAAGCCGCCCGGGGGCAACTTGGACAGAGAAGATGGAGGAAGACTCGAATAGGCAATGAGAGTCAGTTACAACTTGTATGACTCGCGGTCTTGACCTCCTATATAAAGGTAGACCTGGGGCGACTTAGAGGCAGGTGATCGAGAACTAGGTCAAGCTTTAGCTCCCTTGTAATTGATACAACAAGCAATACAAGCACAAGCAGGACGTAGACTATTACCTCAACGTGAGGGGCCGAACCTGGGTAAACTCGTGTCCTTCAACCCAATCAACTCCTTTGAGTCCATCACGTTAGCGATGGCCTTGAACCCAAGTCCGTTGACCCGGACATCTGCCGTGACAAAACCACGACAGTTGGCGCCCACCGTGGGGCTTGCGCTTGGTGGTGTTGAGTTTTCAAAGGGCTCTTTTTCGGGTCTCGAGGGATACGTAGTTGGAAGGATGAGAAAGAGTCGCCACGGCCGGCTCTACATTGACGACGCCGGCTGGGGGCTTGACGCTGATTCTGTGGAATATGGATTCCGGGTTCCGTTCGGTGGGATCCACGTTTTCATCAGAAGGGTTGACGGATCTGCGCCCCGGCCGGATATCTGCACCAACACCGTCGAGTCGGCTCGGCGTAAGCGAACCGCCGGTAAAGTGCAACCCGCCTGCGTTAACTCGGGTCGGAAGCACGTCTTCGTGGGCTTCACTCAAGGTATGGGTCTGGAGGTTTCCGGATCGCAGGAAACTCTTGCCTATTCAGAGGATGAATCTTCAAATGGAGAAACAGAGTCGGTTTACCAGCTTCACAACGGCAGCCTCAGGGGCAACGACGAGCTCTGCCCTTAGTCTGATCGCTCTGAGTCGGACAGTCTTGAGTGGCCGGTTCATGCTACCGTGTTCATGGCAGGGTCAGTCCCAGGCATGAGTGGTACCGCCGCGGGAGCCGCAACCTCAGGCGCTAACCTGCCACCGCCGGCTGAAGTTCTTCTGGAACTAATGGACGAGCTCGTAGCCCTAATGGCTACTGAGGTTACACCGGACAACCAAGCAACTCGGAACTTAGGGATCGTAAGAATCAAGGACCGGATGGCGAAAGAGCAACAGAGGATGGCTGAGCTAAAGATCCAGATGGAGCAAGAGGCGGAACAAATCAAGACAAACGCTTTCCATCTCGAGCTAGAGCAACAGTCGACAGCTGCGGTGCATCGGATGAGGCATCAATCCTGCCTGCCAGAACATTATGAGGCAAGGAACCTCTTCAACACGCCAGGTGCGAGGCGCCCAACAGAGGCGCCTGGAAGCCGCTCGGTGGCTCCGCGGGCGACTCATTCGGCCCGACGAAACCCGGCCTCACCAGCGGCTTTTCCAACGCCGGCGGGTCATTATTCTAACCCGGCAGAGAATATGGTGGCGGCAGCCATCCAGCTTGAGACAATTCCTATTCTGGATGAAGCGCCCTTCGCGGAGGATGTGTGAAACGCCATTGGATACCTGCAGACGGCGATGGCCCAGCAGGAGAAGTATACTCACAGCCGGAGCCGTGTTCATTCAACTCCTCTCCCCAGCCGGAGCTTCACCCGGCGCTATGTGTCACCGGCAGGTTACAGCAGTAACCGGCACAGAGAGATTCTGACGGGTCATCATCCAGACGCACAAGCAATCGTAAACCGGGAAAGAAGCCAGCAAGAGGCGGCAGCTCTAGCCACGGCGGCTCACCAAGATCCCGCGCCCTCCGTTTCAATAGGGGTGGGAGTGACCACCAGGGTGGTAGGAGTGCCGTGTTTGTCCCCAGCTCTAAGGAGTGAGCGGTTGCCAAAGGATTACAAAGGACCCCGCAAGGTACCAAATTATACCGCCGATTTACCCCCGGAGGCTTGGGTGGAAAGTTACGAGCTAGCCATGGAGATGTTGGATGTCAGCGAGGCGGTTTATGCCAAGTACTTCATCATGATGCTTGAAGGCCCGGCTCGCACATGGTTAAAGGGATTTCCACCCAATACTATCAATTCATGGGCGGAGCTGAGAGCTAGGTTCATCAAAAACTTTCAAGGAACGTGCAAACAACCTATGACCATCGTGGATCTGGATCACTGTGTTCAGCAAGAGAATGAGCCGGCTCATCATTGGGTTCGCCGGGTCTTAACAGTCATCCACTCATCAGAGCAGATCACGGCGGCTCAGGCAGTGCTGATCTTAGAGAAGAACTGCCACTTTATCCTTTTGAAGCAGAAACTCGACCGACTCAAGCGTACGTGCGATGATACGGGAGAGCTCATGACGGCTCTCACAAAATATGCCGACTCTGACAATACAAAGGATCCGGGTTTCGATGAAGAGAAGGCCAACCAAGGCAAGAAGAATAGTCAGAGGCAAGGCTGGGGCAAATAATGGTAACCAGAGTAAGTGCAAGAATCCCGACGCCGGATCAGAGCTGGTGGCCAATGCAAGCACGGTCAGAATCACCCTAAGGGTAACAGGAGGTTCAGGCCACCTTTTGGCAAGGACATGCCTCCCTTCAATTTGGAAGAGGCGCTTAAGAAGCCTTGTCCGGATCACAGTCAGCCTGATAAGCCGGCGAACCATACATGGGGTGAGTGCCATTTTATGCAAAAACTCAAGAATCACTTTACACAACCCAACAATCAAGATGGTGCCCCGCCAGGCGGCTCAGGACGCGGCGGGTCAGGGGCCGGATTTGGGACCGGCGGCTCAGGATCCGGTCATCCGGGTCAAGGTAATCAAGGAGGACACCAGCATCATTCTGGTAACAACAATCAGCAATAGCGTAATCAGTCTGGTTATCAGAGTAATCCGAAACAGCTCAGTTCCGGCCAGTATCATGTCTTCACGACCAGCCTCAGCAAACGGGACCAGAAGTTGCGCAAGCGGGCGGTCAATGCAGTTAAGTCGGCTCTACCGCAATATTTAAAATGGTCCGAGTATGACATAATGTGGAGCCGGGAGGATCACCCGCCGCGTGTCGATGACCCAGGGCGGCTAGGTTTGGTTGTGGCCCCCCAAGTGGGAGGATATATGGTGAACAAGGTACTGATGGACAGAGGCAGTAGTATCAACATCCTTTACTACGATACCTTTCGGCGGATGAAATTGCTTGATAAGGCTTTAAAGCCCTCATCCACCGTTTTTCATGGGGTGGTGCCAGGCAAGTCAGCGCATCCAGTGGGCAGGATTTCTTTGGAGGTGGCTTTTGGTGATGAGTATAATTACATGGTGGAGTCCTTGTGGTTTGAAGTGGTCGAGATCAAGAGTCCTTACCATGCATTATTTGGACGACCGGCTTATGCTAAGTCCATGGCCAGGCCCTGCTATGTGTACTTACAGCAAAAGATGCCTGGTTTAAATGGTACCATTACTATTCATGGTGACCAAAATATGACTATTGAGTGCGATTAAGGGCATGTGGCTTACGCAGAATCCAGTTGTGCTCAGGAGGAGCTTAAATTTTATAAGGAGAACGTTGACCTGGAGGACATGACCCCACTGAAAAAGCCTACCACGGAGGTTGAGCCGCCCCTCAAGTTTTCAGCGGATGATACTAAGGCGGTAGATTTCACTCCGGGCGACTCATCCAAACAGTTCATCATTGGAGCTCACATGGATCCCAAATAGGAAAGTGTGCTCATCGAATTCATTCATGAGAATCGGGACATCTTCACATGGAAACCTTCTGACATGCCGGGTGTACCAAGAGAGTTCGCTGAGCACAACCTTAATGTGGATCCAAAGTTTAAGCCAATTAAGAAGTTTCTACGACGGTTTAATGAGGAGAGACGCAAGGCCATTGGGGAAGAAGTTGCCCGACTCTTGGCAGCGGGTTTCATTGTTGAGGTTTTTCACCCGGAGTGGTTTGCTAACCCGGTTGATGGGAATATTCCCCATGGTATGACCCAGCCTGGCGACTCACAGGAGACCTGGCCGAAGGCATGACATCTTATTAATGACCAGGCCAGGCAACTCACAGGAGACCCGTTAAAGACATGACATCTTATTTATGACCCGGCAAGCGGATCACAAGATGACCAAGCCCAAGACCCGGCGGGTGAGCCGGCGCCAGGCGGCTCACAAGAGAAGGCCCACAGGAGAAGGCCCACAAGAGAGAAGGATTCCCTTAAAGGAAATAAGACCTGGAGTAGGATTCGTGAGAGACTAGTCCTAATCCTACTCCTAGTAGGACTCTATTTGTAAACCTACCTTCTCCACTTATATAAGGAGGGGTAGAGCACCCCTAGAGGGAGAAGTTCTCAAGAGACACAAGTCTACAAGTTTAAACAACACAAGAGATTAGAGGCACAAGAGATTAGAGATAGCAATTAGTACCCTTGTAACCGAGAGATCTTCATCATCATCAATACCAGACAAGCAGGACGTAGGCTTTTACCTCCATCGGAGGGGCCGAACCTGGGTAAAACTCTATGTCTTCTCGATTCCGATCAACCCCTTCAAGCCGCCACGTAGTTGCATCTCGCCCAGAACCTAAGTCCGTTCACCCGGATATCTGCCGTGATAAATCCACGACAGTTGGCACCCACCGTGGGGCCATGCACTGTGGTTTCTGTTTTTTAAGGGATATCTGTACGGATCAAGAAATTCATGATTAGTCGGATGAAGAAGAGCCTGGATCAATCAAACAGGATCACCCGGCATGATACAACTTTAGGCGAAACTAAAAAAATTCATTGTTCGATTGCGTCGACTGCAACCCGTGTTTTCCTCCGGTTTGACCAACCACCACGTCGAAGACCAAAACAGCTCAAAACTAGCAAAAATCAATCAAAGAAGAGGAGACGGTCATCGAGAAAAGATGAGGACTACCACGCGGACTCGGTTCCACCTTTGCTTACTCTGATTGCATCAATTGACCATCGATCCGGTCTATATACTAGCCGCCGCCCGCGTTTTCCCTCGCGTTGACTCATCATTGCCAGCTCCTGGCCTTACCCACCGCCGCCTCTACCGCCGGGCTCTTGCTCCGGCTCGTCATGGCTGCCAGCTCCCCTCTTGCCGTCTCGCCCCTCCACACCTTCGCGTTGACCACTGAGGCCACGCCCGTGCCGTGAGCCGTCCGTCTTTGCTGCCACCGACCGCAACCTTCCAGCCGCCCGTCCGCTGACTCACTGTGCCGCTGAGTCGGCTGGCTGCTGTCGCAACCCGCCGCCGCCTCTGCTCTGCTCCGCCATCGCCGCGGTTGCCTGCCCTCGAGCCGGTTTCGCTTGAGCCGCCGCCATATTACTCTTGCCTCTGACGCCGCGCCATGGTTGTATCACCACGCGAGCCGTCCTCCGTGCAGGCCAAGATGCCGCTCCAGCCGGCGCCTCACCCAGCCCAACCAGCCGGCGCCTCGCCCTGCCATGGTTCCTCTTTGGCCTTCATGGCCTCGCCCCGCCGCAGCCGCAAGCTGCCACACCGGCCTCATCCCATGACCGAGTCGGGCTCCTCCCACTCGCCCCGACAGCCGTCTCCCCTTGGCCGCTGCCACGCCCCTGTGTGCGGCCTTCGCCTCGCCCCATCCGAGCTCCACCGCGTTGACGCGCCCTATGCCTGCCAGCCAGCATCCGCGGAAGAGATAAAAAAAGGGGCGGCCCGCTGGTTGACATAAAAAAAGGATTTCTTCTATTCACCACGCACCGCCAATCTTCTCAAAACTCAGTGTCAAAACTTTGTTTCACTGATTTAATGCCGCGCGAGATAGGGTCCATTTGCTCGTTTGGTCCATCACTGCACGCCTGCCCACAGTCAAACTTTCAGGGGGTGAGACTTGATATTACCCACGTGGGATCAAGATAGCACTTGCTGGTATCCACGTGAAGGCCGTGGTCTACGAGTACCAACGGCGGACAAAAGTACCAGCGCTCCAGCAGCTACAATGAGTCTCAATAATCGGACGGACGTATACACGCATCATGTGTTGTTCTAATAAATCAGGTGTTATCCAGCCGATTTAGTTTATCTATACATATTATTTTCTTTGAGAACAATTACTTTGCTTGCAATATTTTTTATGCAAGAGAATTATTCACTACGAAGGTGGCGTTATATTGCCTGTTCGTGCCAATCAACGTCGTGGCCGCCTCTCACGGGTGTACCGGCTTACAACACCGTGACGTCTTTACCGGCTTACAACGCCATGGACGTCTCTCGCCATCCTCGCCGGCTTACAACGTTGTGATCGTCTCTTGCCATCTGCGTCGGCTTACAATGTCGTGGCATCTTTTACAACACCGGCTTACAATGCCACGGGTAGTTTCTACGTCTACATCAACATATCGGTGCAGTGCTCGCCTGTACGAGCCGCCCAACGGACGCGCACAAGACGCCACCCACAGTTTGATCTGCATCAACATATCGGTGCAGTGCTCGTCGATATGAGCTGCCTAACGGACAGACGCGCAAGTCGCCGCCATTACCGTTTGGTTCACTTCAACAACCAGCCGGGATGAACCATCGACCGGATCATTGAAGCAATTCATACGGGATCATTTATAACCCGCCACGATCAACCTCAAACTTCCAGTGAAGATTCTCAAGCCTCCTCTTCGAGTCAACTTAATACTCGGGGGCTACAGACATGGCGAGACACATTTGGTCATTTTTAACAAGAACCCCGGGTCTTTGCAAGAGAAAACCCAATCCTGGGGGCTACTGCATTATTGGCAGATGATTAAAAGTTGTCCAAGAGGACGGACCGCCGTGATGCACCATTCAAACATGGGTGCCCGGATCATTGGATCATCATAAAGACACTTGGAGCTTCTGTCGTTTCTTCATACAAGATGGCGGCTTACAAGATTGATGTTGCTCCAGTATGTGACCCACCTGCCTTACCGGTTAATCTCGCCTAGAGACCCTGAGCCAGTTCAAAGAATTGATGGCCAATCTCGATAGAGACCCTCTACCGGCTAAGATTGAGGTGACCCGCTGAACTCTTACTAGTTAATCTCGCCTAGAGACCCTGAGCCGGTTCAAGAAATTGACGACCAATCTCGCCTAGAGACCCTGAGCCGGTTCAAGAAATTGACGGCCAATCTCGCCTAGAGACCCTGAGTCGGTTCAAGAAATTGACGGCCAATCTCGCCTAGAGACCCTGAGCCGGTTCAAGAAATTGATGGCCAATCTCGCCTAGAGACCCTGAGCCGGTTCAAGAAATTGACGACCAATCTCGCCTAGAGACCCTGAGCCGGTTCAAGAAATTGACGGCCAATCTCGCCTAGAGACCCTAAGCCGGTTCAAGAAATTGACGACCAATCTCGCCTAGAGACCCTAAGCCGGTTCAAGAAATTGACGGCCAATCTCGCCTAGAGACCCTGAGCCGGTTCAAGAATTTGACGGCCAATCTCGCCTAGAGACCCTGAGCCGGTTCAAGAAATTGACGGCCAATCTCGATAGAGACCCTGAACTGGTGTGAGTTCAAACATCGAGTCCACCCAGAAGAACCATCATATGAGTTTTCTGAGGAAAAGCAAGACCATCATGCATTACATCACATATTGCATCATACATTGCATTGCATCATACATTGCATCATATTCACATGTCATGCCGGCTTATCAAGCCGGGTCAGAGCAAGGTTATGAAAGAATGAGCAATGTTATAACATCTCCGGGTTGTGCTTTGTCAAAGCCGCCCTTACAACAATACAGAATATATTCTGTCTTGTTCATTTTTGCAGGTTTTATCTCTTAAGATGAGCCGCCGTTAAAGTATTCTGGAAAAGCAAATGGATTTTTAGCCAACATGGCTAGATCTTCATGGTTTATCATAACCAGTAATAAATGATCGGGATTTTTTCAAACCAGCTCGAAGAAATTGTTATATTTCAAGAGCCGTCCTATCAGATATAATGTCGTGTCATCTAATTGGCCGGTTCTCAGATTTCTTTAATTGTTCTCTGTAGTAATCTACAACACTCACGGATTTCTCAAATTTATATTTTCCGGGTTGCAATGCAACCACGAGCAGGAATTTCATGTCAAAGACAAAGGAATTATTCCAGGATATTCATTCCGGGTTATATTACGACCACGATCAAAGATTCATTCAACAAATCATGGTGAGACGTATTATTCTCACATAGTCCCGAGTCACCGCAGGCAGACGACCCGGCACTTGGGGGCTACATTATCCAAGTCCAAGTTTATATCAATTATGCAAGTCCCCAGTCGCTGCAAGCATGCACCACGACACTTGGGGGCTAATGCAAGCCGGTTTTCAAACCATTACATTGTCAGCAAGACCATATTATCTCAAGGAGATGAGCCGGCCCTTCTATATTTTTCTAAAGTCCCAGCCCAGTAATTCTTACTGACCCGACACTTGGGGGCTACAGTATTCAGCTATTCCAACAGATTAAGAGATTCAAATTGAAGACCCGGCACATCACATTCTGATGAGCCGGCCCTTGGGGGCTACACCCACCGAAGCATTATAATATATAAGGCAATTATAAGTCCCAGGTTGCTGCAGGCAGGACAACCCGACACTTGGGGGCTACACAGTCCAAAATGTTATTTGCAAAGCACCAAGTTATCATGGATAATCCCAGAGCTTGGGGGCTACACGTAATATGGACATATCAAAAAATTTGAGGAGAATTTTCAAGATATTAAATATTGAGTTCAGTTGTTAGACCCGGCGTCACCAACACTTATGACCCGGTGTTATCAAAAGATCATAACCCGCCAGAGTTTATATAAGCCGCCCTGCTTCACAACAATGGAAGTCCGGTTCTACATCAGATGGATTTTCATCCCAATATTTATCAAGTCAGCAGGATTCTAGTTATTTAACCCGGAGTCACCAACGATAATGACCCGGCATCATCAATGATTATGACCCGGCGGGGATGACCCGCCAAGAGTATTGGAAGCCGACTCAATGGCATATGGGTGTTCTATTCTCAATATTTTTCAAAAGACATTGACAAGCAAGATGATTATCAAGACGACTCATTCATATGGAGAAAAGACCCGGATTTCTAAGAAGCCATTTTATAAGCCGGCCAAAGGAGCAAGGCGGCCACTTAACATATTTGTTACTCTTATTTCAGGAGCTTACCATGAATAAATTCAAGCTAACCTGGGGGCTAATGACGGGGATATACCCCATGGTATGACCCGACCTGGCGACTCACAGGAGACCTGGCCGAAGGCATGACATCTTATTAATGACCCGGCCAGGCAACTCATAGGAGACCCGTTAAAGACATGACATCTTATTTATGACTCGGCAAGCGGATCACAGGATAACCAAGCCAAGACCCGGCGGGTGAGCCGGCGCCAGGCGGCTCACAAGAGAAGGCCCACAAGAGAAAGCCCACAAGAGAGAAGGATTCCCTTAAAGGAAATAAGACCCGGAGTAGGATTCGTGAGAGACTAGTGCTAATCCTACTCCTAGTAGGACTCTATTTGTAAACCTACCTTCTCCACTTATATAAGGAGGGGTAGAGCACCCCTAGAGGGAGAAGTTCTCAAGAGACAAAGGTCTACAAGTTTAGACAACATAAGAGATTAGAGGCACAAGAGATTAGAGATAGCAATTAGTACCCTTGTAACCGAGAGATCTTCATCATCATCAATACCAGACAAGCAGGACGTAGGCTTTTACCTCCATCGGAGGGGCCGAACCTGGGTAAAACTCCATGTCTTCTCGATTCCGATCAACCCCTTCAAGCCGCCACGTAGTTGCGTCTCGCCCCGAACCTAAGTCCGTTCACCCGGACATCTGCTGTGATAAATCCATGACATCGGTGCTGGTGCTCAAGAAGAACGGCACATGGCGTATGTGTGTGGACTACACGGACCTTAACAAGGCTTGCCCGGCTGAGCCGTTTGCCCTCCCTCGTATTGATCAAATCATTGATGCTACGGCGGGTTGTGAAAGCTTGTGTTTCCTGGACGCTTACTCAGGCTATCATCAGATCAAGATGGCAATTAAAGACCAGGAGAAGACGGCTTTTATTACACCTTTTGGGGCTTTCTGTTATGTATCTATGTCTTTCGGGCTCAAGAGTGCCCAGGCGACTTATCAGCGATGTTTGCAGAACTACCTTCACAGTCAGATCGGCCGCAACGTCCATGCTTATGTAGATGACATTTTGGTCAAATCCAGGAAGAAGGAGACCATTTTGGGCGACTTAAGGGAAACCTTTGATAATCTTCGGGTCTATAAGATGATGCTTAACCTGACTAAATGTGTCTTTGGTGTTCCGGCTGGCAAGCTCCTGGGTTTTCTGGTTTCTGAACGTGGCATTGAGGCTGACCCAGATAAAATCAAGGCTATCACTTCTCTGGCAGAGCCGGCCTGTATTAACGATGTCTAGCGCTTGGCGGGGAGGATCGCCGCGTTGAGCCATTTCATAAGCCGCCTTGGAGAGAAGGATATTCCTTTATATCAGATGATGAAGAAGACGGACAAATTTGTCTGGAGCAAGGCAACGACTGAAGCACTTGAGGTGCTCAAAAAACAGCTAACTCAGCCGTCGGTGCTGGCTGCTCCGACTGAGAAAGAACCGTTACTTCTATATGTGGCGGCTAATAACTGGGTAGTAAGCGCTGCAATTGTGGTCGAGCGCAAGGAATTTGGGAAGGAGTATCCGGTTCAAAGGTCGGTTTAGTATACCAGTGAGGTCCTGACGGAGTCCAAGCAAAGGTATCCGCATTGGCAGAAGCTGGTATATGGGGTATTCATGGCCAGCCACAAATTAAAGCACTATTTTTTAGGGCACCAGATAACCGTGGTTAGTTCTGCTCCGTTGTGGGACATAATCCAGAACAAAGAAGCCACTGGAAGGATTGCTAAGTGGGCATTGGAGTTGGGATCTCTCAATCTAAAATATGTGCCTCGTACGACCATCAAGTCCCAAGCTCTTGTGGATTTTATAAATGATTGGACGGAATTTCAAGCCCCCGAGGAAAAGCCGGATGACACATACTGGACTATACACTTTGACGGATCCAAGCAGTTAGAAGGTTCAAGGGCAGGAGTTGTTTTGACATCTCCCAAAGGTGATAAGTTTTGTTATGTGCCCCGATTGATGTTCCCTTGCACTACCAATGCAGCTGAGTACGAGGCTCTGCTTCATGGTCTTAGAGTGGCCAAGGAGATGCATTTAAGCCGGGTACGTTGTTTGGGTGACTCAGATCTGGTGGCTCAGCAAGTTTCGGGCACTTGGGATTCCAAAGACCCGCGGATGGCGACTTACCGTCAGGCGGTAGATATTATTGCTGGTCACTTCAAAGGATATCAGGTGGATCACATTGATCATCGCAGGAATGAGGCGGATGATGCGCTGTCACGGTTAGGTTCTCAATGAAAGCCGGTGCCGCCCAATGTCTTCCTAGACGTCTTACACCATCCGACCGTTAAGATACCTTCGGAAGAGGATTTGGCTGTTCCTGACCCGGAGGGGGACTTAGTGGCGGCTCTGCATGCTATCCCGGATTGGACTGTGCCCTACCTGGCCTATTTGACTCGGGGCGAGTTACCTGATGATGAAAACCTGGCCAGACAGATCACCCGACTTTCTAAATCCATGTCAATGGTTAATGGTGAGTTGCACAAATGCAGCGTGACTGGAGTTTTTCAACGTCGTGTCTCACCAGAAGAGGGTCAAAAAATCTTGAATGAAATTCATGCTGGAGACTGTGGACACCACGCCGACTCAAAATCTTTAGTGGCCAAAGCCTTCCGGCACGGTTTTTTCTGGTTGACGGCTCACAAAGATGCAGAGGACCTGGTTTGCAAGTGCGACAGCTGTCAAAAGTTCGGCCGACATGCTCATGTTTTGGCTCAAGAATTGAGGATGATACCAATCACTTGGCTGTTTGCGGTCTGGGGGCTTGACATGGTCGTACCGTTCAAGAGGTCCAAGGATAAGAAAATGCACCTCTTGGTGGCGGTTGATAAGTTCACCAAATGGGTAGGGGTGGAGCCGATCAGCAAGTGTGACGCGGCTACAACGGTCTAATTTGTTAAAAAGTTGATTTACCGTTTTGGTTACCCCCACAGCATCCTCACTGATAATGGCACAAATTTGTCGAAGGTGGCTTTGAAAAAGTTCTGCGACGAGGAGCACATCCGGCTTGATGTTTCAGCGGTCGCGCATCCACAGTCCAATGGTCAGGCGGAGCGTGCCAATCAAGAAATTTTAAGGGGCATCAGGCCACGGCTTATGGTTCCTTTGCAACGAACGCCCGGGTGTTGGGTAGAAGAGTTACCTTCCGTCTTATGGAGCATCAGAACCACCCCCAACAGATCTACACGCTATACACCTTTCTTTATGGTGTACGGTGCCAAGGCGGTGTTACCAAGTGATATCCGGCATGACTCGCCACGAGTGACGGCTTATGTTGAGATGGATAATGAGACGGCACGTCAAGATGGGTTGGACGCTTTGGAAGAGGCACGAGATCTAGCGGCTGCCCGGTCGGTGATTTATCAACAAGACCTGCGCCGCTATCATAGCCGCGGGTCAAGACCCGGGCGTTCTAGGAGGGTGACTTAGTGCTCCGGCTGATTCAAGACCAGACAGATATGCATAAGTTATCTTCCCCTTGGGAAGGCCTTTCGTGGTCAGCAGAAATCTCAACAATGGGTCGTACTATCTCATTGATATCCGGGACGACTCAGAAATGGCGGGTCAGGAGACCCGCCGGGCATGGAATATAGCGCATCTCCGGCCTTATTACACTTAAAGGTGTCGAGACTCACCATTGTACACTATCATTGTACATATCATATTTATATATAAAGTAGCATCCCTGCAAGACGGGGCCCCTGCTGTTTCACACATCTTCGCTCATACAAGAAAGAGTTCACAAACATTCCAGTTGATATATCAACTGCGACTGTTGAGGGTGGCTTCTTACCTCCGGGTATCGCTTCTAACACCTTATCGACCGGCTTTATGCCATCTCCGGCTAACACGATTAGCCGCGGTTGAGGGTGGCTTCTTACCTACGGGTATCGCTTCTAACACCTTATTGACCGGCGTTTACGCCATATTGCTGAAGGGGGCTTCTTACCGACGGGTATCGCTTCTAACACCCTATCGGCCGACTTTATGCCATCTTCTGGCTGACACGATTAGCCATGGTTGTAGGGGGTTTCTTACCGACGGGTATCTAACACCCTATCAACCGACGTCGCGCCATATTGCTGAGGGTGGCTTCTTGCCTTCGGGTATCGCTTCTAACACCTTATCGACCAGATTTATGCTATCTCCGGCTAACACGATTAGCCATGGTTGTCAAAGGGGGCTTCCCACCTCCGGGTGTAGCTTATAACACCCTATCAATCGGCGTTTACGCCATACTGCTAAGGGTGGCTTCTTACCTTCGGGTATCGCTTCTAACACCTTATCGGCCGGCTTTATGCCATCTCCTGCTAACACGATTAGCCATGGTTGTTCAAGGGGGCTTCCCACCTACGGGTGTAGCTTATCTAACCCTATCAACCGGCGTTCACGCCATATTGCTGAAGGTGGCTTCTTACCTACGGGTATCGCTTCTAATACCTTATCATCCGGCTTTATGCCATCTTCGGCTAACATGATTAACCACGGTTATACAGGGGGCTTCCTGCCCTCTGAGTGGGGCTTATTAAAACCTCTCGGCCGATTCTCGATCCAAGCAAAAGTTTCCTATCCACATGCTAGGAAGATATGGCATTTTTAGGTTGCGCTTTTAAGCCGGCCTCCCAAAGGTGTACAAGTGTGCTTACGTATACAAGGACATAAGCTACGAAGAATCGGAAAAGGCATAGAACAGGGAAGGACAAGGAAGATGGCAGATTTAAAGCCGGACTTTTTCATATAAGCACGATGGCACATGTTCAGCAAGAGCAAAAGTTATGGCTAGTATGTTACAAATGCCCTCTCTAGAGCCCAAAATATCGATCAAGTATTGCGACACCATACGGCAGGTCACGGCGAGCCGGCTATTACAAAATTTCTATACGTGATTAGCTGGCTGGCGGGTCATCCTGCTCCGGTTCTTCGGTTGCCTTGATCTGGAGATTGTCCAAGTCCCAGTTGCAGTCAGTTAGAGCTGCAAAACTTCCTTCTTCAAAGAAAGGGAATGGGTCAAGGTCAAAGGCAAAGAGGTTCTTATTGCGGGCGGGGGTCAAGTCTTTACACTCATAAAGCGGGCCACGAATCCTCTTTTGGTCGGCACCGTAAGCCGCCTGATAAGTTGCCAAGTCAACCTCTTCTGCTAAGATGGAGGCCAGAGTCCTGGAGTCCTTCATACAACGGGTGTAATCAGCTTCCGTGAATTCAGAGCCGTCATCCTTCTTAGAGGGAAACCCATTCATCATGTCAGCCGGAGTAAGTTCCGGAGCGAAAGCCAAAGCCCGGCTCATGCCTACAACTGCCCCTTGCCGGGCGGCTAATTTCTTCAGTTCGGCGATTTGCTTCGGCATAGTTGAAAAAAGTTCCAAAACCCCTTTGAGAGTTGAAGGGATCTTATCTTTGTACTGCACGGCTTTGATGGTGAACATTGCACCGCAGTAGAGTTGCTCCGTCAGAGTATAGACGACTTTCAGAGGTAGCAGACTATCAGAAGCTAGTTGGCGGCTCCTGGGACCTGTGTAAGACGGAGGTTTCATGATAAGTCGCCAGCACAAGCGTTTAAATGCCAGTTTAGTGAAAGTGGTCTAAAACTCACCAAAGAGGGTGGCTGTCATTTTGGCAATGTGGCGTTTTAAAGATTGAAGCTCATTAGATACGATCATCAGCCGCTGATCAGCATCATCCGCCCGCTTAGTCAAAGTAGTCTTCTCAGACCCGGCAGACTCCTTGAAAGCCGTGAAGTCGGTCTTGATTTTAACCAACTCCTCGGACAAGAGCCGGCATTTTTCATCTGCAGTGTTCCGGGCAGCTTGTTGAGTAGCCAAACCGGCTTTTAAGTCGGCCAATTGTGACCCGGCTTCAGTTAAAGTTTCCTGTGACATATCAAAGCATAGAATAAACGGGCAAGTCTCAAACAGATTGCAAGCAATATGCATGAGCCTTGGGGGCTAATGTCTATTTTCAGAGGTTCCACATGAAAAGTCCCGACTCAACCTTTGGAAAGATTAAGCCGGCCCTTGGGGGCTATAAACTGGATTTTCTAAGGAGGATTACGAAAAGTCCCGACTCAACCTTTGGAAAGATTAAGCCGGCCCTTGGGGGCTATAAACTAGCTAGAGCTCCAGATCCCGGCTTGTGGATAGCCGGTTCATATAGATAGCATGAAGGTCCTCGGCTGTCATCTTCTCCAGAGCAGAGGGTCCAAACTCCAATTTCCTTGAAGCTTCAGACAGTTCTTTATGCTTGGTCAGCACGTGAGCCGGGGGAGAGTGAAAGCCAGTGCCAGTAACCACAACGTCCGGAGCGGTGGTGTCCTTGGCCACTTGGACATGGCTCGGCGGCCTGGAAGGGTCCCTTGGCAGGCTCTCTGGGGTGACATCGTCAGCCGGCTCCTGAGATGTTGCGGGGGGATCCACAGCCGGCCGCGACTCATCCGGCTGGACATGCTCCGGCTCTGGGGCAGCAGGGCCAGGGGAGGATTTGTTGGTCTTTCGGCGCTTGGCTTGAGCCCTGAAAAGCACGAAAGTCAGAACCCAAAGGTTACAGCCACTGAGAGAACTGAACGCAAGATTAGAGGAATTACTTACAACGAATTAATCTTGGGAGGCGGCAGGGCAGTTGCCAAGAGTCACGAGAGGACAGTGACCTCTGAGAGATAATTCAGAAGAGATAAGACAATGTTGAGATTGCAAAGGTTAAGTTAAATCAAGCAGAGATGCATACCTCTGCGGGGCGCTTCTTCACAACCGAAGAATTCGGTAATCCAGACATAAGACCGGTAGAGCCGGCACTCTGGGTCTGACGACGTTCGGCCTGTCGTTGCTTCTTCAAAAGAAATTGGGGATCCAGATAAGCAACAGGATGAGAAATAGGAACTTTTCCAATAACCCTCCGTGGGTTCCGGGGGACAAAATATTCTGAGCCGGAAGAAACATAGATTACCTCAGGGGCGTTGGCGCGGCTTGTCTCTGCATTATCCTGTGAGTCAAGCAGGTGTTAGTAAAATGAACAAGTTCGCAGAAAATAGCCAAGATTTTACCTTTGAACCGGACGACTGGGCGATTCAAACCATTCCTCTTGTGGGGCGGGCTTCTTGGGCTTCTTAACGGGGGCCTTCTTCTTGGTCTTCAAAGGAGGGACATACTCCTTCTTCTAAAAATCAGAATCAGCCTGGAAAAGTAATCTGGTTAACGGCAATGAAATTGGCAAAATATGAGTGAACCAAGAGAAAAAGGGTGTGAAGAGTCGCTTTACATCTGCAGCAGGATTAATGGCATTAAAAGGCGCTAGCCCAATAGCGCTGCAAGTTCCGGATGTCTCATGGACAAGACTCCGGATAATAGTAGTGATGTCGTCTTCTATTAAGGTGGACCTGCTGAAGCATAACGAACTATCATACTTGCCTTGGTATTCGCACATGAGGCGGCTTCTATGGCTTAAAGGCATAATCCGCCAAGAAACCCAGCAGTGGATCAAGTCCAGTCCGGTTAAACCATTGGCCATGAGGGCTCTGATCTTGGCGTGAGCCGGCTCGTACCTTGTGCGCTCAGAAGCCGACAGTCGGCCAGGAAGTTCAGAAGTTGTCTTGAGCCGGGAGGGATGATAACTCGGCAGTGGACGCTCACCCTCTGGAGAAGTATCCTTGCAATAGAACCAGGTCTTATTCTAGTCTTTCGGATGACTTGGCATCTGCATAGCTGGAAAGGTAATATCCCTGCGCCTATGGATAGAAATTCCACCCAGCTCTAGACTCGGGCTGGCTTTCACCTGGTTTGCCGGTTCGCGTAGAAGAACTCTCGGAACAAGCCCACATACGGCTTGATTTGCAAATAAACCTCACAGAGCACTTGAAAGTTGCATATGTTTCATACGGAGTTGGGGGCAAGGTCTTGAGGATGGAGGTTGTAGAAGTGAAGGACGTCACGAAAGAACCTTGAGCCGGGGGGCACGAACCCACGTTCAATATGATTAGAAAAAACAACCACCTCGCCTTCCTGTGGAATGGGCCTCAATTCATCACCTGGGACCCGTCAATGGATGACCTCTTTGGAAGGAAGAGTGCCCACATGTACGGAATCCATCAGGTACTCCTCCGTAATGCAAGACCCGACCCAGTTGTAGGAACTGGATGCGCGAGACATTGCGGCGGTTTAAGACTGTGCAAATCAAACACAGCGAGTCAAGAAAAGGCAAGTATCTACGGGCGACTTATGAGCTTAAGATTCTATAGATGAGGCACCATGATCCGGCTGATGAGAGCCGGAATGGCATGGCGGGTCGACATAGCAAGAAGACGGAGTAAAATTCAGCTAAGTCCTAAAAACAGGTTTCGCAAAGTGCCGCTATGATCATGGATCTACAAAATCAGGGAAATACTTCTATTTTCAGACCTAAGAATGAACTGGCGAAACAAGGAAAACCTAAAATGACGAACGGAGCCACGATGGATCTACATAGTACTGAGGACCGCCCATTACATAGCGGCGCGGTGAGGATGAGCTATCGTTCAAAGTTCATGCGCAAGACGTGGCCGGTATTGATGGAGCCCGAATTTCAAAACAGCGGCGGCGAAGCTTCCGCAAAAAACCTTACCGGAGCCATTGCAGATCTAAGGGGAGAAGAGTTTACCAGCGTTGACGCGATGAATACGGAAGGCACTATGGTTCGCAACAGGTTGATGCAGCGGCTCTGTCAATGGCGAAACGGAGACGGCGCCGGAGCCAGAGGCGATAGAAACATCAGCGTCGGGAGGAAGAAGATGATAGAGCGAGTGGGAAGAGAAAATGCCGCCCGGGGCGGTCCTATTTGAAAGGAAAAATGGAACAGGCGCGAGAATCCAGGCGATAGAAACCATCCGACCGAGGCGGACGCCTCGATTTTTGGGATGGCCATTTAATAAAGGGATTTGGTGTATACATCGGCGGATCTTTTTTTTGCAGGGTTGACATGACGTCACGACGGGTCATTTCCAACCGACTCGCCAAGGAAGCAAGAAGAAAGGATGAAGTGAGCAAGCTCAAATCAACCTGGGCCCTAATGTTGGGGATATAACCCCATAGTATAATCTGCCCTAAGGGCTCCGGGTTATACCTGACGGCTCGTGCACCAGCCCAAGTGTAAGCCGTAGGCTTAGAGCCCAGGGCGTTTGGCGGCTCATAGGATGGGCCGGAAGGTGGCCCGGACAGAGAAGACCCGGGTGTGTAAGCCGCTTGGGGGCAACTTGGACAGAGAAGATGGAGGAAGACTCGGATAGGCAATGAGAGTCGGTTACAACTTGTATGAGTCGTGGTCTTGACCTCGTATATAAAGGTAGACCCGGGGCGACTTAGAGGCAGGTGATCGAGAACTAGGTCAAGCTTTAGCTCCCTTGTAATCGATACAACAAGCATTACAAGCACAAGCAGGACGTAGGCTATTACCTCGACGTGAGGGGCCAAACCTGGGTAAACTCGTGTCCTTCAACCCAATCAACCCCTTTGAGTCCATCACATTAGCGATGGCCTCGAACCCAAGTCTGTTGACCCAGACATCTGTCGTGACAAAACCACAACACTTCCCGTGCACGTATTTATATTCTTCTTTTGTTACCTCAGCCGTTTCAAAAATTACATCATCCCCCAAGTAATCACCATGTTTAGTACCAGGCAGTATCACCGGATGATTAGCAATATCGCTAGACACCTTGAGCGGGGAGCACGATTGCTTCTGCTGTTTGCCGAGCTGGGGAATTGTTTTCCCACTTCTTCGTTCTTTGACTCTTGTAGCACTAGAATTACTTCCCGACCACTGCGCTTCATTATATGTCTTTCCAATACAATGTTCATAGTTTGATGGCAGAGGAGGCGGTGATGGTCGCTTCAGGGCATCCAGAGTGCACTTCAATTTCACCGGATCTACCGTTTCCTTCGGAGGTGGATGTTTCCGTGCAAAATGGGCTTTCACTTCGGCTTTACTAATTTCATCATTTTCTTCGTCAGTCCTCTCGTATGGTAACTTTGGAACGGGATTGAGGCTTGGACCAAATTTGAATTTCTTCCTGCCTATTGTACTGCTAGCCACCGGAGCGGCGACAACATCTCTCTTCCGTCATGGAGGAGGCGGAGTGGCCTAACACGTCGGAGGAGGAGCCTGAGTGTCCTGACGAGCCGGAGGAGGCGGAGTGGCCTCACGGGCCGGAGGAGGCGGACTGCTCCGACGTGCCGGAGTAGGCGGAGTGCCCTCACGCGCCGGAGGAGCCGTACAAGGGAGGTGGAGTGCCCTGATCAGTCGCCGCAGGAGGAGGAGGAGGAGGCGGAGTGCCCTGACTCGCCGGAGGAGGAGGAGGTGGAGGTGTCTAGTTTGGAAGCCTGATGTACTCCTTCCGCCATAGACATGTACTCCTCACAGTATGAACCAGCTGATTCTTCCCTTCACATGTAGGATGGTTAAGCTTGAGCTCCTCAAATCCCTCCATTACTTCATCCACCGTCACAACATCATAGCCATGTAGAATCGGAAGGCAGTGAAAAGTTGCGTTAGGTTGAGGAGGTGCAATAGAGCCTACAACCGCCTTTAAAGTGAGGTTCCGGAATTTCGTCATAAGCTCGCAATGTTGAGCCTCCGTGATAGTATCCACGGGCATGTCGCTCAGCTCCGCTTTCCTCTTTCTCTGCCGGCTTCTGTAACTGCCTGCGTCAAGAAACCCAACCTTCCACGAAATGGAGCCTGGTGTGCCTCGTGTTCGTCCAGGGTGCTCAGGATTCCTGAGGGCCTAGGTCAGCTCGTACTTCTCTCTGTCGGGAATGAACGTCCCTTCCTGCGCTGCGGTGATATACTTCTGAAGCTTCTTGACGGGTATTGCAAGTTGCTTGTCCGTCCAACAACACTTCCCTGTTTCAGGGTCCAAAGTTCCCCCAACCCCGAAGAACGAAGTCCTTGAACGGTCTGGCCAGTTCAATGTCTGTGGTTCTACCCCTTTAGCAATCAAGTCATTCTCAGCTTTGTTCCACAACAGCCGGGCTTTGAGGTAGCCACCTGACCCCGTGTGATGGTGATACTGCTTCTTTGCAGCATTGTTCTTGTTTGTCTCTAACATTTTCTTACTCTTCCGATGTCTTGTAGGCCACAAATGCGAGCCAATAATCTCTTATCTTCTCAAATCGACCGATGAATTTTGGAGTCTTCCCTTTGTTGACAAACTTTGATTTCAACTCATTCTTCCACTTCCTGAATAGATCTCCCATCTTCTTAAGAGCACACGCCTTGACCAGTGGCTCTATAACTGGCTTATTAGGATCCTCCTCTCGCGGTAGGGTGAAATTTGCCTTCAACGAGGTCCAAAGATCATCTTTCTGTCTATCGGTGACATAAGAAATTGCAGGGTCGTTGTCCTTTGGCTTATTCCATTGGTTTATGCTGATCGGGATGTTGTCCCTAACAATAGCTCCGCACTGAGCAGCAAATGCGTCCTTGGTCCGCTTTGGTTCAATCGGTAGGCCATTGTCCGCGAGTGCTGTGATCGTGAATCTTTCTTCCTTGCCCAACCTTCTCTTCGGGCCTCGTCTCGTTACCGAAGTTTGGCTCGATCCGAAGGGTTATAAAAGAAGAAAGAAGAGTTAATATATGTACATACCAAAACAATTAATGCATCAATTAGCTAGTCAGTAAATGCTTAATTAATATATATACCTCGCCGGACTTTGCAACAGCTCCCTCCTCCGTTCGGTTAACGGAGCCGTCACCATGGTCTCCTTCTTCCTCCCGCATTTGGTGACCGGAGCCATCATGATCATGTCCTTCCTCCTCCATTGTTCGATCACCGGAGCAGTAATCCTCTCCTTCAAGACCATCGATGTCGTTGAGAAATGACAAGACATCACATCCGCCTTGGATTATGTCCCCCAACAACTATTCTGGTTCCAAGTCTCTTTGATCCATAGTTTCTGCAAATATTAAAACATGACAATTAATATACAAACATGAGAGATGGATATATTAGTGGCAAACATAGATCTAGCTAGCTAATCACAACAAGGAATCATGAGAGATGGCCTCGACGCTTCGACGGTTTGGGGTGGCCTCGACAACGCTTCTAGGTTTTGGGGTTGCCTCGACGCTTCTAGGGTTTAGTCGGGCGAGAGGGGGTTGATCGACGTCCCCCGTCATATTGAAGAGTTATTGGAATTTTCTATGAACAAAAAAAATACTACCTATCACATGACATGTTTGGCGACCGGACCGGACCGCCTCTCTCATGAATGTTCGACGTGCGGACCGCCTATCTCATGAAATGTCAAACAAGGGATTCTCTTAACCTTTAAGGGATTTAAAAAAATTGCGCCATTCTAGATGTGCAGAAAATAGTCCATATTTTCCTGATCTCATCTACCCTTCTATATGTCATGTTGTCTAGTGTCAGAGGATTCAAGAAAACCATGGCTTCATCATTAGCCGAAAGTAACAGGCGCATAATGCTACGAAGCTCTCCAAAATTATTTTGGAACGGAGTCCCGGATAGGATAATTAGCTCTTCGGTACAAAGTTCAACAAGAGTCTTCTGAATATTGCTATTTGGAAGGCCTTTGCTGAAATCCGTACTAAAAGAGAATTACTCTATCCGGAACTCCGTTCCAAAACAACTTTGAAGAGCTTCGTAGCATCATACGTCTGTTACATCCGGCTAATGATGAAGCCATGGATTTCTTCAATACTTTGGCAGACAACGTGACATATAGAAGAATATATATACATGAGATCAGAAAAAAAATTGGATCAACTTGTGCACATCCATAATGGGGGCATTCTTGATAAATCTATGTTACCGGAGTTTTCTATATGAACAAAAAAAATCCACATGACATGTCCGACGTCCCGCCTCATGTCAAAATTATCCGGGAGGGGTAGACGACAACGATGCTCACCCCTCATGTCATGTCCGACGTCCCCCCTCATGTCAAAGTTATCGGGGAGGGGGTACATGACAACGACTCTCACCCCTTGTTGGGGATATACCCCGTGGTATGACCCGTCCTGGCGACTCACAGGAGACCCGGTAAAGACATGACATTTTATTGATGATCCGGCAAGCGGGTCGCAGGACGAACATGCCCAAGACCCGACGTGTGAGCCGGCACCAGGCGGTTCACAAGAGAAGGCCTAAAGGAGAAATGATTTCCTTACAAGAGAAACAAGACCCAGAATAGGATTCTAAAGAGACTAGTCCTAATCCTACTCCTAGTAGGACTCTATTTGTAAACCTACCCTCTCCACTTATATAAGGAGGGGTAGAGCACCCCTAGAAAGACAAGTTGACAAGTCCACAAGTTTTTAGACGTCTCAATAGACAGGTCTAGGTAGACAAGAGATTAGAGACTCTTGTGATTAGAGGTAGCAAAACATCACCCTTGTAACCGAGAGATCTCCTTCATCATCAATACCAGACAAGCAGGACGTAGGCTTTTACCTCCATAGGAGGGGCCGAACCTGGGTAAACTCTGCGTCTCTCGATTCCGATCAACCCCTTCAAGACGCCACATACTTGCGTTTTTGCCCCGAACCTAAGTCCGTTCATCCGGATATCTGTCGTGATAAATCCACGACAGTTGGCGCCCATCGTGGGGCATCGCACGATGGAATTGTGTTCTTGGAGAGAGTCTCACAGGGATCAAAAAGCTCGTGATTGACTAGATGGAGAAGAGCCGGTTCAAAAGGATCTACATCATGCTCAAATTCATCAGCCAAGGATTAAAAAGATTATATATAGACTGGATGGCAGCGTGAAGATACATGAAGATCGGCAACAGCAACAAACAACAATTAAGCCGACGCTACTGCATAATGATGGTCGCCTGAACATTGAGGTATTTATAAACCGGTCAATGCATGATCAACAAAGTTTGAGGAAGAAAGATGATGCACAAGCCGCTGTCAGCACATGCAGCCATGGTGTACGTGGCCGACATATACATACAACCGCCTCGTCGGACGGAAGCTAGAAACGCCAACCTAGGGATCGAACTAAGGCTAGCTACCACCACGACCATATGAAATTCCACCATATTTTACTGAAGCTGGACGAGTCGGACAAAAAAAATAGAAACCACCATGAACTCGGTCTCCTCCGCGATGGATCGCTTCCGTCGTGGCTCGTCTCCGCCTCGGTCTTACATGTTGACCTCGCCCCGAGCCGGGCCTCCGCAGCGGACGGAGCCGTCGCCATGGCCTTGCCTACGAGCGCCCGGCGCCATGCAGTGGCTGCTCGGCGCCAGCCGCCACGCCGGCTGACCGAGGCCTTGTTCAGGCCGGCTACGGCTGGTCGCGGCCCTCTCTCCCACCTCTGGTCGGTGGAGTCCAAGCTCCGGCTCACCGTGGTCATCTGCCGCAGCCTCATCTCGCCGGAGCATGCCCTGAGCCGCCACTGTGAGCCGTCTTCGCTGGAATAGACTTCGAGCCTTTGCCTCGCTGCTGCACCCGCTGGCCCCGCTCTCACCGGCTCAGCGCGCCGGCCGTTCACTGCTACGCCTCGTCGCTGCCGCATCTCGCGCGCGCCATCGCCTCGCCGTGCTCCGCCTCTGTCGTGGCTGCACCAACCATCGCCGCCTCCGCCTCTCCCGTGCTGAGCCGGTTCTCCAACACCTCCAAAGCCGCCAAGACACGTGCTTCCACCTCTAGCCATCGCCTCAACCCACGCTGCTGTGAGCCGCCTGGCGCAACCCTCGCGTCGAGCCGCCATCGGGCTCACTTCCACCTCTGCTGCGACCTGGCCTGGCCATGAGCCGCTGCACCCGCGGCCGGTTTCACCGCGCCCTTGAGTCGCCGCGTGCTGCCGTGTTATCCGGCCCCATGAGCCGCCGTCGCGGATGACCGCACCCCTCGCCGCTGCGCTTCGCCGGCTGCTGCTATGCCGCTGCACCCGCCAGCCGCCGTCCGCCGACTCGTTGTGCCGCCGAGCCGGCCGGCTGCTGTCGCAACCCGCCGCCGCCTCTACTCCGCCCCACTTCACTCTGCCATCGTTCGCCACTCGGTCCGCGGCTCTGCTTCAACCCGCGTGCCGCCTCAACTCATCGTCGTTGAGCCGCCTTCTCGGACCTACCGCGTTGGCATGCCACCTGCAAGCCACTCCGCCATCAGCAAGCCACTATTCCACCAACGCCTCTCCAACGTCATAGTTTCGCCTTCACCTGGAGCTGCTAAGGCCGTGACCGACAGCCAATTTACTCTGCAGCAGCAGCACCATGGAGTTGCCACCGTCCAACCCGCCGTTATCGTGGGTTTGTGACTCCGTGTCACCAAGCCACCACGCCGGGCCACCTGTGCTACTTTCAAGCCGTGGAACATCCGACAAACGTAGCTGCTGCTACTCCATGTTATCACATCGTGAGTCATCCAACAACCAACCGGTGCCCCTAAGGAAGCAACCTGAGAGGACATGATCCGGCCGCTGTTGTGGCCCCACATCGCTCGCCGAGCCAGCCCTCTGTTGTGGCTACGCTATCTTCCAGCAGCTTTACCTGGCCTCACCGGCTCCGCCGTGCTACGCCCTGCCTTCACCTCGCCTTTGCAAGCGCTGGCCCCGCCTCACTCCCGGCCGGCGACTCCATACATGCGGATGAGCCGCCCGCCGGCTTAGCGCACCCACCACCCGCTGCCTCGCCGCACCCGCCAGTTGCCCGTTTTCTATCCGCCTTCGGCCCCCGCCAGTCTGCCCCGCCTCTCCGCTACTGCGCCGTGCGCCAAACCATGTTTCGCTCGCTAGCGCGCGATGAGTCGGCCTTCACTGGAGCCGCCGCAACCGCCGCGTTCGCCGAGTCACCTTCACTATTTTCCACTTCGCCCCGCCATACCATGAGCCGCCACCGCCTTGAGCCGCACCTTGCGCCGCTGCTATAGGCCGGCACCTCCGACTGGTGGCCTACCTCACATGGACGCATAACGGGCCAGAACATCAGTCGAGCGAAATCATAGTTATAAGCAAAGGGATAAGAAAAGCAGCCCACGAAGGTTAAAAAAAGAGATGTGGTCAGCTCAAAATTCGTCAAAGTACACACATCAATTATTGCGAGTATCTTCGACTCATCCGTGGTGGTCGTCATCAATCCCACAACAAATAAATTCCGACAAAAACTCTAGGTGATATTCATCCAATCTATTTTTCCAGTACATATTACTTGTCCGAGGACAATTACTTTGCCCTATTTTTATGCAGGACAATTATTCAAGTGACATTATACCGTGGAGATGGAGCGCACGCCAGCATCTTTCTGTACTGGTATTCGTCTACCGGCGCGTCACCCACCGGATGCGCGTAAACCGTTGTCCTCATGGTCCAGACTACATCAACACGCCAGGGAAACGCTTGCTTGTTCGTCCGTCCAACGGATGTGCGTGAGCCGCCCAATGGACGCGGCAAGCCGCCATACCCGCGGTATAGTTTTCACCAATAAACGCCGTGGACGTCTTTCGCCATCCGCGTCGGTTACAATGTCGTGGCCATATCTCGCCGTTCGCGGCGGCTTACAATGCCGTGGCCGCCTTTCGCCATCCGCGCCGGCTTACAACGTCGTGGCCGTCTCTCGCCGTCTGCGCCGGCTTACAACGCCGTGGCCATCTTTCGCCATCCACGCCGGTTTACAACGTCGTGGCGTCTTTCATAAACAGCACCGGCTTACAATGACGCGGTTGGTTTCTACATCTACATCAACATGCCAGTGGTTGCATACACCAGTACAAGCCGTCCAACGGACGTTTCTGAATCGCCGCCCACAGTATGATCTACATCAACATATCGGTGCAGTGCTCGCCTATACGAGCTGCCCAATGGACGAGCGCAAGACGCCGTCCACAGTTTGATCTACATTAACATATCGGTGCAATGCTCGCCTATATGAGCCGCCCAACGGACAGTCGCACGAGTCGCCGCCATTACAGTTTGGTTCACTTCAACAACCAGCCAAGACGAACCATCGACCGGATTATTGAAACAAATCATATGGGATCATCGATAGCCCGCCACGTCCAACCTCAGCTTTTAGTGGGGATTCTCAAGCCGCCCCTTCGAGTCAACTTAAGACTCGGGGGCTATAGATATGGCGAGACATATTTGGTCATTTTTCAAGAGAACCCTGGTTCTTTGCAAGAGAAAACCCAATCCTTGGGGCTATTACATTATTGGCGGAAGAATTAAAAAGTTGCCCAAGAGGACGAGCCGTCGAGATATACCGTTCAAACACGGGTGCCCAGATTCACTGGATCATCATAAAGTCACTTAGAGGCTTCTGCCGTTTTCTTCATGACAAGATGGCGACTTACAAGATGTTGCAAAAAGTTGACTCCGTCAACATGATCATCCAGGGGGCTTCCCACCCATCGGGTGTAGCTTATCACACCCTATCGGTCGGCTCTCAAGCCAAATAGTTGACTCCGTCAACATGATCGTCCAGGGGGCTTCCCATCCACCTGGTGTAGCTTATCACACCCTATCAGTCCGCCCTTAAGCCAAACAGTTGACTCCGTCAACAAAGGTCACTTGGGGGCTTCCAACCCACCGGGTTTAGCTTACACACCCTCTTGATCGGCTCTTAAACCAAACAGGGTTAAACCTGCCTGTAAGCTGATGTTGCTCCGCTAGGTGACCCACCGAACTCTTACCAGTTAATCTCGTCTAGAGACCCTGAGCCGGCTCAAAGAAATTGACGGCCAATCTCCATAGAGACCCTGTACTGGTTAAGGTTAAAATGACGGTTCTTGTCACGTGAGGGCCGGCTTACGGAAAGCAAGGATAAACTCTCCCATCTACTGCCGACTCTCCGCTATGTGGCCCGTTCGTACTATTAGACAGTTAATCCTTCAAGGACCCTGCACTGTTCAAGGTTAAAACGACGGATTTATGTCACGTGAGAGGCAGTTTATGGGCTATCAGGGTGCTCATGCCTTGTCATGTCTCTTCTGGGACATCACACTTCCTTGTAGTTAATCTCGCTTAGAGACCCTGAGCCGTTCAAAGAAATTGACGATCAATCTCGATAGAGACCCTGTACTGCTAAGGAGTTTTAAGTGGTGAGTCAGCCTAGTAGAACCGGCACATGAGTTGTTCAATTGTTTTCAAAAAACAAATCAGGAAAGATATAGCATCTCCAGGTTGTGCTTTTTAATCCACCCTTACAACAATTCAGAATATATTCTGTCTTGTTTGTTTTTGCAGGTCTTATCTCTTAAGATGAGCCGCCGTTAAGTATAATGAAAAACTTCTGCAAAGAGCAAATGGATCTTTAATAGCCAACTTGGCTGGATCTTCATGGTTTATCATAACCAGTACTAAATGATTGGGTTTTCAAGCCAACTCGGAGAATTTACTATTTTTCAAGAGCCGCCCCGTCAGATATAATGTCGTGTCATCTAATTGACCAGTTCTCGGATTTCTTCAAATGTGCTCTGTAGTAATCTACAACACTCATGGATTTCTCCAACATATATTTGTCGGGTTGCACCGCAACCACGAGCAGGGATTTCATGTCAAAGACAAAGGAATTATTGCAGGATATTCATTCCGGGTTATATTATAACCACGGTCAAGGATTCATTCAACAAATTGTGGCGAGTCATATTATTCTTACATTGTCCCAAGTCACCGCAGGCAGACGACCCAGCACTTGGGGGCTACACTATTCAAGTCCAGTTTATATCAAATATGCAAGTCCCATGTCACTGCAAGCACGCACCACGACACTTGGGAGCTAATGCAAGCTGGTTTTCAATCATTACATTGTTAGCAAGAACATATTATCTCAAGGAGATGAGCCGGCCTTTCTATATTTTTCTAAGTCTCAGCCTAGTAATTTTTACTGACCCGGGACTTGGGGGCTACACCGCTCAGGTCAAACTTTTTAAAGTCCCAAGTCGCTGCAGACATGCAACCTGACACTTGGGGGCTACAGTACTCAACTGTTTAAACAGATTATATGGTTCAAATTGAAGACCCGGCCCATCACATAATGATGAGCCGGCCCTTGGGGGCTACACCTGCTGAAGTTTCATAAGGTATAAGATAATTGTAAGTCCCAGGTTGCTGCAGGCAGGACAACCCGACACTTGCGGGCTACACAATAGAAATATTATTGCAAAGCACCAAGTTATCATGGATAATCTCAGAGCTTGGGGGCTATAGGTAATATGGACATATCAAAAACTTTGAGGAGAATTTTCAAGATGTTAATTATGGAGTTTAGTTGTTAGACCTGGCGTCACCAAGGATAATGACCCAACATCATCAATGATTATGACCCGGCGGAGATGACCCGCCAAGAGTATTGGAAGCCGACTCAATGGCATATGGGTGTTCTATTCTCAATATTTTTCAAAGGACATTGACAAGCAAGATGATTATCAAGATGACTCATTCATATGCATAAAAGACCCAGATTTCCAAGGAGCCATTTTATAAGCCGGCCAAAGGAGCAAGCCGGCCACTTAACATATTTGTTACTCTTATTTCAGGAGCTTAGCATGAATAAATTCAAGCTAACCTGGGGGCTAATGTTGGGGATATACCCCATGGTATGACCCGGCCTGGCGACACATAGGAAATCTAGTAAAGACATGACGTTTTATTGGTGATCCGGCAGGCGGTTTGCAGGACGACCAGGCCCAAGACCCGGCGTGTGAGCCGGCGCCAGGCGGTTCACAAGAGAAGGCCTAAAGGAGAAAGGATTTCCTTACAAGAGAAACAAGACCCGGAATAGGATTCTAAAGAGACTAGTCCTAATCTTACTCCTAGTAGGACCCTATTTGTAAACCTACCCTCTCCACTTATATAAGGAGGGGTAGAGCACCCCTAGAAAGACAAGTTGACAAGTCCACAAGTTTTTTGATGTCTCAATAGACAGGTCTAGATAGACAAGAGATTAGAGACTCTCGTGATTAGAGGTAGCAAAACAGCACCCTTGTAACCGAGAGATCTCCTTCATCATCAATACCAGACAAGCAGGACGTAGGCTTTTACCTTCATAGGAGGGGCTGAACCTGGGTAAACTTTGCGTCTCTCGATTCCGATCAACCCCTTCAAGCCACTACATAGTTGCGTTTTTGCCCCGAACCTAAGTCCGTTCGCCCAGATATCTGCTGTGATAAATCCACGACACCCCTCATGTCATGTCCGACGTCCCCCCTCATGCCCGATGACGTCCGGACCGCCTCTCTCATGAATGTCTGACATCCGGACCGCTTATCTAAAAAACCTAATTTTTTTCTCTTCCATCTCATCTCATCTCCATAAAACATCTATCTATCACATTGAGTTATTACATTTCATCCATCTATCTATTCATCTAAAAAACAGAGCACATCTAAAAAAACATCTCATGCATCTCATCTCCACAAAACATCTTATACATCTCATCTTAAAAAACAGAGCACGTCTAAAAAAACATAGCACATTTCATACATCTCATTTCATCTCATCATGCAACAAAAATCCATCTGTCTATTCATCTAATGGTCACCGGCGACCATGGCCACGGCCATGGTAACCCTATCTAACCACAAAATTGTGGCTGTGGGCCATGGTGCCGCCGCGCTCGAGCATCCACGGGCACGACAAGGGGGCGAACAGAGAGGCGTTGACGGCGACGTTGGGGTCAGCGACGACAAGGTGGGGTGGGGGGAGGAGCGGCGATGACTCATCGTGGGAGTGACGGGGTCGAGGAGGGGGTGGGGGGAGGAGCGCCGACGATGGCATTGGGGTCGGAGACAATAGGAGCGGTGTCGGGCTCGGGGAGGGGGGACGAGTGGATACGATGACAATGTCCTTCGGTAGCCTGGCAGCATCGTGCGTGGGTTCGGCGTCGCGGGAATGGAGAGGAAGATTGGTGGGGAGGCTGCGAGCGCTTATATACCCCATGATTTAGTCCCAGTTGGTGGCACCTACCGGGACCAATGCCCCCCTTTGGTCCCGGTTGGTGCCACCAACGGGACCAATGGTCAGTTTTTAGCAGCCCAAGCGGCGGGAAACAGGGACCTTTGGTCCCGGTTGGAGCCACCAACCGGGACTATAGGTCTCTCCTTCCCGCAGCCACAACTTTAGTCCCGCCTCGCTAGTCAAGAGGGGAAAGTAGTTGTTTATAAGCGCAGCTGCCACTTCACTCTCGAGCTCCTCTCTAATGCACACAATACATGCCCATCTGACGCCCCTGTTGGGCCTGCTAGCACTACGGGCCTGCATCTTGGCCCATTTCTAGGGTTTCTACTCGTATGTAGGCCGTGGTGCCTAGTAGCCGGGTCTTTTTTATTTTTCTCGCATGTATTATGTTTTTAAAAAATTATTTATTTTTTGAATATGTTATTTTTTAGTTATATAATTTTAGTCGCATAAATTTTATATGATTTTAGTTGCATAAGCTTTATTTCTTATTGATTCTTTTTAGTTGATTCCTTTTGATATTAGAATTTTATAAAAGCTTTTTAGTTTCTATTAAAGCTTGTAACAAAATATACTTTATGGAAATTCTTTTTGCTATTATTGTTTTGAGCAAAAAATACTTTGATAATTTTAGTTGCATAAATTTTATATAATTTTAATTTCAAAAATACTAGAGGTTTATAAAAGCTTTTTAGTTGATTCCTTTTGCTATTATAGTTTTATAAAAGCTTTTCATTGATTCTTTTTGCTATTGAAGAATATTATAGTTTTGTTTTAGTTGATCATAACAGAATATTTTAATTGATTGTTTTTAGTTCATTCTTTTTTCTATTAGAGTTTCTCAAAAGTTTTCTAGTTCATTCTTTTTGCTATTAGTTCATTCTTTGAGCTAAATGACCCTGAAATTGAAAAACACTACAAGTGAACTCTGAAAAGGTTGAAAGTTGGCATGATATCATCATTTCACCCACATAGTAGGTGCTAAAAAGTTGAGAGGGTTACGACAAAAACAAGATGCACTTCGTGTGCAAAATGGACAATCTCTTTCGAAGTATCACGGTTTCGGACGAAAACTCATCTATTAAAAAGGGATTTCATTTTTTTGAACTTATTTGAACTCCAGACTTTTTGTGTGTTAAAAATGCACCATTAAAAGCCACATCATCAATTTTCAACCCTTTCTAACTTCATTTGGTATTTTTCATGCATTTACTGATTTTTTTTGAGCTAAATAACCCTAAAATTGAAAAGCACTACAAATGAACTCTGAAAAGGTTGAAAGTTGGCATGGTATCATCATTTCACCCACATAGCATGTTCTAAATATTTGAGAGGGTTCGGGCAAAAATTGGATGCACTTCACGTGCAATATGGACAATCTCTTTCGAAGTATCAGGGTTTCGGACGAAAACTCATCTGTTACAAAGGGATTTCATTTTTTGAACTTATTGAACTCCAGAATTTTTTTGTGTTCAAGACGCACCATTGAAAGCTGCATCATCAATTTTCAACCCTTTCTGACTTCATTTGGTATTTTCATGCATTTACTGATTTTTTTGAGCTAAATGACCTTGAAATTGAAAAGCACTACAAATGAACTCTGAAAAGGTCGAAACTTGGCATGGTATCATCATTTCACAAAAATAGAATGTTATAAAAAGTTGAGAGGGTTACGACAAAACCTAGATGCACTTCCTGTACAAAACAGACAATCTCTTTCAAAGCATTAGGGTTTCGGACGAAAACTCATCTATTACAAAGGTATTTCATGTTTTTGAACTTATTCGAACTTGAGACTTTTTGTGTGTTCAAAATGAACCATTCAAAGCCACATCATCAATTTTTAACCATTTTCACATGTAACTGCAGTGATATTCAAGATCAAAGGCATCATCATAATAGTTGTGGAGAGAAAGTCTTCACTTTTTCTTCGCTTGTGTCCTTTGCTTATTGCGCCGTAACCATCGATAATCTTCATCATTTAACAGGGTGCTTGGGCCAGCCTTGACTTTGAAGGGAGGAATTTCATGAAACTTTTCATAATCTTCAGACATGTGTGTCTTGCCCTCCAATCCCACGATGTCTCTTTTTCCTGAAAGAACCATGTGGCATTTTGGCTCATCGTATGATGTACTCGCTTCCTTATCTTCTCTTTTTCTCGGTTTGGTAGACATGTCCTTCACATAGAAAACCTGCGCCACATCATTGGCTAGCACCAATGGTTTGTCTGTGTACCCAAGATTGTTTAGATCCACTGTTGTCATTCTGTATTGTGGGTCTACCTGTACCCTGCCCCTGAGAGATTGACCCATTTGCACTGAAACAAAGGGACCTTAAAATCATGTCCATAGTCAAGTTCCCATATGTCTACTATGTAACCATAATATGTGTCATTTCCCCTCTTGGTTGCTGCATCAAAGCGGACACCGTTGTTTTGGTTGGTGCTCTTTTATCTTGGGAGATCATGTAAAATCTATTCCCATTTATCTCGTACCATTTGTAAGTCAATACAGTCGAAGATGGTCCCCTGGCCAACGAGTACAGCTCATTAGAAACAGTGTTGTCACGCAAGAGACGTGTTTGCAACCAACTGCCGAAAGTCCTGATGTGTTCACATGTAATCCAATCGTCACATTGTTGTGGGTGTTTGGAGCGCAGAATATTCTTGTGTTCATCGACATACGGGGTCACCAAGGTAGAATTCTATAGAACAGTGTAGTGTTCTTGAGACCAAGAATGTCCGTCCCTACATATTATTGAGTCCGCTCCTAGCGTGACTTTTCCAGTCAGTCTCCCCTCATATCGCGATTAAGGGAGACCAATCTTCTTCTGGCCTGGATTGAAGTCAACACAAAAATCAATGACATCCTCTGTTTGATGGCCCATTGAGATGCTTCCTTCTAGCCTAGCGCGGTTACGAACATATTTCTTTAAGACTCCCATGAACCTCTCAAAGGGGAACATATTGTGTAGAAATACATGGCCTAGAACGATAATCTCGTCGACTGGATGAACTAGGGCGTGCGTCAACATATTGAAGAAGGATGGTGGGAACACCAGCTCGAAACTAACAAGACATTGTACCAAATCACTCCTTAACCTTGGCAGGATTTCTGGATCGATCACCTTCTGAGAGATTGGATTGAGGAATGCACATAGCTTCACAATGGCTAATCGAACATTTTCTGGTATTAGCCCCCTCAATGCAACCGGAAGCAGTTGCATCGTAATCACATGACAGTCATGAGACTTTAGGTTCTAGAACTTTTTCTCTGCCATATTTATTATTCCCTTTATATTCCACGAGAAGACAGACGAGACCTTCATACTGACCAGGCATTCGAAGAAGATCCCCTTCTCTTCTTTGGTAAGAGCATAGCTGGCATGACCCTGTAACTCCTTTGGATCCATGTCGTCTTCTCCGTGCATACATTGCTGTTCCTCCCGTGCCTCCATTGAATCTTTTGTCTTCCCATACACTCCCAAGAAGACTAGCAGGTTCACGCAAAGATTCTTCGTCACGTGCATCATGCCGATTGCAGAGCGAACCTCTAGGTCTTTCCAATAGGGTAGGTCCAAAAATATAGATTTCTTCTTCCACATGGGTGCGTGTCCCTCAGCGTCATTCGGAACAGATAGTCCGCCGGGACCCTTTCCAAAGATTACTTTTAAATCATTGACCATATCAAGTATGTGATCACCAGTATGGAAGGCGGGCTTCTTCCAGTGATCTGCCTCATCTTTAAAATGCTTTCCTTTATTTCGACATTGATGGTTGGTCGGAAGAAATCGACGATCCCCAGGTACACATTCTTCTTGCATTTGTCCAAATATATACTGTCAGTGTCATTTAAACAGTGTGTGCATGCGTGGTATCCCTT
This sequence comes from Hordeum marinum, assembly GCA_022496015.1. Taxonomy (NCBI): domain Eukaryota; kingdom Viridiplantae; phylum Streptophyta; class Magnoliopsida; order Poales; family Poaceae; genus Hordeum; species Hordeum marinum. The sequence continues at coordinate 437,364,855 of CM039677.1, forward strand.
GTTTGTCTATCCTGAAAGGTTACCGAGAGCAGGCGAATCGTTGATGGTTACAAACAGCAACGCATGTAGGTCAAATTCCTCCTGTTCGTTCTTATCCCACACACGTACACCTCTTCCATTCCATAGCTGTAAAAGTTCATCAACTAATGGCCTTAGATATACATCAATGTCATTGTTGGGTTGCTTAGGGCCTTTTATGAGCATTGGCATCATAAGGAACTTTTGCTTCATGCACAACCAAGGAGGAAGGTTATACATACATAGAGTCACATGCCATGTGCTATGCTTGCTGCTTTGATCCCCAAATGGATTAACATCATCTGCACTTAAACCAAACCAGACGCTCCTTGGGTCACCTGTAAAGTCGCTCCACTTTCTCTCGATTTTTCTCCACTGCGACCCGCCAGCGGGAGCTCTCAACTTCCCGTCTTTCTTATGGTCCTCTTTGTGCCATCGCATCAACTTGGCATGCTCTTTGTTTCTAAACAAACGTTTCAACTGTGGTATTATAGGAGCATACCACATCACCTTTGTAGTAACCCTCTTCCTGGGGCGCTCGCCGTCAACATCACCAGGGTCATCTCGTCTGATCTTATACCGCAATGCACCACATACCAAGCATGCGTTCAAATCCTCGTATGCACCACGGTAGAGGATGTAGTCATTAGGGCATGAATGTATCTTCTGCACCTCCAATCCTAGAGGGCATACAACCTTCTTTGTTGTGTACGTACTGTCGGGCAATTCGTTATCCTTTGGAAGCTTCTTCTTCAATATTTTCAGTAGCTTCTCAAATCCTTTGTCAGGTACACCATTCTCTGCCTTCCACTGCAGCAATTCCAGTATGGTACCGAGCTTTGTGTTGCCATCTTCGCAATTGGGGTACAACCCTTTTTTGTGATCCTCTAGCATGCGATCAAACTTCAACTTCTCCTTTTCACTTTCGCATTATCTTTTTGCATCAACAATGACCCGGCGAAGATCATCATCGGGCACATCGTCTGGTTCCTCTTGATCTTCATCTTCCCCCGTTGTAGCATCACCGTATTCAGGAGGCACATAGTTGTCATAATCCTCTTTTTCTTCGTTGTCTTCCATCATAACCCATCTTTCTCCGTGCTTGGTCCAAACATTATAGTGTGGCATAAAATCCTTATCAAGCACGTGGAAGTGAAGGGTTTTAGAGTTGGAGAAAGCCTTCGTATTCTCACAGACAGTACCTGGACAATGAATAAAACCATTCTGCTTGTTTGCCTCAACCGCTTCGAGAAAATTATGCAGGCCCTTAATATACTAGGATGTGCGTCGGTCACCGTACATCCTTTGCCGGTTCATCTGCGTGCGTTATATAATAAAGTGTATTAAAAACCATTACAACATATCATGAATAGAGAAATGACCAAATTAATAGAAATTCATCATCACATTAAAGCCAAAGTACAATAGTGACCAAAATAAATACATACAGTTCATACATAGTTCTCATTATTGAACAACATATAGCTCTCTAGAGCATCTAATTAAAACAGACAGCGAAACTATGTAAAAAATTTAAATGCAACAACAAATGCGACCATAACCGCTACTAAGGTACCAATTGATCCAACAGCATAATGATACCAAGCCTTAGTATGAATGGCATATTTTCTAATCTTTCTAATCTTCAAGAGCATTGCATCCATCTTGGTCTTGTGATCGTCGTCGACATCGGTAACATGCAAGTCCAACTTCATCTTCTCCTCTTCAACTCTTTGTAATTTTTCTTTCAAGTTATTGTTTTCTTTTTCAACTAAATTTAACTTCTCGACAAGAGTTGCTATGTGGGTTGGAATTTCCGTTTCAACTACCTCCGCCTAGATTAAAAAATCTATGTCACGTTGGTCGGCATAATTGTCATAAACACTACATAAAACAAATAGTTATAAAAGATAATATATACCACATCCGAATCATAGATAGGACGAGGGCCGACGGAGGCAGATACGAAAACCATCACACCATATAATAACAAACAATAATAAAAGTAAGAAAGTTACACAAGTATCTATCTAAATCATACAAGTAAAAACTTTTTCTTTTTAGAAAGAAGATAAGAAGAAGAGGCTAACCACGATGGTGCCGGCACCGAGATGGGCGTGGGCGATCGATGGCGGTGAGGACGGGGACGGGACAGGACAGACCGCCAAACCTAGACAAATCTTGAGGAAAATGGAGCTTGGACAAGGAGCTTTGAGAGGAGAAAGCTTAAGTGTGGCTTGGGCATTTTATAAAACACCTCATGTGCATAGGAGGTGAGTTAGAGCACCACAAAGCTCTCCCCTTGTCGGCTAGAAAAACAAAACAATGCGGAGTGCTCTGCTCGCTGGCGAGGGGGTATATATATGCATCTCATTGGTCCCGATTCGTGGCTGGAACCGGGACTAAATGACCCCCTTTGGTCCCGGTTCCATCCACGAACCGGCCTTTGGTCCCGGTTCCAGCCACAAACCGGGACCAATGGTTGTGGGCCAGGAGCGAGGCACATTGGTCCCGGTTCCTGTCTGGAACCGGGACCAAAGGGTCCAGACGAACTGGGACCAATGCCCCACGTGGCCCAGCCGGACCCCTGGCCTCACGAACTGGGACCGTTGCCCCCATTGGTCCCGGTTCGTGACTGAACCGGGACTAATGGGCTGGCCTGGCCTGAACCAAAGCCCTGTTTTCTACTAGTGATGCCACATCCGGTGAAAAAGAAATATGTTACGATGACTAAACATTCAACCTATTAGTTAGTCGTCGTCCAAATCGATTGAAGATAACTCATTTTGTCGTCTTCCAGCGGTTGCATTTAGTACAACACATTACGTGATGCAAACATATGTGTTTTCTTGCGATTTTCCTCAAGAGATTCCACACACATACACAAGCAATATACCGTACAACCCAATCATGGATCAAGAACTGCACAACCACTTGCACGAAAATAACAAAACTGCCAGGCACGCAGGAGGGTACGTACGTATTAGAACGAGGCCTAGTCTCGATCTCAATTGGCATGTCGACCAGTCCCTATTTTGTCTCCCTCCAACTTGTCGCCATTAACTTACACACGTCCTGATGATCGTGTAATCCTCGCGACACTAGTGCAGAACAGGCCCATAGTCCCGGGCCGGATGGACCTTTAGTACCGGTTCCCCAACCAGTACTAACGGGTCGGGACTAAAGGTCCAGACCTTTAGTACCGGTTGGACCACGGACCGGTACTAAAGGCCCTCCACGTGGCTGCCTGCGTGGACTGGTGGTGGAAGACCTTTAGTACCGGTTGGTGATACTTGTTGTGGAACGTCGCATGGGAAACAAAAAATTTCCTACGCACACGGAGACCTATCCATGGTGATGAGCATCTATGAGAGGGAGAGTGGATCTACGTACCCTTGTAGATTGCTAAGTGGGAAGCGTTGAGAAACGCGGTTGGTATAGTCGTACTTCTTCGCGATCCAAATCGCCGAGCGTCCCGCGATCTAATCACGAACCGTCCCGCGAACCAATCACGAACCGTCCCATGATCTCGTCACGATCTATCCCACGATTCGATCATGAACGTCTCGTGGCCTTGATCACGATCCTTCCGATCTAGTACCGAACGGACGGCACCTCCGCGTTCAGCACACGTGCAGCTTGATGACGATCTCCACCGTCTTGATCCAGCAAGAGGAGGCGGAGAGTAGGAAGAGTTCACCGGCAGCGTGACGGCGCTCCGGCGATGGTGGTTGAGCTATTCCGACAGGGCTTCGCCTAAGCACTGCAAAAAAACCGATCTAGAGGAGAAGCTATGCACTAGAGGAACGGGTGGCACGTGGCTGAAAATCTTGTACCAAAACCCTAAAATCCTCTAGTATATATAGGAGGAGAGGAGGAGGAGGCTTACCTACCAAAAAGGCAGCCCTTGGGTCAGCGAAACCAAGGAGGGAGGAGTCCTCCTCCTCCTCCACTCCTAGTAGGATTATGACTCCTTCCTTATTTGGTCCTTTTTTTGCCTTTTTCCACCTTTTTCCTTTTGGTATTTTCTTTCCAGCCTCATGGGCTTTGTGTAGGACTTCCACCAGCCCACTAAGGGATGGTATTAATCCTCCTACAGCCCATAAAGCCTCTTGGGTCGAAATACCCCTCCCGGTGGTCTCCCGGTACACTACCGGCACTCCCGGTACACTACCGATGAGCCCGGAACTTTTCTGGCGACCAAACTGGGACTTCCTATATATGAATCTTTACCTCCGGACCATTACGGAGCTCATCGTGATGTCCGGGATATCATCCGGGACTCCGAACAACCTTCGGTCACCACCATACATAACTCTACACTACCGAAACGTCACCGAACCTTAGGTGTGCAGACCCTGCGGGCTCGAGAACTATGTGGACATGACCGAGACACCTCTACGGCCAATAACCAATGGTGGGACCTAGACGTCCACATTGGTTCCTACATATTCTACGAAGATCTTCATCGGTCAAACCTCTATGTCAAGGATTCAATCAATCCCGTATAACGTTCCCTTTGTTCTTCGGTATGTTACTTGCCCGAGATTCGATCGTCGTATCTCCATACCTAGTTCAACCTCGTTACCGGCAAGTCTCTTTACTCGTTCTGTAATGCAAGATCCCGTGGATAACATGTTAGTCACATTGCTTGCAAGGCTTTTTGTGATGTTGCATTACCGAGTGGGCCCTGAGATACCTCTCCGTCACACGGAGTAACAAATCCCAGTCTTGATCCATGCCAACTCAACACACACCTTCGGAGATACCTGTAGTGCACCTTTATAGTCACCCAGTTACGTTGCGACGTTTGATACACACAAAGCATCACTCCGGTGTTAGTGAGTTGCATGATCTCATGGTCATAGGAACATATACTTGACATGCGGAAAATAGCAGCAATAAACTGACACGATCATATGCTACGTTCGTAATTTGGGTCTTGTCCATCACATCATTCTCCCAATGATGTGATCCCGTTATCAAATGACATCTCATGTCCATGGCTAGGAAACCTTAACCATCCTTTGATCAACGAGCTAGTCTATTAGAGGCATACTAGGGACATGGTTTTGTCTATGTATCCACACATGCATTTAAGTCTCCGATCAATACAATTATAGCATGGATAATAAATGATTATCAGAACAAGGAAATATGATAATAACTAATTTATTATTGCCTCTAGGGCATATTTCCAACAATACCAACCGGTACTAAGTCTTCTGTTTTTTTTTGTTTTAGCTTTTAATTGGGTTTTAATGTTCCTCTCTATTTTTTGTGTTTTCCATTCATTTCAAATTTATTTTACGGTGCTACATACTGTAACCAGTACACAAGTTCATGCATATATATATGCAATATAATATACAATATCTCATACACGGTATATATATATATACAAATGGAATTACACATCCATATAAATTCGGGACTTATAATTAACTTAAGGCCCAAAACCCGGCCGGGACTAGCTACCTAGTGCTCCGGATGAAATCTTAGTTCTCTACTAATGATTTGCTGGCATTATTGAGGCGGCGGTAAGGAATAGTGCTCTTCGTTTACATCAATGACATGTTGAAGAAGAAATGCCGCAAATTCCTCTTGAAGTGCTACGAAGCGTTTCTCGTGTGAGAGCATCGACAACATCTGCCAAAGCTGGAGTTGTCTTTCACGTGCTTCTTTGCGACGTATACGGCCTTCAGTCTGGATGCAAATGTTCTCGCAGAGGAAATATCCACATAAATTTGTCCCCTGTGGCTGCTTCGCGCACTTTGCAAAAGAATAGAATTGAATAAGATAATTGATAATCGAGCATGATAATGGTATAGAAAATAGAATTAATGAGATGCGCGGACCTAGTAGTACTACTTAATTACCTGCATCTTTTTCCACTTCAGCTTCGGTTTCCATTGACGACCGTGATGGTTTTTTTCTATCATCTTTTTCCAAACACTACCCGGCAAAGAAAAAAACGAAAGAATTATTATAATTACTTTTGATATCAGGAAATAATGAAAGAAAGAGAGGTCGATAAAGATTGAAATTATCATTCTATCATAAAATACAAGTCCACGTATGATTGTTCTGGTGTATCTAGTGAGTCGTACACTTGAACAAGTCCATCCACGAGGATAATATATAGGAGGATATAGTGGTCTCTGCACGGAAGTTTATATAATTAAGCAGGCATGCGCATATAACTCATCAACTACACTTGACAGTGAGCTAGTAAGCAAAAATAGAATTTGTAGTATACAAGAGAGTAAACACTCACCCCATGTTTTAAGGAAAATATTATAGTAGATTTGGTATTCATTAGTGCCTCTAGAAAATTTTCCAAGAGATCTTCTGTGTCCTTGGCATAATGTTTTACCACATGACCATTAACGGTACTTGGGTCGATGAACCCAATGTCATCGATTCCCTCTTGTTTCAATTCCCACATCTTCAATCTGCATAATAGCATAGAAAAGAACATATATAGTGAGGATAAGCCAATGAATGATATCTTAGCTAGAGACTTAAATTACTAAAGATATAAATCACGTACAGACAATAGCAACTGATGAGAGTTTTGTCGATAGAGTCCATGTGGTGTAACTGGAAAAGTTCTGAGAATTCAAGACATATGTCACATGCATTGACGTAATGCTCTTTCCTTACTTTGACCATGACCGCCGTCTCCCCTCGCTTTGCTCAATGCATGTACCAATCATGCAACTGTCACATCGCAGTTGGTAGTTCCTTGTACTGCTCAGGTGTTACAAGTGGTTTTCTGACGGCATATTGCATTGCGTACTCAGTTGCATCGTACCGCGGATTTCCTCGGTGCCAAGGATTTGGTCAAGAGTGAGACCTGCAGCCTTTAGTACTTCGAGGTCGATTGGGTTTCCTTGCACGTCGACTGGTTGGATCGGTTGCTTTCTTGGATTGGTACACACCTTGAGCGGAGAGATCGATTGCTTGGATTGTTCTCCGAGCTGGGGAACTGTTTTCCCGCTAGTTGATGTCGTACTACCCGACTTCTTCCTTGGGCTGGGCCGACTTCTCTGCTCACTTGCCTTCTGAATTTGTCGCTCATAGTTTGTCGGCATACACTCGACATATCCCGGGGGTTGACCAATAAAGTGTTCCATAAAGTGCTCTTGGACTTCCTTGGGTATTACCTCCTTTGGCGGCACGGTCTTCTTCGCAAAAATGGCTTTCACTTGGAGATCGCATTCAATTTTATTTTCCTCCGGTGTCATGTCATAAGGCAGCTTCCTTTTGGCCAGAGGCTCAGGTTTCTTCTTTGCTTTTTTCCGAAGAGGACTGGTGGTGGCCTTCCTCTTTTGGGAGCCCTACTGGCGAGACCGCTGCTCGGGTGGAGTCGGCTCACGCGGCGGAGATCGATATCGATGATGATATGGACTCGCGTCGTGCTCCGTCCCAAGGTTGGGAGGACTGCTCATGGCGAGGTGGGGAGGACTGTTGGCGAGGTGGGACGCCTCTTGAGGTGGAGCCGACTGTGGAGGAGCTCGAGGTGGGGAGGACTGCTAGCGAGGTGGGACGCCTCTTGAGGTGGGGCCGACTATGGAGGAGCTCGAGGTGGGGAGGACTGCTGGCGAGGTGACTGCTGCCGAGGTGACTGCTGGCGAGGTGGGGAGGACTGCTGGTGTTGCGATGCCTCTGGCTGGGATCCCTCGCGCTGGACATCGATACTCGGAGGAGCCGGTGGCCTTAGCGCCGAGTGCGGAAAGACGATGCAGTCCTTACTCCATAGAATGAGACCACGACCGACTTCTGCCAATGTGGACTCCCCCTCACCTCCAGGTATGTCAAGCAATAGTTCATCATATCCCGGCTCTATTGCGTCCAGCATGACATGAGCATACCCAGCTGGAACCGGATTGCAATGCCAGAGAACATCAGGTGTATTTGGTAAAGCATAGCCCGTCGCGACCCGCACGGGTATGTTCTTCATTTTCTGGATTAGCTCACAAGATGTCTTCTCGGTGATATCATCCACGGGGGTGTGACCCAGCGATGCCCCCGTGGAACCCACGCTGCTTTTCGGCATTCTAGATGGGACGGGTTCTTCCCCTGCCTCCTGCTGCGGAGTTTCCCTTTGTTGGGTCAGTACCTGTATCTACAGCTGTTGCTGCTCGTACTTCTGTTCCAACTTTGAAAGTCGGTCTGCTTCCACCTTCTTTTTTCTCGAATGGCTTTTATAACTGTCCTGCCATCCCGCAAACCCCTCGTACCATGGAACAACGCCCATGCCTCGTGTTCGTCCTCCGTGTTCGGCATTCCCGAGGGCGCGTGTAAGCTCGTCGTTCTCTCTATCAGGGTGAAACCGTCCTTCTTGGGCATCTTTTCTTGCTTGAATCAACTCATCTGATGCATGCTTCGGACTGGCCAGTGCAATAATCTTTCCTTTGGCTGGGTCCAACTTTCCCCCATGCGCAAAAAACCAATTCCTGCACCTCATGGGCCAGTTGAAGGTTACTGGAGTGATCCCTTCAGCAAGCATCTTATTCTCTAATGCATCCCACTTAGGAACGGCTGACTTGTATCCACCCGTCCCTAGTTTATGGTGATACTTTTTTTTCTCAGCATTTATCTTATTCTTTGCCGACTTCTCCATAGCAACTATCGATGTCCTCTACTCGATAAATGCGTCCCAGTAATCCCTTACCTTCTCGTATATTCCTTTGAATTCGGGCGCCTTCTTGCCTTTAGCATTGTAGTCGGTCCATAATCTTTTCTTCCAAGTCTGGAACGCGCCAGCCATCTTATGGAGAGCAAACTCCTTGACTTTGTTCCTTTGACACTTCGAGAGAATCTGGTAGGGTGAAATGCTCCATGAGCTCTCGCCAAAGGGCATCTTTAATTCTTGTATCAACATAATTCACGCCTGGTTTTGGTTCCTTTGGCTGAATCCATTCATGCATTGTGATCGGGACTCCGTCCCTAATAACCACTCCGCATTGACGCACAAATGACTTGGCATTGGCTTCAGGGTGAGTCGGTTCGCCATTATGTTTGAAAGCATCAAGATTGAGCTTTACGTTGCCGTCCAATATTTTGACAGCGCCTCGTACATTTCTATTAGATTGGCTCGATCCGGAGGGCTGATAATTAAAATAAGAAAGATTTGTTAATATATATATATATACAAATCAATTAATACACATGTAATGATCACCAGAGGTTAATGGATGTGTATATACCTTGCCGAACATTCTTGGTTGTTCTGGATTTTGGAACATAAGTTGTTCTTCCTCGGTCTCACATCCATCACCGTGATCGTTCAGATATTGTGAGCCATCATCATGATCATGTGATTCACCTCGAAGGTCCGCTGGGTTTTTGGAGGAGCGTATCATGTCGAAGATGTCCTCTTCATGAGCTCTACCGGTATTGTCCATAGCTTAATAACTAGTCCATAATAATATACATAAAACAAATTAGTATTTAAATTAACATGCATTCAAGAAGCAAAATAACTGATAGTTAATTAATAATGCATCATCGAATACATATATAGTATAGTTCTTAGAAAAGATCTCATCTACATAATCTTGGATAATTTTGAATACATCGGCTAATCTCCATCGATCTAGCTAATACATCATAATAGTAGCTAGCTAATATATCGATCTAGCTAGAACCCTAGCACCCGGCGAATATCGGGGCAGGCGGTGGACACCCAAAGAGAAGGAACCATCACAGGAACATAGCTTCAGTGAGATCCCTGAAGAATCTGCCAGGTATTGTCAGACCTGGCCTCCAAAGCTGCCATGTAGCATCGGACGTGCTCGTTCTCCTTGCTGACATGGTACTGTACCACCTCCGCGGGGGACTCAAGCCTCTCGATCGTCTGTGGCCCATGCGGCTGCCACCACAGAACCTCCGGGTCGACGACGGGCTGGCTCCTAAACTAAACATAAACTAACACATATCCTAATAACCTGATAACCTAACTAACTAACTAACTAAATAGGGGTGTTGTGTCGTGGTCGGGGTCGGGTGTCGGGGGTGTCATGTCGGGGTGTCGGGGTTCGACGTCGAGGGACCCTAGATACCCTAGCATCTACACACTAGTCCGGTGATCATCGGGGCGATCGTCGGGGAGAGGGGTCGGCCGGGAGATCTCACCTAGCCTCCTGACCCGGAGGTGGTGTCGGCGATGGGCTCGGGGCGGAGGCAACGGGATCGCGGAGCGGTGGCCGGAGTGAGCGGGACGGCGGCGACGGGACCGGCGACAAGGGGCGGAGTCCGGGTAGGCGAGGGCGACCGTGGCGAGGGCGACGGCGGTGAGGGGCGGCGTCCGGGTAGGCGAGGGCGAGGGCGGCGAGGGCGAGGGCGGCGGTGGTGAGGGCGACGGCAATGGCGCTGTGGTGGTGCGACGACGGCGAGGGCGACGACGGCGAGAGCGACGGCGGCGAGGGCGACGACAATGGCAATTTCGGCAGCCTGGCGGCGCAAGTTGAGCTCTCCCGGTGCGTTGCTCGGCCCGGGACGACGAAGTCCTCTATTTATACCAGGCACACCTTTAGTACCGGTGCTAGTCACGCACCGGTACTAAAGGTCCTGCCAAAAGAGCGCGGGGGCGGTGGACCTTTAGTACCGGTGCGTGGCTAGCACCGGTACTAAAAGTGTTTTTTAATTAAATATTAGTTACTATTTTTAGAAAAAAAACGTAATTTTAGAAAATCATAGAAAAAAACCATAGGACTCCAATGGAAATAAATAATATATGAAAAAATATCAGAAAAATATAAAGAATCTGTTTATGGCATTCCATGCATGTTTGAACAACTTCAAATGATGTATAAGATAATTTGATTAAATATGGCATTTGAAATATTCATATCTTGAGTTTGAAAAGCAGTACAAATGAACTCTGAAAAGGTTGTAACTTGGCATGACATCATAATTTCATCCACATAGCAACTTCTAGAGAGTTGAGAGGGTTACGGCAAAAACTGGATGCACTTTGTGTACAAATTGGACAATCTCATCAGAAGTATGAGGGTTTCGGACGAAAACTCATCTATTACAAAGTGATTTCATTTTTAATAACTTATTTTAACTCCATAGTTTTTGTGTGTTCAATATGCACCATTCAAAGGCACATCATCAATTTTCAACCCTTTCTGACTTCATTTGATATTTTTCATGCATTTAATGATTTATTTTAAGCTAAATGATCCTGAATTTGAAAAGCAGTACAAATGAACTCTGAAAAGGTTGTAACTTGGCATGACATCATAATTTCACCTACATAGAAACTTCTAGAGAGTTGAGAGGGTTACGGCAAAAACTGGATGCATTTCGTGTACAAATTGGACAATCTCATAAGAAGTATGAGGGTTTCGGACGAATACTCATCTATAACAAAGGGATTTCATTTTTAATAACTTATTTTAACTCCATACTTTTTGTGTGTTCAATATGCACCATTCAAAGGCACATCATCAATTTTCAACCCTTTCTGACTTCATTTGATATTTTTCATGCATTTAATGATTTATTTTGAGCTAAATGACCCTGAATTTGAAAAGCAGTACAAATGAACTCTGAAAAGGTTGTAACTTGGCATGACATCATAATTTCACCCACATAGCAACTTCTAGAGAGTTAAGAGGGTTATGGCAAAAACTGGATGCACTTCGTGTACAAATTGGACAATCTCATAAGAAGTATGAGGGTTTCTGACGAAAACTCATCTATTACAAAGGGATTTCATTTTTAATAACTTATTTTAATGTCATACTTTTTGTGTGTTCAATATGCACCATTCAAAGGCACATCATCAATTTTCAACCCTTTCTGACTTCATTTGCTATTTTTTTATGGATTTAATGGTTTATTTTGAGCTAAATGACCCTGAATTTGAAAAGCAGTACAAATGAACTCTGAAAAGGTTGTAACTTGGCATGACATCATAATTTCACCCACATAGCAACTTCTAGAGAGTTGAGAGGGTTATGGCAAAAACTGGATGCACTTCGTGTACAAACCGTTACAAAGATATACCATGCTAGCTAGGAAATGCATGCATGTCCTTCACATAAATATATAGAAAGTGATGACGGTGAAGCCGGTCACATCCCAGAGTGGGATCTCGCGGTGTAAGACTTTTTCTGCGTGTTTGTCCCTTTCGTATGATTGCGCCGTAACCATGGATAATCTTCATCATTTAACAAGATGCTTGGGTCAGTCTTCACTCTGAAGGGAGGGATTTCATGAAACTTTTCATAATCTTCGAACATGTCTGTCTTGTCCTCCACTCCCACAATGTTTCTTTCCCCTGAAAGAACTATGTGGCGCTTTGGCTCATTGTATGATGTATTCGCTTCCCTATCTTTTTTTCTCCTCGGTTTGCTAGACATGTCCTTCACATAGAAAACCTGAGCCACATCATTGGCTAGGACGAATGAGTCGTCTGTGGATCCAAGATTGTTGAGATCCATTGTTGTCATTCCGTACTGCGGGTCTACCTGTACCCCGCCTCCAGTATATTTGACCCATTTGCACCGAAACAAAGGGACCTTAAGATCAGGTCCATAGTCAAGTTCTCATATCTCCTGTATGTAACCATAATATGTGTCTTCAAAGTTGGTTGCATCATAGCAGACACCACTGTTTTGGTTGGTGCTCTTCTTATCTTGGGCGATCGTGTAAAATGTATTCCCATTGATCTCGTACCCTTTGAAAGTCGTTACAGTCGAACTTGGTGTCTTGGCCAACCAGTACAGTTCATCTGGAACATCGTTGTCATTGATGATCTTTGTTTGAAACTAACTGGCAAAAGTCTCCATGTGTTTACGTTCAATCCAGGGGATAGACTGCTCCGGGTTCTTGGACCGTACAATATCCTTGTGTTCCTCCATATATGGAGTCACCAAGGTGGAATTTTGTAGAACCATGTAGTGTGCTTGAGTGAAAGAATGCCCGGCCATATTTATTGCTTCTTTCTTTCCTAATGTGCCTTTTCCACCCAGTCTCCCCTCATGCCGCGATTCAGGAAGACCAATCGGCTTAATGTCAGGAAAAAAGTCAACACAAAACTCAATAACCTCCTCTATTCCATATCCCTTGGCGATGCTTCCTTCTGGCCTAGCACGGTTATGAACATATTTCTTTAAGACTCCCATGAACCTCTCGAAGGGGAACATATTGTGTAGAAATACAGGACCCAGAATGTTAATCTCTTCGACTAGGTGCACTAGAACGTGCGTCATAATATTGAAGAAGGATGGAGGGAACACCAACTCAAAACTGACAAGACATTGGACCAGGTCATTCTGTAACCTTGGTAGGATTTCTGGATCGATTACCTTCTGAGAAATTGCATTGAGGAATGTGCATAGCTTCACAATGGCTAATCGAACATTTCCAGTAGAAGCCCCCTAAGTGCAACCGGAAGTAATTGCGTCATAATCACGTGACAGTCATGAGACTTTAGATTTTGAAATTTTTTCTCTGCCATATTTATTATTCCCTTTATATCCGACGAGAAGCCATACGGGACATTGATACTGAGCAGGCATTCAAAAAAGATTTCCTTCTCTTCTTTCGTAAAAGCGTAGCTGGCAGGACCTTGATATTGCTTTGGAGGCATGCCGTCTTTTTCATTAATTCTTTGCTTGTCCTCCCGTGCCTCCGGTGTATCTTTTGTCTTTCCATACACACCCAAGAAGCCTAGCAGGTTCACACAAAGATTCTTCGTCACATGCATCACGTCGATTGCATTGCGGACCTCTAGGGCTTTCCAATATTCAAGTTCCCAAAATATAGATTTCCTCTTCCACATGGGTACATGTTCCGTTGGCGTCATTCGGAACAGATTGTCCGCCAGGACCCTTTCCAAAGATTACCTATAAATCCTTGACCATATCAAATATATATTCACCAGTACGGAGGCCAGGCTTCTTCCGGTTATCTGGCTCACCTTTGAAATGGTTGCCTGCCTTTCTTAAGATATGCTTGATCGGTAGAAATCGACGATGTCCCAGGTACACATTCTTCTTACATTTATCCAAATATATACTTTCAGTATCATCTACACCGTGCGTGCATGCATTGTATCCCTTGTTTGTATGTCCTAAAAGGTTACTAAGAGCAGGCCAATCATTGATGGTTACAAACAACAACGCTCGTAGGTCAATTTCCTTCTGTGTGTGCGCATCCCACACACGCACACCTGATTTTTTCCACAACTGTAGAAGTTCATCAACTAGTGGCCTTAGGTAGACATCAATGTCATTGCCGGGTTGCTTAGGGCCTTGAATGAGCACTGGCATCATAATGAACTTCCGCTTCATGCACAACCAAGGAGGAAGGTTGTAGATACATAGAGTCACGGGCCAGGTGTTGTGACTAGAGCTCTGCTCGCCAAAAGGATTCATGCCGTCTGTACTAAGACCAAACCATAAGTTCGTTGCGTCAGCTGCAAAGTCCTCGAACTCCCTCTCGATTTTTCTCCACTGCGACCCATCAGCGGGTGCTCTCAACATCCCGTCTTTCTTACGTTCTTCTTTGTGACATCGCAACAACTTGGCATGCTCTTTGTTTTGGAACAAACGTTTCAACCCTGGTATTATAGGAGCATACCACATCACCTTGGCAGGAACCCGCTTCCTATGGCGTTTGCCCTCCACATCACCAGGGTCATCGCGGGGGATCTTATAGCGCAGTGCACCGCATACCGGGCATGCATCCAAATTCTCGTACTCCTCACCGCGGTAGAGGATGCAGTCATTAGGGCATGCATGTATCTTCTGCACCTCTAATCCTAGAGGGCAGACAACCTTCTTTGCTTCGTACGTACTTTCAGGCAATTCGTTATCCTTTGGAAGCATCTTCTTTATCATTATCAGCAATTCTTGAAATCCCTTGTCAGTTACACCATTCTTCGCCTTCCATTGCAGCAATTCCAGCGTGGTACCCAGCTTTTTTTGGTCATCTTCACAATTTGGATACAATAATTTCTTGTGATCCTCTAACACGCGTTTCAACTTCAACCTCTCCTTATCATTTTCGCAGTTTCTCTTTGCATCAACAATGACCTGACCCAAATCATCAGCGGGCTGATCTAAAGCCTCTTCTTCAGCTTCTCTCATTGATGCCTCTTCTTCAGCTTCCCCCATTGTTGTATCAGCGAAAGGATAGTTGTCATCATCCTCTTCTTCATTGTCTTCCATTATAACCCCTCTTTCTCCGTGCTTGGTCCAACAGCTATAGCCGGAGATGAAACCGGACTTCAGCAGGTGGTAGTGAAGGGTTTTTGAGTTAGAGTAATTCCTATCATTCTTACAGTCACGACATGGACAACACATGAAACCATTCTGCTTATTTGTCTCAGCCACACGAATAAAATCATGCAGGCCATTAAGAAACCCTAGACTTAGTCGGTCATCGTACATCCATTGTCGGCTCATGTTCACTACACAACATCGAAGTGACCAAATTAATACAACTTCATCATCACATTACAACCAAAAGTAGAGCTAGCAGTGACCAAATGTTATTACTGCAAATAATGGATACTTATAGTTCATACATATACATCTCATAAAACAACACCAACTATCTAAAACATGTGAATACAACAACAAATGCGATCATAATCGCAACTAAAGTAACAATTGAGCCAACAGCATAATGATACCAAGCCTCTTTATCAATGGCATATTTTCTAATCTTTCTAAGCTTCAAGCGCATTCCAACCATCTTGTTCTTGTGATCATCGACGATATCGACAACATGCAACTCCAATCCCATCTTCTTATCTTCAGTTCTTTTCAATTTTTCTTTCAAATGATCAATTTCTTTTTCAGCTTGTGTTAATTTCTCGAGCAAAATTGCATAGTCGGTTGGAATTTCTTGTTCAACTACTTCCTATAGATAAAAATATCTACATCAATTTGGTGGCATAATTAATTGTCATAGACATTAGATGATGTGTGAAATAGTTATAAAAGATAATTAACGACATACCACATCTGAATCATAGACTGGACGAGGGCCGACGTGGGCGGATACCATAACCATTACACTATGGAATAACTAACAATAATACAAGTAAGTAAATCGTACACGCAGCTATCTAAATCATACAAGTAATTTTTTTAAAAGATTTTAAGAAGAACAAGAGGCTCACCAAGGTGGCCGGTGCCACGACGAGACGGTGCGGACGATGGACAGTGGTTAGGACGGCCGGGGATGGAAAGGCACACCAAATAAACCACACCTACACATATGCAACCTAACAAGTTAATTTGAGCTCAAATTGGATATAAATAAAATAAACTCCCATAAATCACATATCACATATCTTTTGAGGATACCACAAGCTAATCTAGCAAGAGATGAAGGAGCAAAGTTGCTAACCTTTATGAACACTTGGATAAATGGGATGCCTTTAAATCTTGACAAATCCTTGGCAAAATGGAGGATGAGCTTCGAGCAAGAAGAAGAACATGGGAAGGCACACCAAATAAACCACACCTACACATATACAACCTAACAAGTTAATTTGAGCTCAAATTGGATATAAATCAAATAAACTCTCACAAATCACATATCACATATCTTTGAGCATACCATAAGTTAATCTAGCAAGAGATGAAGGAGCAAAGTTGCTAACCTTTATGAACATTTGGATAGATGGGGTGCCTTTAAATCTTGACAAATCCTTGGCAAAATGGAAGATGAGCTTTGAGCAGGAAGAAGAACAGGGAAGAAAACAGAGCTCTTTCGATCGGCTGCGGACGGATATATATGTAGGAAGTCTTTAGTACCGGCTGGTGTCACCAGCCGGTACTAAAGGGCAACCTTTAGTACCGGCTGGTGACACCAGCCGGTACTAAAGGTGCAAGCAGGGCCCATGTGAGACGAACCGGTACTAAAGGTTCCTCACGAGCCGGTACTAAAGGTCGCCCTACTCCTAGCCGTTGTAGCCGGCACGAACCGGGACTAATACCATCTTTAGTACCGGTTCGTGATCAGACCGGGACTAAAGCTCGAGACGAAAGGTCTGATTTTTACTAATGCGACACCAACTGTGCACGATGGACGCTTAATTTTCCAGAGCCTAGCCGTACGTGTTGCTGTTATGCCGTGCATCTATGTCGGTTTTTTTTTTGTGAATAAAACACTTTCATTACTTAAACGTAGACACCACGGTCAAGTTTAGAAATTGTGTCAACGTCATCAGGTGCACACCGTAACCACACAACGGTCTTTGGTAACGACGACCCATGTGTGCAAGAGCATGGCTCGCTCTGTTCTGACCACGCTTGATGGTCGCTATTTTATGTTGCCTACTATCTAGTAGATACCTGACTTCACTCACCATTGCTGCTACCAGTGACCTGTCCAGAGACGGATCACTGACCATGCACGCTGCAGCAACACAGTCTGTCTCCACAATGATACTTTCAGAACCTCGTTCGATAGCCAGGGAAACCCCTTCCATGAGGGCTGTAAGTTCCGCTTCCAGACCACTTCCACATCTCTGAATGAAACGACATGAGGCGAATATAGTGACACCTCTATGGTCACGCAGAATCATACCAGCTCCTCCTGTACCATCATCCTCCATCCATGATCCATCAATATAAGTTTTACCCAGCCTAGTGGTGGCTTACTCCAGCTTGCCGTGGACGTTGTGCTCACTGTCGGTATTTTATGCATTTTTCCTTTCCCAGCCCAGCCACTATAGGAGACCACCTCCTTCCCTTTAGCAACATCAGCGTTTGGATTCTGCTGGATGTTCAGAAGTGATTGAGAATTTGGTAGAAGCTTCAACCGGCGGCGGCGGTTTGTGATGGTATATCTCATTCCTCACGTGCCAGTTCGGCCATAAAGTCATGATCACAGGGAGGCGACCTTCAGGACTGCAGCCATCGAGCAAATGAATGGTCCACTCGGGACCTGTGTTGATGATGGATTCTAGCTTGGGCATGCTCCATGTTTGCGCCATTGCCCTCCATAAACATCTCGTCCTTGGGCAGCTGTACAGGACATGGAAAGAATCCTCGTGTTAGAACAAGTACAATGGAGCTGAGTCAGCGGACTATAAGAAATAAAATAATATATTTTGCTTAGTTGGAGAAAAGAAAAGAGGAGAAAGAAGGTAAACGGGCTCTTCGTGAAGAGTCAGCTCTAGCACGTGCTCCAAGGCACTTTGTGAGAGTAAAAGGTGAGCCACATAATAAAAAGGTAGTACACTCTTTTAATCAACTATTGTACATGTTAGCTATAAGATGAGTTATATATGACTTGGCAACGGCTTATAGCCAGCAGCTGGCTATACTATTAACCTTGCTCTTACAGCCCACATAGAACACATGTGTCAGACACCTCAAATCTATGTCGTTATTGGCCGTGATTAAATGTCCAGATTTTTTACTAAAATGTTTAGTTGCCGTCCCTCCCTACGTCAACATTACGAGGTGGATGGGATCGAGTTGGTGACACGACGAGGGAAGAGGTGAATGTGGCTAGGGTTGGAGGACTCCAATTGGTTAAATACCGGACTTTGGCTTCGGGCGGCGAGCTGGATCGACGCCATGCGACGTTCACATCTTCATCGGAGGAGATACTTGTCGAATTGTTGGTTTTTTCTACGCAATTCTGTGCAGGTCATGATTGTTAATCCGACTGGCGGATGCTCGGACCTTCCAATATATGTATCATATTTAGACTAAATATAAAATGCTATCAATATAAAGTGTTCTTCAAAATCGTTTTTCGACCGGTGAATGACCGAGCTGTCTGTTGGAAGGTTTGGCCCGACAGTATATGCTCTCACAGTGGATACTTCCAGACCAGCGCCACATATGTACACGCCTGCACTGGTCCATGCTGAAAGGAGTGATTAATTGGGCGTTTACGACACTGGTTCGCGTGTGTCAAAGAATGGAACTTTTCTTTGCTGGTGGTCATAGTCTCATAGAACAGAAACTGCATACGTACGTGTCCAAGTCTTGTAAGAGTATGTGTTACAAATCATACGGTGCATGCTTCGGCCGAAAAGGATCAAACAAGATCTTCCCCTTTTGAACATATCATTGAACAAGGAGCAGGTACGAAGCTAGAAAAATAAATTACTTGGATGAGGTCGTGACTATGACAATGAGGTCATCTTCCATAAATGAATAGTGATTTGTACTAGTTCGTGATTCTTTTTTTTTTGCGAGAGTACTACTTCATGATTCAATGGGTCAATTGACCCCAATGCATACATGACAGCTCCGTCCCTGACAAGGAGTCCCGAACAGCGATGACCATTCTCCCCCTCCTCCGTTCATTCGCCTCTGTTGAGAGTCTTCTCGTGCCTCACGTCTCCGCCCCTCTCCCTCTCTCTCCCCGGCGGCTCTGCCGTCCGGCGTGAGGATGGGTTAGGTGGTTGGCCTCCTTCTGTTCATAGTAGTTTCAGGGTTAGTAGTATGGTAAGACTTGCCTCCGTGGCGTCTAGCGTTATGCCTTTTGGAGCTCTCCATCGACATGTCCGAGCAGCGTTTGGTGGTTGTCGGCTGCCTCCCAGGCTTGTCGTCCATGATGGACGGAGGCAGTTGGCAGTAGATTTGGCGCAAGCTCTCTTCCCCTAATATGGAGGATTGCCCTATGCAACAACTGCTCTTTCAGGTCACTTCGGCGTGGATGAGGAGCGGGAGCGATGCAGATACCTGAAGCTTGTAGGTCGAGTTCGAGCGTATCAAGTATCAACAGCTCATTCCATGGTGAGCAACGACGCCCTTGGCTGGCTGCTGATGTCTGTTGTGTTGCTGCTTCTTTCGGTCGAATGGCAACCGAATCCATTTCTCCCGAGGTGTGTGCCTTATGGGAGGCAGATTCAGCTGCAGTTCGGAGGCTGCGGTGTGCAGCTGATGAGGCCATGGCGATTTCGTCGCGTCAAGTGGTTCGTCCCCGACGGCGACGAGGTTCAATCCGGGCGGTGGCTGGTGGGGACCCAATCGTGTTTCTTACTTACATTTAGGGTCCTCCAAGTTAGGGGCTTAATTGTAGTTTCATGTTTTATTTGGATCCTGATATAAAATGTGCTTTGATGCTTATCTAATGGAAGACTGGGTCCTTCGGGACCCTTCTAGTGTTGAAAAAAAAAAGAACCACCCAATGCACTAATCTAGCTCATTCTTTTTGTGTTTTGTTCCACAAACCAACCAAGAAATATAGAGCATATGGTGCTACATACCGTTTATTATCTCTCCAAAAGTCGGTTGCAATCATGTGCACGCAATTGGCCGAAGAAAGTAGATTGCACGGAGGCAGGCAATCGCGGGTCGGGCTGGCACGATGAGCTGCTCCAAATCCAAATCCAAATCCAGACGATCGACAAGGTGTACCCAGCCCCAGTACGTCCCGCTCCGCGTGCGCCATCTGTCGCGTCCGGCCGGCGCCACGCACCTCCCAGTCCGTGTCCGCGCCACGCAGCTAGGCCGAGTGGTCGACCCTGATATTTTCCGTGGACGGCCACCGATGCCGATATTTTCGTGCATGTCAGAGGTCGGCCGGTTTTCAAGCAAAGCTGCTGTCTGCTCGCGCGTCACGTCGTCGTTCAGGTCCTCACCATCCCACGTCGTCCAGATACTCGTCTCCACAGATCTCGACCACTGAAGCTCGTCTCTCTATATAAATCCGCCGAGCCCGCTTCTCTCAGCTTCACTCTCAAACTCTCCCAGACTACTGCAAGTGACATCAAAACAAACCTCCATCCCCTTCACGCACCCGGTTTCAACTGCTCACGCTCCTCGGTCTCTCATGGCGACGGCGGCTACGAGCCGGCCCAGCGGGCCAGTGCTGTCGACACCTAACTGCCGCTCCGCCTCACCAACCCCCGTCAAACCCGCCGGCGGCGACGCCACCCACTTGCCGGGGCAGCCGGGCAAGTCCGTCAGCGGCTCGTCCCCGTCCTCTACCAGGAGCCGGCACTCCTGCACGTGCTCCTCGACGAAGACGAACCGCCCGGGCTCGTTCCGGTGCAGCCTCCACAAGGAGCGCAAGCAGGGCAGCAGCAAGCCCGACTCACCGCCGTCCACCCGCCGTCTGGGCTCGAGGCGAATGAACAGCCGGCAGTGCGCCAGCAGGGCCCTCAAGCCGTCCCCCGCGGCGCAGCAGTCGCAGCACCTGAGGCGCGCGGGCGGGTTCCTCCCCAGGACGAGCAGGCTCTCCGCCATGTCTGCGTTCGGCGAGCGTGCCAGCGACAAGCAGTCTATGCAGAACCCCATCAGTTTGGTTGTGGAAGCTAGTGTAGTTTTTCTTGTTTGGCTGTGGAGGCGATGCTTTATCAGAGGAAATTAGATCCCACGATTCCGACGGGATTTGTGTTGATTTTCTTGTTTGATTGTGAAATACTGAAATGCGATACTTTATCAATTCGGTTTCCTCGTCGGAAATCAGCTGCTTGGCATACCGATAATTATCACCGGTGAGCTGGTTCTCATCTCTCTATCAAATGGTAGGGCGTTCCTTTTCCTTGACGTCCAAACATTGTACGGGTGTAGACAAAAGATCTTCTCACTTAGGTTGCCATGTAGACAAAAGATCGTCTTACTTAAGTTGTCGAGCGTAAATTCTTACCTTCTCGGCTTTGTAAGCCTATACACTAGTATTAAAAGAATCAAACATGGCAAAAACAATGGGGTCGGCTTATATGAACAAAAGCCAAGAGTGTGAAAAATATATGCTCGGCTTACCGAAAAAACTTGGCATATACCACAAAAAGATCTTGACTACCATTCCGGCAAAGGTTCGTGCCGCGTGGCAATCATAGAGGTGGTTGACAGCTCTGCGACGATGTTGCCTATAAGCTGAGTGTATCAATGAGAGGCTTAACATATGTACATAAACCGAGTACCCAAGAAGTGCCATTCAGCTTATGCTTTGCATTTTTTTTTTGCAAAACTCTTTCTTAATGAAAATAATGTCCTTAAGGTTTTCCATTGCATTTATATTTACTTATTGCATTCTGAAAAGTAAGTGGTTGATTACACTTATTTGTTAACATCAGATATTAAAATGCATGGAAATGACATGACTAAACATATGGAACCATACAAAAACTGCAAGAAGTTTATTCAGGAGTCTAGAGGTTAACACTCCTTATTAAACTTGCAAGTTAACAACTAAGAGTTCAAATACCAATACTGAAGGTGTCACCCTATAAATTAAATATTACAAAACAAAAGACCCTCAAATTATCTAGATTTATTGGCATTCCTAACAGATTATGCGGTGAACCTATGTTTTGTGGCCTCATACATGTATCAACAACTTCTTAATTTGCGTACATCAAACAAAAATAGCGTTAACTTCATATTAGATCTTGTAATTTGCCCTAAGACAGTTAACTATGAGCAAGGCAACATGGCCACGCTATGAACTCATGCCATACACTGAAATATGACTAAGGCAAGCGGAATCAACTGAGTGGTATTATTAATGACCAACAAATAGAAACCCGTTATATACATACCCACATAGTAAGTTTACAATTATTTTTTTAAAATATATAAATTCCATTGTTAACGTACCCATAAGAGAAAATCGCCATGGTCTACCCCCTTTCCGAAGCTGGTCAAAGGGACGGATGACGCGGGTCCCATTGATCGGTGTTTCATTTGAAACTACATGAGGGGGGGTCGGAAAACCTCTCCCGCTTGCATGTGGACCTAATATGTATATACAAGGTTGGTCTGCATATAGGGCAACTAACTTTCCTGGACAATGTGGTTAGCATAGGTCTTGTCATGCGTGAGGTTTCCGGTTTGAATCTCGGGACAGCGTAATTTTGTTTTCTGGAGTGCACTGACAGGGGAGACCATACGGTCATATATCGTACACACTGCAAGTATGTCTGTCCCCACACATCAGGTGGACTCCCTGCCATGCTGCCATGTCTATTCAACAACACATATGCATTTGAACGTGATTTGAGCCGTATTTGAGCCATACTATCAAGTTTTAGAACCATTTCAGTGTATTCAAGTTTACGCACCAAAGTAAACATCCATGAGAAGTTTAAGTACCAGTGGCATTATAACCTCTAAATATAAGGTGTATTACCTTTGAAAAGTCAAATCTTTTTAATTTGATAAAATTTGCAGAGAATTATATTTCAAAATTCATAACATCAAATCAGTATTTTCATATTCATTATGAAATGAATTTTCATACTTATTTTATTTAATATAGTGCATATCAATTTTTTTGCCGTGAAATTGGTCAAAGTTAAAGAAATTTGAGTTTTCAAAAAACTAATACTCCTTATATTTTATAACTGATGGATATTTAGTTTGATGGGTGGGAGAGATGATAGAGTATGGTTCATTTCTATTTATAGTGCGGTGATTTGTGGGCCTTTCGTAATGCGATTCTGCGTTATTCGTTAACCAAT
The DNA here is from genome assembly GCA_022496015.1 of Hordeum marinum. Taxonomy (NCBI): domain Eukaryota; kingdom Viridiplantae; phylum Streptophyta; class Magnoliopsida; order Poales; family Poaceae; genus Hordeum; species Hordeum marinum. The sequence continues at coordinate 437,388,289 of CM039677.1, forward strand.
ATATATTTATGTGTTTTTTATGTGCCGGTGGTTGCATGTACTATATTGGTGTTATAATATCACATGGTGAGCTTCTATTTTCTAGGTGATGGGAGAGTGCGCGGGATTGATATGTTTGCTGCTGATTGATTCGGAAAAAAATTGCCCGGTCAAAATCGTAAACTAAATTCAAAATTGAATACCTCAAGTGAATGAAAGAGCTTTCAAATCAAAGAAAATAGTGAATTGAAAGAATTGAATGAGAGAGCTTGAAAAAATGCAGATCCGGTCAAAATCAGATGACCCAATTCTAAATTGAATACCTTAATTAATTGTGAGGCCTTAAAATTTAAAAGCATAATGTATAGTATAAAAGAATAGAATAAAAAAGCTTTCGGAAATTGTTGAGCCGGTAAAAATTGTATGACCCAAATGTAATCTAGGACCATGTGCTATTTAAAACTAGGGAACTTAGTATTATAGAGGATGGGGCACTGTGTTTGTATCACATCTCAGGTCCAATAAGGAGTCCCAAACCAATGCACTAATCTAGCATGTTCTTTTTTGTGTTTTGTTCCACAATGAACCTTGGAATATAGAGCACATGGTGCTACATAGTGTTTATTATTTCTTTAAAATCGGACACAATCATTTGCACGTAATCAGTTAATATAACAAGAATTAAATGGGATTGTTCGGTGAGTTAACGAACTCTCAGTCGATGCTATATTCGCTAGATCTTACACAAAGATCCGTGCAAAATTAAATTTTAATTTTTAATTTATGTTTATTTAAATAATGTCTCACTTGACTCAGACATTGTTAGATCTCAGTCGATTAAGATCTAGCCACATTCAAAATTAAAATCACCAGCTCTTCAATTATATGCTTATATGTTTTCCTAAAAAGAAACATACAAATGAAAATCACCAACTCCTTAATTGTATGGCACTGATCTGCGCCGGCGCGCCGGGCCAAATTTGGGTCGGTCACACCCTGTTCGTCAGATCTCCTCTCTCATCCTCAACCTCCAGCCAACGGACGCGAGCACCTCGTCGGCCATCCTCGTCCAACGCTCAGCGGCGCTCCCCATCCCTAACCCCTCCCCCCGCCCCCCGGCAATTGAGGGGCCCTTCTCCCGTCGCCCCTCTCGCCGGACGTCCTCGCCGTCGGTCGATCGCCCTTGCAGAGCCAACAAACGCGAGCACCTCGGCGCCCATCCTCGTCCAAAGAGCACCCCCCCCCCCCCCGCGCGGTCGAGGGGTCCTTCTCCCATATCGCCCCCTCTCACCATCATTGTCAAGCTCGTTGCTTGTAGCAGAGGCTGCCGGCTGTCAAACTTTTTCCCCTGAAGCTGATTGAAGCTTTTCGCACATATGGTTGAAGCTTTCTCTAGAACGGTTGCAACTTTTCTGATTGTGCAGCGTATGGTTGTAGCTTTCTCTCTCAATGGTTGGAGCTTTTTTCATCTACGGTCGAAGCTTTTCTATCAAGAATTGCAACTATTTTCTTTTAGCAACCCTCGGTTAATGCGCTCTCTATCGTTTATCCTGAAGCTTTTTTCATCAAGGGTTGTAGCATTTTATGTCAAGGGTTGTAGCATTCCGCCATGGCAATGACCGCTTGCAGCTTTTCATATGTCTGGTTGAAGCTTTTTCATCTGGGTTTGAAGCTTTTTTGACAGCGGTTGTAGCATGAGGGTGTGCGACGGGTTCTGCGATGCCTGAGCCACCGTCCAGTCGAGGGTCGCCGAGTTGCGGCTGCGTGCTGCAAAGAGCGGAGGAGCAGCGGACAGAGCGGAGGACACCATGTGCGATGAAGAGGGAGAGAGAGAGAGAGAGAGAGAGAGAGAGAGAGAAGAAAGAAGATGCGGGAGGTGGAAGAAACAGAGGAGCTGGGCCACATCCTACGTGTCGCCAGTTGGTTCGTTGGAAGGTAACGCGAGTGGGCAATTACCGGCCAAAGCATTCGGGGCGCGCCGAAGGGAAACATTTTTCTTAATTATATACTTATATATGCTTTTCAAAAAAGAACAAACATAATGTATATGGACAAAAGCATTATTTGATTGGGGACTACTCTGCGCCGGCGCGCCGGCCCAATCTTTCGGCCGGTTGCCGCACAGCTATTGGATCTCGAGCACGTGGGCCGTTGGATCCTCGGCAATAAAATGGTTCACCCCTATCCTCTCTTCTTCCTCGTGGCGCGCCGTGCCCGCTCTCATAGCCGCCCTCGTCCCCGCGCTCGTCGATGTCGATGGAGCTCGCAGAAACCGACCGCCAACATCTCATCCCGTGGGTAGTTCGTCGTGGAAGAAAAACAACAGATGTAGCACAAGAAGTTGCTGGTAGTAGCAAAAAATAAATACAGTTGCAGCAAAAACGTCTCGCCATCATTGTCACCGGTTGTAGCTCGGCGTGTATGAAGCTTTTTCATTTGCCGTATGAAGCTTTTGTTTAAAACGGTTGCAACATTTCATGTGTTCAAAAACCTGGTTGAAGCTTTTGTAGTCACTGGCTGAAGATTTTTCTATGTGTGGTTGAAGCTTTTTCATCTGCGGGTGAAGCTTTTGTTAGAACGGTTATAACTTTTCGTGTGTTTCAAAGTCTGGTTAAAGCTTTTTTATCTACTAGATGTAGCTTTTTTACGTCTATGGTTGTAGCATTGGCACCGCCGTTTGCAACTGTCCCGATGTCGTCGTTGTAGCTCCGGTGGTTGCGGCGGCAACTGGTGGTGGTGCGGGATGGGCGGTGGAGCTGCGATGCCGCCGATGTGTGCGGGTGGTCGGAGCTGCGACGACGCGGCGGGAGAGACATGCACGTGGAGGAGAAAGGAAAGCCTGAGATGATAATGGATCTGACAGCCCGCGTGCGTCGCGCAACGGTTCAGCGTTTCCTTATTTGATTTGGGATCCACAACTATACGGACAGCGCTCCGTATGATTGATTGTAGATCCGTATGATGCCACGCAGATAGACCGTGTCCGTGCCACGCAGCTAGATCGAGTCGACCATGATATTTTCCGTGGACGGACACCGATGCCGATGTTTCCGTGTGCACGTCAGAGGTCGGCCGGTTTTCCAGCAAATCTGCTGTCTGCTCTGCTCGCGCGTCACGTCGTCCTTCAGGTGGTGCCAACCTGACCATCCCATGTCTCTATAAACCCCGCCCACTGAAGCTCGTCTCCACAAATCAGTGAGCCTCACTCTCAAACTCTCCCAAACCACTACTCCTACAAGTGACACTGACACCAAAACAAACCTCCATCCCCTCCACGCACCCAATTTCAGCTGCTCACACTCCTCGACCTCTCATGGCGACGGCGGCTGCCAGTCGGCCCAGCGGGTCTGTGCTGTCGGGCGGCGACGCCACCAACTTGCCGGGCAAGTCCGCCAGCGGCTTGTCCCCGTCCCCTACCAGGCGGCACTCCTGCACGTGCTCCTCGACGAAGACGAACCACCCGGGCTCGTCCGGGTGCAGCCTCCACAAGGTGCGCAAGCAGGCGGCCCCCGCCGGAAGGAGCAAGCCCGCCTCCCCGCCGTCTATCCGCGGTCAGGGCTCGAAGCGAATGAACAGCCGGCAGTGCGCCCGCAGGGCCCTCAAGCCGTCCCCCGCGGCGCAGCAGTCGCAGCACCTGAGGCGCGCAGGCGGGTTCCTCCCCAGGACGAGCAGGCTCTCCGCCATGTCTGCGGCCGGCGAGCGTGCCAGCGACAAGCAGTCTATGCAGAACTCCATCAGTTTCGTTGTGGAAGCTAGTGTAGTTTTTCTTGTTTGGCTGTGGAGGCGGTGCTTTATCAGAGGTGGGTGGTGAACGTCGCTCGGGGAAATTAAATCCCACGCATTTCTGTAGTAGTTTTTCTTGTTTGGTTGTGAAAGGCGACCGGATACATTATCAGTTTTGTTTCCTCGCCGGAAATCAGCTGCGTGGCATACCAATAATTATTTCCGATGAGTTGGTTCTCATCTCTCCATCAAATAGTAGGGCGTTCTTTTTTCCTTAACAATCATACATTGTACAGGTGTCACAAAAGATCATCTAAGAACTTGCTTGGTTGAACCGCAGATTCTGAAAAAATAGTTGTAGAAAAGCCGCTATGTAAATGTTGATGTGAAAAGGTTGAGTGTTATTTGGTAAAACAACTGTGAAACTGTAGATTTGGTTGTGAATTGTTTATACTGCCTATGAGGCGTGAGTGCATATGTTTATACATAGTCTATTCGACAATTGTACTTTGATGTTGCATACATTTAAATAGATAACGATCCCATAATATAATTATATAACACATGCACCATACAAAATACATATGGTTCAAATGATTATGACCTCCATCGACACAACTAAACTTATGTTGTCACCGCTAGACAATCATCAGGTATCCTACTATGACCTCCATTGTCACAACTAAACTTGTATAGCAATTTCTTCCACTTTACATTAACATACAACAATATGACAAGCAATCATCCAAACTAGCAATTGTACACCCATCGTGAATATGCAACAATACTATCAAAAATTCTTCCACTTTACATCAATATACAACAATATGACAAGCAATATGCCTTGCTCGGGAGGGATAGGACCCAATCAATTTTCACTCGGTAATGGCAAATGTGGGTAAATACTACAAAACTATCAGGAGACAACTAAAAATGCATCGCTGAAGTGGGGGGTTCACCTGCTGTCAAAATTACACTTCGGCGAAGTTGTAGCTTTTACAATTTCTGTTTCTTATTCTACCTCTTTGGTTAGCTTATAGCTTTAAAAAGCCAGAAATCGAATGCAAAAGTCCAACCAAACACATCCTACCTCAAGTTGTTGCGTATCTGGATGTAAGCCGAGCATAAATCCATGTGTTCTTGGTTTATAAGCCTATACGGCAAGCATTAAAATAAAATAAAAACACGACAAAGAAATGGACTCGACTTATATGAATAAAAACCGAGAGTGATAAAAAAAATATGCCCGGCTTAGAAAAAGCTCGGCATATACAGCAAAAAGATCACGGCTTACATAACCATCCCGATAAATGTTCGTGCCATGTGGCAATCATGGAAGTGGTTGACGGCTCGACGATGATCACTAGTAGAAAACGGGCCATTTGTCCCGGTTCTAGAGGCCCATTAGTCCCGGTTCTGGAACCGGGACTAAAGGGTCGGGACTAAAGCCCTAAACCTTTAGTCCCGGTTCGCTTACAAACCGGGACAAAAGGGGCTCCTCGTGGCCTCTACGGGAAGCCCAGGCAAGAGGACCTTTAGTCCCGGTTGATAACACCAACCGGGACCAAAAGGCGTCCATGCGTCAGCATCTGGCAAGAGCCAGGTTTTTTTTTTGAAAGGGGGGGGTAGAGGGTTCTGGAGGGTTAATTTAGGGGTTTCATATTGTGTTAGCAAGCTAATAGAGAGAAGTGTCCTTTCTTTCTCCGTGCTTGGTCGACGCTAGCTACGATAGAGAGAACTCGACACGCTAGCTAGTAAGCAAATGAAGGAACCATTAAAAACACAAGATCGTCATGAACATATACTACACAGAGAAGTGATCGACCTCTCTTTCTCCGAGAGATTGGCCGAACAACAAGTTCTCGTATATCTATCCGACGCTACTAGCTACATATATACAATATAAAATCTCTTACAATCCTTAAGATCCAATCACAAATTAATATAGTATTCTCCGTCTTCTGGTATGACGTGGTCAAGAAAGAATCCCGCCAATTTCTTTTGAATTGCTCGTATGCGATTATGTGGTAGGAGTTCATCCTGTATCTTCCAGATCTAATTTAAAGAAGGGGTTAATACATGCATATATATGAATAAAATTCAACACAATTGATGGTAATATATAAAATAAAATTGTGAATATTATTTACGTACTTGAAATTGTTTGCCGGAGAAGCCCCGCTCAGAGGTCGAGTGGCGAATGAACTCGCATACGTAGTATCCACATAAAACAGTCCCTTCTTTCTGGTACAAGCACTTACGAGAATAAAGTTCAATCAAACTGGTAAGCAAGCATGGTAATGATATATTGATGAAATTTTGAATCAATTAGAGATGCGTGGAACTAGCTAGTACTACTTACTTTGGGGTTCGTAAATCGCAACTCTTTGTTTAGACTGGGAACCTTTCGGGTGAACTTCTTTCAAACCCTGCCAGGCAAAGAAAATGATTACTTGATATCAGGAAATTAACGAAAGTTGCATGCCGATATAGTCCCGGTATTGACTGAACTTACTTCTTGAGCATTGCAGTCATGTCCGCATAATTTTCGAAATCTTTACGTCTCAAGTCTAAGACAGTTACTAATGCCCCGTCAAGCTTAATGGATAGCAGAATAAAGTGATAACTACGCTCGCATATATGACTCATCAATTACATTACTTAACCTCGAGTAAGCGAAACCGAGTATACAAAGAAGACATCAACACTCACTTGAAGTTGTAAGGAAAGAGTATTTCCCTTTTGTTTTGATGTGCAAGGAACGAATTTAGCAAGTTCTCCTCGGTCGCTGCGGGTTTTTACATATCGACCATTCATTTACGGCATCTGGGCTAATGAACCCAACGTCGAAGATTCCTATTTTTTGCATTCGACGATCTTCAATCTGCATAATATAGTGATGATAATTATATATATGCATACATGCAATGAACAAGCTGAGCTAGAGACTTAACTATAGAAGTAATACTTACAGACAGTAGGCAGTCATGAGTTGTTTGTCGAGGGCCCGTTGATTGTATAACTGAAATAACTCCACAAATTCAATAGGCATCATAGAAAGTCCAATGAATTTGTGATGTGGTTTCATTGCCACATACATAGTGTCTCTCTCAGACTCCCTGTAGGTTTTCCTGTACCACTCATGCAATTTGTACATCATCGTTGTTAGAGGAGGATGATCAGGTTTGACGAGAGGCTTCCCGTGCACGTATTCGTGTTCTTCTTTGGTTACCTCAGTCGTTTCAAAAAGTACATCATCCCCCAAGTAATCACCAAGTTTGGTATCGGACAGTATCACTGGATGATCAGCAGTGTCGCTAGACACCTTGAGCGGAGGGCACGATTGCTTCTCCTGTTCGCCGAGCTGGTAAATTGTTTTCCCACTTCTTCGTTCTTTGAGTCGGGCAACACTAGAGGTACTTCCCGACCGCTGCGCTTCATTATATGTCTTTACAATATAACGTTCATACTTTGATGGCAGCGGAGGCGGTGATGGTCACTTCAGGGCATCCAGAGTGCGCTTCGCTTTCACAGGATCTACCGTTTCCTTCGAAGGTGGTTGTTTCCGTGCAAAATGGACCTCCACTTCGGCTTTACTGATCTCAGTGCTTTCTTCGTCAGTCCTCTCATATGGTAACTTTGCAACAGGCTTGAGGCTTGGACCAAATTTGTATTTTTCCCCGCCTATTGTACTGCTAGCCGCCGGAGCGGTGGCGGCGTCTCTCTTCCGTCGTGGCTGACGCGTCGGAGGAGGCGTAGTGTCCTGACGCGCCGGAGGAGTAGGAGTAGGAGGCTAAGTGGCCTGACGCGCCGGAGGGGGAGGAGGAGGAGGAGGAGGCTAAGTGGCCTGACGCGCCGGAGGAGGAGGAGGAGGAGGCGGAGTGGGATGAAAACTGGATGCACTTCATGTACAAAATGGACAATCTCTTTCGAAGTATCACGGTTTCGGATGAAAACTCATCTGTTACAAAGTGATTTCATTTTTTAAACTTATTTGAACTCCATACTTTTGTGTGTTCAAAATGCACCATTCAAAGCCACATCATCAATTTTCAACACTTTCTGGCTTCTATTGGTATTTTTCATGCACTTAATGATTTTTTAAGTTAAATGACCGTGAAATTGAAAAGGCACTACAAATGAACTCTGAAAAGGTTGAAAGTTGGCATGGTATCATCATTTCACCCACATATCATGTTATAAAAAGTTGAGAGGGTTACGGCAAAAGTTGTATGCACTTCGTGTGCAAAATGGACAATCTCTTTCGAAGTATCACGGTTTCGGACGAAAACTCATCTGCTACAAAGGGATTTTATTTTTTTGAACTTATTTAAACTGCATACTTTTTGTGTGTTCAGAATGCACCATTTAAAGCAACATCATCAATTTTTAACCCTTTCTGGCTTCATTTGGTATTTTTCATGCATTTACTGATTTTTTTGAGCTAAATGACCGTGAAATTGAAAAAGCACTTCAAATGAACTTTGAAAAGGTTGAAAGTTGGCATGGTATCATCATTTCACCCACATAGCATGTTATAAAAAGTTGAGAGGGTTACGGTAAAAACTGGATGCACTTCGCGTACAAAATGGACAATCTCTTTCGAAGTATCACGGTTCCGGACGAAAACTCATTTGTTACAAAGGGATTTCATTTTTTTGAACTTATTTGAACTCCATACTTTTTGTGTGTTCAAAATGCACCATTCAAAGCCACATCATCAATTTTCAACCCTTTCTCACTTCATTTGGTATTTTTCATGCACTTACTGATTTTTTTTGAGCTAAATAACCCTGAAATTGAAAAGCACTTTGGTCCCGGTTCCAGCCACGAACCGGGACCAATGGTTGTGGGCCAGGAGCGAGGCACATTGGTCCCGGCTCGTGTCTGGAACCGGGACCAAAGGCTCCAGACGAACCGGGACCAATGCCCCACGTGGCCCGGCCAGCCCCTTGGCCTCACGAACCGGGACCGTTTCCCCCATTGGTCCTGGCTCGTCACTGAATCGGGACTAATGGGATGGCCCGGCCTGGACCAAAGCCTTGTTTTTAATAGTGGATGTTGCCTATAAGTTGAGTGTATCAATTACAAGCTCGGCTTATGTGATACGTAAGCCGAATACCCGATAAACGACATTCGGCTTATACTTTGCATATTTTTGGCAAAACTCTTTTTTAATGAAAATGTATATTTAAATTTTTTCATTGCATTTCTATTTACTTATTGTATCCTGAAATGACTTTTCAAATATACTCTATTGACAATAGGTGGTTAATTATGCTGATTTGTTAACATCACATATTAAAATGCATGGAAATGACATGACTAAACATATGGAACCATACAAAAACTACAATCAGTTTAATCCGGAGTCTAGAGGTTAACACTTCTTATTAAACTTGCAAGTTAATAACTAAGAGTTCAAATGCCAATATTAAACGAGTCTCCCCATAAATTATATATTACAAAACAAATACACTCAAATTATCTAGTTTTGACTTAATCCCAGCATGGTGTACCTATGTTTTTTGGCCTCATACATGTATCGACAACTTAATATGCGTACATCAAACAACAATAGCATTAACTTCATATCGGTTCTCATAGTTTGCCTTAGGACATTTCAACTATGACCAAGCAACATGGGCATGCTAAGAATTCATGTCATACATCACGGTTCTAGTTGTGGTGCTTGTATTTTGTTTTGAATTTATTTTAGATTTTTTGGTGATGCATGGTTTGTAGAGAATACGTTCTCGTCGACTATGAGACACGTTTAGGGACTTCATCAATCTTAAGATGATACAACGGCTCAGTCACTCGAATGTGCTTATAGAAATAAAATGTGCATGTGTGCGTTGATAATAATGAGTGTATGCGTGTATATATATGAGCGTCTGTTTCAGTATTGTGTTAAGAAAAATCTAATCCTGATAGGCTCGGTTAGTCGACCCCCCAATGATTACTGTTGGAAAAGTAGGCTTATGCCCGTTGCATTCAGTGGCAATATATGTTACTCGAACATTAGTAAAATCACATGTCGTAGTCGCCTGGGAGTGTCGTGTGACGTAAGTCCTAGGTTCCGGCCAACCATATGCATGAAGCAGGCGTCAAAATTAATCAAGTCACCGATCGACTAGGGCGTTCCCCTAGTCTAGTCTCTAGTGTAATCAAGCATGTCGACCCAACATGTAGCAGGATATTTCGGCCATATGCCTCCCCACATGACGCGCCAAGCACAGGGTTCCTGCCTTGCCTTCTCTCTCATCTGACTGTACATATGCACACGGTGGCAAGTGGCAACGACTTACGAGGTGCATGCATATGTGTTTTCTCGTGGTTTTCTCAAGAGGTTCCACGCAATGAACGTACCCTACAACCCAATCATGCACTGATGCACGTACTGCACTACCACTTGCGTGAAATAACAGAAGTGGTTACGTACGTAGTAGGGCGAGGGCTAATCCTGATCTCAATTGCCATGTCGACCAGTCGCTGTTCTGTCTCCCACCAACTTGTCGCCATTAATTTACACACGTCCTAATGGCCGGTCGCCCGTGTAATCCCTTTTTAGAAAGGAGGCATACGTGTCGCTGTTCGGCCGTGCATCTATGTCGTCGATGCCCGCGATGAAATATCTAGATATTTTACAACAAAAAATATGTTTAGTTGCTGTCCCTCCCTACGTCTACGCGCGAAAGAGATAGCTGGCGATCGATGTGGCTTCCGTTGCTGAATGAACACCGAATAACCGCGCCTGGCCGACCACTTCGTTCGGAGTCATCGTCCGACGCGTGCTGCTCCATTCCCATTCGGCTCTTGCTGGGACCCGGGGTAATGCAACGGCCGGCCAGTAGATCGTATGCCCTCATCGTGGATGCTTCCAGCTCCGTCACGGCCGGTGGCTTCGCGCTCGTCATGCATGAGTCGTACTATCTGGTTAGCCTCTCTGTGCTGAAAGGAGTGATTTATTAGGAGTTTAGGATACTGGTTAGCGTGTGTCATAAAGTGCGTACGTGTTGAAGCCTTGAAGGACTAATAGTTACGGACATCTGATCTTGCTTCACTTGGTGGTTTGCGCCGGCGTGCTAGCTCGATCGGATCATTTTTGTTCGCATATCTCAGTAGATCACGCTACGTCGAGGTTGGGTTGGGCCAGTCTAAGCCTGATTTGACACATAATACGGTGCGGTGCATGCTACGGCCGAAAAGGATCAGCAAGATCTTCCCCTTTGAAATATTACAATTAACGAGATTCTTCCAGATGCTGCATCGTGTTCGTCGTATTACATCTCAGGTCGAATCCCAGGCCAATGCGCTAATTTAACTCGTCTTATTTTTTTGTTTTGTTCCACAATCAACCAATGAATATATAGAGCACATGGTGCCATATAGTACTGTGTATTATTTCTCCAAAATCTGATACGATCATATTCATGTGCGCGCAATCAACCGAAGAATCTACAATTAGAATCACCAACTCTTTAGTTATATGCTTTCGAGCAAACCGTACTTCAATTATGCGAGTACATAGACAAAAGCAAAATATGATTTGGAGATCCACACGTATACAGACAGAGCTCCGTATAATTGGAGATCCGTCTGAAACTAAATTTTAGGACGATCTGGCCCGCTCTCAACAACAAAAAAAGGGGCGCCTCCGGTCGATGGCCTTTAATCATAGGCCATCTAATCATCAACCACCGTGAGTGATGATGTAGCGCACGGACATTGGCGAAGGCAGGAATAATTTTCAGATGTGACGGAGTTTATGAGTGAAAAAGAATTATGTACAACTTAATTATGGAAGAGCCAACTAGAATATTACTTCGTGGACACATTCAGGTGATGCAATCAAGGGGAAAAATTGAACGGATGGACGCATTGTTTGCTAGCAGTCATATGTTTTTTTGAAACTGTCATCGGGGGAAAGGCTCCCCACCTGAATATATTTGAAAAAGATTTGTAGCTAGACAAGGCGAGAAGTAAAGTAGTCCTGCCACAAGCCGGCATGAACTTTGTCGTCCACCTTCTTAAGACGGTGAGACCACAACATTATATCTGCGACTATACCCCTAATAACATCACGGGAAGAAACATCTAGGTTCCTAAAAGTTTTGGCATTTCGAGCATCCCAAATTTTCCAATAAAATAAAAGAAGGATGAAAGTCCAGACCAAGTCTGGGAGACCTGCATGCCCGTGGGAGGTCCACAGATCTGCAAAAGGGAAAGAGAAAGGGTGGAGGCCAATGGCGTCCCAAATGGCACGAGCTGTCGAGCAGTTGAAGAAAAGGTGAGCTCTGTCTTTAGGCATGGCCGCACATCGTGGGCAGGTGGCGGAGTCGGTGATGGTTTTCCAATGCAGGTTGGCCCGAGTGTTGAGTCGGTCCAGGTAGAAGAGCCAACCGAACACTCTCACTCTACTAGGGACACACGAGTCCGAAACATGAGCTAGAGTAGGGCCAGCCAGCTGAGAAGCCATCGTGTCGTAGGCGCCCTTGGTGGTGACGGTGGCGCCATTAAGAAGCGTCCTGAGGTCGGGGAAGCCGAAAGATTCACGTCCTGCAACAGTAATCTTAGGGAAGCAAGTTCTTTGGAAGGAGTTAAGGTTAGTCGGCTACACAAGCCCAGATCAATCTCATCCATCATGATAGTGGCTACCAAAGCATTTGGCCTTGTATGATGTGTAAACAGGACAGGGAAAGCAATGCATAGAGGTTTTGCTCCCTGACTGCAGAAGAGAGTCGATCCAACAAAGCCATTTCTTGGAGAAGCCTCTGGCCTTAAGAATAGCGAGAAGAGGGGGCCAACAGACCGAGTCGAAAGCTTTGGAGAAGTCCAGCTTGACCACCGGAGTGGGCACCTTGGTTCTTGCGCATACATTGAGGACATCTATTGTGTATAAGAAATTTTCTAAGATGGTCCTCCCAGAAAGGAAGCCAGTTTGGTCGGGATGGACCAGCAGGGGGATGACAAGCTTGAGACGGTTTGTGAGGAGTTTAGCAAGAGCCTTGGCTTGGCAATTTTGGAGCGATATAGGTCGGAACGCGTTGGGAGAGGGGGGAGTCCCCCTTTGGAAGGAGGACAATGAGAGCCCTGTTGAGACAGGAGATGTCGGCGGAGTGATTGTAAAAGCTGTGAAAGAGGTCCGAGATTTTTTGTTTAATGATCGGCCAAATTTTTTGATAGAAGCCCGGGCCAAAATCATATGGTCCAGGGTTGGCCATTGGGTTCATGTCTGCGAAGGCATCGTAGATTTCTTACGCAGAAAAGGGGGAGTCTAGGTGACGCAGTTGAGGGGTTAGAGAGGGGTAATGATTTTGAAGCGAGAAGTTTCAAGTTGGAAAGGAAGACACCCCGATAATGGCAGAAAAATACGAGGACAGGAATTCAGTCGGAGATGAACTCTTGGCTGTCATGCAAAATCATGGGAATTTTGTTGTGTCGATACCTGTGCGAGGCAGAGGCGTGAAAAAATCTAGAGTTCTCATCCCCATCGACAGCCGATTTTATTTTGGACCGAAGGCCCCAATAGTTGATTTTTTTCGTGGAAGATGCGGTGGAGGACTTTAATAACTACTCTACACATGCAGGGCGAGCTTGGGTTGGGAGAGGAAACGAGTCTCTTCGATCCAGTCGAGGAGGTTTCCATCTCCATGTGGGAAAAGAACTGCAAAATGAACATTCACTAGCAGTCATTATTCATTAACTAGTTCACAAATCAAGACCCATCACCAGTACACACAAGAATTGAACTGTGCTGGGACGATCAGTTACACGGACGGAGTCTTGGAGGCAATAGAGACTACCAAATGTTAGATGACTCTCAGGAGTAGCAATGCTTTGTGGGACGGCAACAGTGGAGGATTTCATCTTCAGTGGCACTCGTCAGGGCGCCGAGTCGTGATTTTCAGGGTGAAACCTAAGGTCTGACCTTCATTGGTTGTGCCTGACGATTACCTTGTTGAAGAAAATTGTTTTGGAAGCGCGTACTTTCTGCAGGGTGAAAACATAAGATCTTTGATCGGGCAACGGCAGCGCTTGTGCACTGCTCCCTTCTTGAAGGCATTGCTTTTGAAGAACTGTTAAGTTTCCTGGATGTTTTATTTAGTGGTGGTATGAGTGGTGCTGTTGAGAGGAGTTGATCACTATGGTGGGACGTTTATTTTTCTTATTTTCTTGTTTGGCTGTGTGCATTCTGGATGTCTCGACGACATCTTGTAGGTGTGAAGCCTGGGTGGAATTATTATCTTCACGATATTGATATATATTCCCTTTTTTAAAATAAAAATATTGGTATGGCGTTGGCCAAGCCATGCCAGATTGCTAGATTCGGCACGGAGGCAGGCAAACCCAGACGATTGAGAAGGTGCGCCCAGAACAAAAAAGAACCCTGGCAGCCCCCACCCCTGAGCTCAGGGTGCGCCGGCTGTGGCGGCCGGCCGCGGCCACGCACACTCCAGGTCCGTGACACGCAGCGAGGCCGACCATGCGCCCGCGGCCAGCGTAGCCGCTGGGCACCGCGCACGAATACGTGGGCGCGCATGTGTAGGGGTCACCACCAGCTCGTGCTTTGTGTTAACGTTGTACCGTTGCCATGAACGGGGCAGTGCATTGCTTCAGCACTAGATCTGCAGTCTAGATACGCCCTTCACTGTGTGTGAGTGGCTGAGTTACTGATTATGGCCACTCAGGCACTGACGATCACACTGTTTATCACAGCAGAAATTTGCATCCGCATGCACGCACGGCTAGGGTCAGCGCAGAAGCACATGGCTGTAATTAAATAAGCCTGTAGTAACTAAATCTGCGAGGATTAACTAAGGTTTAACCTGCCCAGATAGCAAGGACGGCTTGTCGATCAGACGATCAACACGCGGCCGTTCACAGTAAAAGTCGGAAGGACAAAACAAAACGAAAGAGAGACGGACGGGCAGTGAAAGAGATGGCCACGTCTCATCGTTCGGTCGACCGGAATCGAAGGAGAGCCAGATGTGCAGAGCAGTAGCAACAAAAGCGGCCGGATCACGACGCGCTCGGGCACCATCGTCGGCTCCACTCTATGATCCCTTCCTTCCTTCCTTCCCGCGGACTCCACAAACACATGGCGTACATGGGCGCGAGTAAAGATCTTGGGCGCAGATGGAAACTGCCATTACGGCGACTAGTACCGATGCCGACGTGCCGTTCAGAGGTCGGCCGGGTTTCAAGCAAAGCGGAGCCGATCCCACCGCCGGCGGCTGGCGCGTCACGTCGATCAGGTCCTCTGGCCCTGCATGCCAGGACAGGTTTTAGGCCCCCGTTTGCTTGATAGCAACGTGCAAATGTCGAAAAAACATGGGATGGGTCCACTCCTGGCAGAACCGGTGGGTGGCTTCACGCAGCATTTGGATCAGCATTGCTCCTAACTCCTAACACGCTTTTTCTGAACGGATACTTGCGCATGAGTGTTGTTCACACGGAAACCGTTCGTACGTTAAGATATATTTCTGTATGAAGTACTAGATCGAGAAGCTACTAATCAGAGTACTGGGTTGTGGTGCAAAAAATTGACCGGCATTTTGACACAAAATATACAAAGCAAGTGGGCATGAGTCCTGCTAGTAGTCCAACGCGCGACCCATCCGGACGTTTTTTTGTTCGGATTTTGTCCGTTTGGATAGAAAAACGAACACCGGACGCCGGACACAGGCCGGACAAAGTCACTTGGCCCAACGCGTGACGCGACCCAAACTGTCCTACCCCTTGTCGTGCCCGCCGACGCGCCCAACCACGCCTGTCGCCACCAGCCGCGCCTGACGCGACCTGCCGCTGGTCGCCCAAGCCACGCCGCCCCGTCCTCACCGCTCACCCAGGCCGCACTCGCCCTGCCGGCAGCTCTCGCAGACCACGACCTTGCCTGACGGAGTTGTTGTGGGAGCTGGCGCCGGGGAACACGACGTGACGCGGCCGTTCCTGCTCCCGTCGTGCTCACCGTGCCGCTCATCGCCTCCCATACGCGCCCGCCGCGCTCGCCGTGCGTCACGCCGCGCGCGTCCGACGCGCCTGACGCGGCCGCTCCTGCTCCCGTCGCGCGCGCCGCTCAAGGAACGCATGTTGCTTCGTCCCGGGCCACCAGTCGTGCTTCCCCGGCTAGCCGCATAGCAGAGGAGTGGCGGCGCTTCTGCTGCTGCGGCATGCTGTGATGCGTCCCCGGGCGCACGGGAGAGAGAGGGAGGAGAGAGAGAAGCGGGGTGGGTTGGAGCGCAGAGGTTAACATATGGGCCCGGCCGGACACGAGCGGACGAACACGACCTGAACTCTGTTCGCTTTCTGTCCATTTTGCCTCAAATCCAGAGCAACTTTGATCTGAAAACGGGGCAAAGCGGACACGGACCGGACGAAAAGTGTGTATGCATCCATGCATTGGGTCGTTCGGAAGGTTTGTCCGTTTTACCCTAAACCGACGGGCCGGACGATTTGGTGCGGTGCGGTGGAGTTGACCTAAGTACTATTGTGGAGTGCACCTACCTGCCTTGAATCCCGGACCGATTCCGGTGTGCTGCCGTCGGGCCCACGACACAGCCACACACAGCGCCCACTGGCTCATGCCCACAGCCCCAGTTAGTTAACGCGACCAAACTCCACACCCACTGAACTGAAGCTCGTTCGTCTCTATAAATTCCGGCTAACACACTTCTCTCAGGTTTACTCCCGATCGACTCCATAATCTGCATCCCCTCCGCCTCCACGCACCCGATTCCAACTGCTCGCGCTCCTCGATCTCTGTCTCTCATGGCGGCAGCAACCATAAGTCGGCCCAGCGGCCCGGTGCTGTCCATACCCAGCTACCGCTCGGCCTCGCCCACCCGCGTCAAGCTCGCCGGCGGCAGCGGCGCCACCCGCTCGCCGGGCAAGTCCGTCAGCGTCTCGTCCCCGTCCTCCACCGCCAGGAGCCGGCGGTCCTGCATGTGCTCCTCGACGAATCACCCCGGCTCGTTCCGCTGCAGCCTCCACAAGGAGGGCAAGCAGGCGGCCCCCGCCGGCAGCAGCAAGCCGGCCTCCCCGCCGTCCATCCGCAGCACCTGCAGTCTGGGCTCGAAGCGCATTGACAGCGGGCAGTGTGCCCACAGAGCCCTCGCGCCGTCCCCCGTCGCGCAGCACCGGAGGCGCGCGGGCGCGTTCCGCCCCAGGCCGAGCAGGCTCTCCGCCGTGTCCACGGCCGGCGAGCGTCCCGGCGACAACTGCCAGTAAACAAATCAACGTCGACATGCCATAGCAAGATAGTTGTAGTACAATCTGTTGTTCTGGAGATCGAATCGGTGGGGATTAGACCCAATCCGATTCCGGACTGGTCAATTTAGCTAGCCCGTAGCTGTCCGTAGAGTGAGCTCGTCCTCTGCTCTCCGCGATGTAAACGAACGCCCTTGGTTTTGGATATACACATGAGTGACAAATTGAGACACATACATGCATCTCATCTGTCCCGTGACGGGAGGCTTATCCGTCCATGAAGGATTTGTGTGCCGCAACAACTTTGTGCTGCTGTTTCTGGAGTGTGGATGCGTCTCGCCCCTGTTTGGGTTTCAGATAAGCTCCGCAAGAGATCAGTGGCGTCTCGCCGTCGCTTTGCTCCGGTCACGCGGTACCCGTGCATGCCCCCGGGCGAACGGATGAGGCGAGGTGAAACACGGACGGGCGATTTGTGTAGAACTTTCGTGATCGGATCGATGAATGAACTGAGATATTTCTTCTTCCCAGTAGTGATATTTTACTGTTGGCGCGACGAACGGCGTAGCAGTTGGGATTCCCCCGTCGACTCTTGAACTTGCGCAAGAAGATGATGGTGGGCTCGCACAGCTGGCAACCTTCTTGCTTAATTAGTTATGTTTCTTCGCCTCTGAATATTAGATTCAGACGTTACTAATTGAAAACAAATGGACGGCTTGACTGAACCTTTACAGACGCCTAATAATAATTTCTCTTGATAGTGAACAAGATAAATTTGTCTGGAATCTTACCATCTCGGGTATCTTCTTCGTCAAATTCATGTATGAAGACCTAATGAATGGTCACACACCTTATATGAGAAAATATCTTTGGGAACTTAAAATCCCTTTGAAGATAAAAAATTTTATGTGGTTCTTAAGCAACAAAGTCCTTCTGACCAAAGACAATCTAGCTAAGAGGAAGTGAAAAGGATGTACAAAATGTGTTTTCTGTGGGGAACAGAGACGGTAGAGCACCTTTTCATAGTGCCCTTTTGCTAAGATTTTATGACGCATCGTTTATTTCTTGTATGATCTTCCTCCTCCAACGAATATTACTAATATGTTTGGCAATTGATTGAATGGAGTTGACAAAAGTTCTAAGGATCGCATTCGTATTGGTGTTTCAGCCTTACTTTGGTCAATATGAAGATGCAGAAATAATATTGTGTTTAACAAACAAAAATCTTTTAATATCTTGCAGGTTATCCATATGGTGGTTCATTGGGTACAGCTATGTGCACTCATTTCTCCTCAGACGCAGAGGGATGTTATGGATGCTAGATGCACCCTCCTGACGGTTGCTCAGGATATCTTGTCCCGGGCTGGATGGCGGCATATTAGTCGACTACAGGATGCTTAGTCTGCGATATGTCTACTTAGTCAATCTTTTTTGTTGATATTGGTCTCAACTTTCAACGATCCTTGAATTGTAATAAATACTATGATACTCTGAAATTTAGTTAATAAAAGGCTGTGTGCATCGCCAAGATGCAGAGGCGGGTTCTTATTCCCCTTTTTCAAGAAAAAAAGTTATGTTTCTTCGCCCGAAATGAGTTATCAGTTGGCTCTCATCTCCCTATCAAATACGGTGTTTCTTTTGCTTAACGATCAGAATACTGATCGTACAATGCACGGGGGCAGACAAAAAAAATCAGTACTACTAGTAAGATCTTCTGTTGAGAACCGCTGTCTGTGTGTACGTACACTGGATGCGTTGGGCATGTAGTTGCTGCTAAGCAAAAATAAGCAAGTGGGTTCGCTGATGGTGCAATAAAGTACTCATTGAATGTCTGACGAATTGTTCTATAACCGAATATCTGACGAGTTGGCAGTACTACGTTCTAACAAGCTCGTAAAATATCCATTTGCTAGCCAGAAACTCTGAAAACGTCGGCGTCGCCAACATGCCCGCGTCGAGCACTTCTCGGTCGCGCGCGCGGACGCACAGATGCCACTGACAGGAGCAGAAAGAACTCTTGCCCGCGCGCCAGGGCACGATCGAGTCAGTGCAGAGTCACCCGGGCTGGAAGATCTGCCTGGCACTGAACCTGGAGAAGTTCAGTGGCACGATGGCTACCTACTCCTCCTTCCGTTTCATAATGCAGTGTGCTCGCGTTTTTCCAAATCTATGTTTGATTATGAATTTGACCAACGAGACCGATTGTGACGGGAGCAAAAAAACTATATCAATACGAATACAGTGGTATATTTTTTTGAAACAATTAGTTAGGGACGATGGCCAAGCAGGTCAGCAGAATGCATGGCATGACCCGTCAGACGCCACGCTCGTTCGATCGGAGACATAGTTGGACTTGGCGCTTCCCAAGGAAGGTCGGATTCTCTTGCCAGTGACACGACACTCGCCGTGGGGACTCTCTTCCCGGAGCACCAGGGCACGATCGAGTCACTGCGCAGTCACTCGACCTGGAGAAGTTGAGTGACACCTGACCGGGCAAGCAACCCATGGCTGCGTACGGTTTTCCATGCCTACGAGCTTGGTTGGTCCAGGTAGGACGCGAGCGCGACCGGTAATAATAAGCCGGGGAAAAAGTACATCGAATTGGAAAACTGCAGGTAAACGGCGCCCTGCGCCGGAGGCAATGTACGTAGCAGCAAAGAGCAAGCATATATGCACGTGCGTCGGCCGTAATCTCCGTCCCGGCGAGTAGCCATGAACTACCGATGCTGGACGCCGCGCCGTCGGGCAGTTGCATCACGCAGAACAGGACGGGAAGATTCGATTCCTTCTGAATTCTTTTTGTTGTATTGTACTATCGCGCAAAGTGGCTTAGTTGTTCTTGTAGATGCCCTGACAAACATCTTGCTGGGAGATCGTGGAGTTGGAAGTTGACCTCTCAGTGGCGTGCACTGGCATGTCCCCTCGTCGTGTCCACGTTGACCTGTAAAATACCCCGACTCTGCACTAATTCTACTACTACTCAGAGTATGCAACACAAAATCCGCTTCCCTTGGGGGGCAGGGTGTCCGACTGACGGGAGGCTGAACAATTAGTTAGGGACGAAGACCTGCTGTACTGTCACGGCTAGCCTGTAGGAAGGGCAATGTCAACCGGTTGAGTTTTGGTCCAAACTTCTGACTTTGTTCGTCTGGATCCAGTAACAAATGTTTCAGAAGTATTTTAGTGATCTGAAACGTCTTATATTATTTTACGGAGGGAGTATAATACCAGGACAAAAATGTTTCTGAAAAAAGTTTTGGATTTTCAGATCGCATGGGACATGTAAGTTTTGTATACTAGGTCTTTCTAGAAGAATTCGCATAAACAGAAGCAGAAATCCGATGCCCGCAGGAACGGGCCGTCCTAGTCAACGGATGCATGTGCAAATTCGACCTAAGTGTGCATGTCGACCAGTCGCTATTCTGTCTCCCACCTACTTAATTGTCCAGTTGATCTATACGGTACGTAATCGTAGCGACAGGAACCGGGTTGGACGTACGCTTAATTTCCCAGAGCCTCATCAACACCATGCCGTCGTCGTCCGCGACTAAATATCTAGATATTTACTACTTCCTCCGTTTCAAAACAAGTGTCTCAAATTTATTATAATTTTATATTAGAGTTAGTGAAAAATTGAGACACTTATTTTAAGACGAAAAAAGTAGGAGATGAGTTGTTGACCAAAACCTGCATCGACGCAAACATCAAGCTTGCGGGCGAATGATCGGACATTAATGTCACTTTCGTTTTGGCGACCTCTCCCTCACGCCCCTCCCCCCCTTTGGGTGTCACTTCCCTGGTGGACAACGCCGGCATTGCGGGTTCCGCCGTGAGCTGGGCCGCCGCATGTCGTGCCTCCTCACCGAGCCCTTCCCCACGCGTTGGTGCTCCCTCTTCCCATCGACGACTCCTCTGGTCTCGGAGGAGGACGACTCCGACTCCTCCGCTGCGGTCTCTGAGGAGCCCGAGCCAGACATGGCCACTTTGGCCGTCTCTCCGCACATGGCACCTTCCGACCTCACCTCCGACGAGCACGAGCACATGGCGCCGAAGCTCCGTGGGCGGCGCAAGCGCGCCGTCGATAGCGAGTTCATTCGCCGGAGCTCCCGCCTCGCCGGCAAGGAGCTGGCCAAGTATGTCAAGATGATCGACCGCGCCAAGGCGGTCAAGGCGGTTCGCTTCGATGCCGGGAAGGGCTCGCCCCGCATGCGCACGGCGGTCCGGGTTGCGGGGCTTGACGTCCTCGACGGGGTGCCAACCTTCACCTCTCCTCGCCAGCTTCAGGAGATGGGCGTTGTCTGCGGCGTTGACATGGAGGCTCTTGCTGCTGGGGCAAGGGCTGAGGTGGCTGCGCGCGCCATGATCCTTCCTCCGAACTCCCAGAGTCGCTCGGGCCCCGTGCGTTGCTTGTGTCCTAGGCCAGGTGGGGCGTAGTTTGTTCTCCCTTCTCCTCCCCCCTTTATATGTTAAGGCATGTTTGTGTGCTACCGTTCGTGGACCTACTCGTTAGGTTGTCGAAGCACTGTATCCTTTTTCTTTCTCTCTTTTCCCCGTGTGGGGGTTTGTAACGGCCTTAGGCCCTATCGTGTGCTTAACATGCCCGTTCCGGTTTACTCACGGCCCGCCTTTTCTCGGTGTTCTTCATTCTCTAATGACTATCTCTTTCGGTATCTGCACTTGGAATGTGCGTGGTCTGGGTCACAACGACAAGTGCGTGAACGTGCATGCGAACGTCGAGGCCATGCAGCCCCGCTTCCTTGCTCTTCAGGAAACGAAGCTTGCTTCCACTCCGCTGCTTAAAACCAACTCTTTTCTCCCTACCTGCCTCCACACCTTCCTCCTTATTGATTCTGTTGGAGCCTCCGGCGGTATTTGCTCCGCGTGGGATGACTCATTTTTCTCCCTCATGGGTAGCTTCACGTCCGACCGCGCGTTGTCTATTGACCTCTCTCTCTCTTTGCTCCGATCACTCCCTTGTCCGTGTGACGAACATCTATGCCCCTTGCGCCCATTCTGATAAAGTGGCTTTTCTCGTCGAGCTCTCCACCCATGCTCCCCTTGCCTCTACCCCCTGGGCTATTGTTGGGGATTTTAGCCTCGCTCGAGTCCCTGCCGACTGTAACACTGACTCCTTCTCGCGGTCGGAGGCGACCATGTTTAACGACTTTATTAATGGGCTCACCCTCATCGATCTGCCGCTCCATGACCGTCTCTACATCTGGTCCAACCGTCAAACCACGCCCATCCTTGACCGCCTCGACCGTGTCATCGTCAGTGTGGACTGGGATGCCATGTTTCCCACCTCCACCTTGTCGTCCTTCACCCGATCCACCTCTGACCACGTCCCTCTGCTTGCCACCATTTCCTCTCGTGCCCCCCGCACTAAGATCTATGAAAAGGCTTGGGAGCTCCACCACTCCTTCCGCGCGGTTATCGTTTCTGCTTGGGCCTCCACCTTCCGCTCTGACGTGGCGGCGCGCCTCGTTGATCGCCTGCGGCAATGTAGGAGCAGCTGCAAGCGCTGGTCAAGGCGCCTCGCCCTGGTGGCCGTTCGGGAGCAGGACTGTCGCTTCCTCATCAACGTCCTCGACCGCCTAGAAGAGCTTCGCGCGCTCTCTCATCTCGAGGATCTCCTTCGTTCGCTCACGGCTGATGCGCTGCGGGTCTTCATTAAGGAGCGTGTCTTGTAGTGGAAGCTTCATGCTAAGGTCCGGTACGCCATCGAGGGTGACGAAAACACCCAATTCTTCCATACCTCTGCCTCCTCCCACTTCCGGAAAAACCACATGCCCGTTCTCTCCCTGAACGACACCGAAGTCACGTCCCACGGTGATAAAGCGGTCACCCTTAGAGATTACTACAGGCAGCTCCTCGGCACTGCCTCCCCGTGTCATTGGGATTTTTCCTTTGGGGATCTCTACAGCGACTCGCACACCCTCCCCGAGGAGGTCTCGACCGTTTTCACCCCCTTAGAGATAAAAAGTGCTTTTCTTGATATGAACAAGCTCTCTAGCCCGGGTCCGGATGGCTTCGGCCCTTCCTTCTATGTCAAGTTCTAGGACGTTGTCGCCCCCGACGTAGAAGATCTTTTCCATGACTTCTACTCTGGTGCCATCGACCTTTCTCGTATCAACCGTGCATTCTTTGTTCTCCTTCCCAAATTCGAGGCGGCTTGCAGCCCCTCGGAGTTCCGCCCCATTTCTCTCCAGAACTGCATCATGAAGGCCATCACCAAAGCCCTTTGCTCTCGGCTTAAATGCTTTATTCATTCCCTCGTAGATCCTGACCAAACGGGTTTCCTTCCCGGCCGCCGCATCTCCAAGAACATCGTCTACGCTACTGACCTTGTACGTGCCTGCCATGTGCGGAAGACTCCTACGCTGGTGTTCAAAATTGATTTCCGCAAAGCTTTCGACTCTGTCAACTAGGACAATCTCCTCAAGATTCACACTGTTCATGGCTTCGATAGTCCGTGGTGCGAATGGATTCACTCCATTCTCTCCACCGGTCACACCTCCGTCCTTCTTAACAACTGTCCCGAGGACTGGATCCTTTGCCGGAATGGTCTTTGGCAAGGGGATGCCCTGTCACCTTACCTTTTCCTCCTCGTGGCGGATGTGCTCCAGCGCCTTATCTCCTCTGCCAGTGCTTCGGGCCGTCTTGCCCACCCCATTGACCCCTCTCTCTCGTGTCATGTTCTTCAATATGCAGACGCACCCTGATTCTCTGTCGCGCGGACCTTCCCTTGGCCATTCAGCTTAAAAACATCCTCGACTTGTTCGCGAGCGCGACTGGCCTTGCGATCAACTTCCATAAGTTCATGCTCGTTCCCATGCACTATAGTGATGTGTACACGGTCACCATGGCAGCGGCCCTTGGCTGCCCCATCTCCTCTTTTCTCCAGCCTTATCTGGGTCTTCCCCTCTTCCCTCTCAAACTCCCTGTCTCCGAGTACGACCCCCTCCTTCGCTCATTCGATCGATACCTCTACGGTTGGCGGGCCCTTCTTATCTCCTCCGGCGGTAGGCTTGTCCTGTGCAACGCCGTCCTAAACAACCTCCCCACGTACTTCATGTGCTCGTTCCTCCTTCCCCTGGGTGTAGTCACTACTGGAATCAGGATCTTTGCCGTCAACCAGCTCTGATTTGCCATCAGCTAGCTGACGGCAAAGAAGGTCTTTGCCATCAGCTTAAATAAAACTGACGGCAAACAAAGAGCTCACGGCAAAGATATCATTGCCGCTAGCCATCTCTTTGCCGTCAGCTAGCTGACGGCAAAGCCTCTTTGCCGTCGGCTAGCAGACGGCAAAAAGGAAGGGTGGCCCACAACGAGAACTAGCTAACGGCCACTCTCTTTGTCGTCTGCTAGCAGACGACAAAGAGAGTGGCCATCTAACGGCCGTTCCCTCCGGCCCCACCCCACTAACTAAGGCTCTTTGCCGTCTGCTAGCAGACGGCAAAGAGCCTTAATATACCTGTCAGTGCGCCCCACCCCTCTCTCTCTCTCCCGTCCCCGTACCCCAGCCTCCCTCATGCCCGAGCCGTCGCCGCCCCCCCCCCCCCCCCCCCGTGCCAACTGGCTGCCGCCGCCCCCCGTGCCATCGGCCGCCCCCGCCCCCGCCGCCCCCCGTGCCATCGGTAGCCCCGCCCCCGCCCCTGCAGCCGGCCGACGGCCGCCCCCGCCCCCGCCCCTATAGTCGGCCACCTCATCCCCTGCCGCCGTCCGCCCCCGCCCCTACCGCCGGCTGCCCCTGCCCCTGCCGCCGGCCTCCCCCGCCCCTGTCGCCAGCCTCCCTTGCCGCGTGTCGCCCCTGACGCCAGCCGGCCCCGCCCCTGCCGCCGCCCAAGGTGAGCTTCTCTTCAAGCTGAGATTTTTTTAGGTTTATGTTTACTTTAGATTTAAATCAATTAGGTTTAGGTTTAGTTTTAGTTTTAGGTTTAGTTTAGGTTAGTAGTTTAGGTTAGTTTAGGTTTAGTTTAGTTTTA